>JAUJYZ010000740.1:0-283834 GCA_033675265.1 Actinostola sp. cb2023
CACAAGTATCTCACAGCTTGTCTCCCATTCATGCAGTTGGCACACGCTACAATCAGGCGCACATTTTACAAAACCGTGTCTTACCTTAGATGCAAAGGGGACACGCCCGCAAGTATCTCTCTGCTTTTCACCAGTCATTGCAGGTAGACACACGTCTACAATCATTGCGCACAATGTTACAAACGGGTCCTGACCTTTAGGTGCAAAGGGGCCGCCCACAAGTATCTCATCCGCTTGTCTCCCCTTCATTGCAGTTATAACACAACGCTACAATCCTTGCGCACAATTGGTTACAGTGTCCCTGTACCTTTAGGTGCAAAGGGACACGCACCAGCGTTCTCATCAGCTTGTCTCCATTCATTGCAGTATCCCCGCTACACCATTGCGGCACAATGTTCAACCTATCTGTACCTTTAGATGCAAGGGGGGGACGCGCAACGCAAGTTCGTCCATCACTTCGACCATTCATGCATGTTAACACACGCCACAATCCATTGCGCACAATTTAACAACCGTGTGGCTGTATCTTAATTAAGGGGATACGCACACAAGTAATCTCCTCACTTTGTCTCCCATTTCATTGCAGGCAGGTAGCACACACGTACGATCCAAAATCACACACTCAAACTAACCTTGTAATTTAATTTATTTGTACAAATATACAATTACCCGGAAATTTGGAACAAAACTGTACTAATTTATTTATTATTTGAATCTACATGCAGTATTGCAACTGGCTCTATAACATCCACCACGATTGGGCAACGTTGTTACGTTAACGTGTACCAGGGAGTTAGTTACGCACGGTTAGCACCTTTCATGTTACGCGTACTTTGTGCTGGTTAGATGTGACGGTAGTATAGTAGGGTTAGTGTTGCCCTTACGCGTGACACAAATTGGTATCCTGCGATGTACGAACTCCCAAGGACTTCACTGACTTTTTTGAACCTATTTAAAATACCAAGATCTCAATCCAAGAGGAAAGGCAATGGAGTGGATTGATGGATAGTAGTATTTATTCGAGTGTTCTAGTAGCTTATTCCAAGACTGATCTGTGGCTTTAATTTGTATCGATACATAACAACACTCAAAGTAGTGTGCGTGTCTCAGTACAGTCCCTAAAGTTTCTATATGTACAGTATGTGGTTCTAATTGTGAACGGTTCTAATGTGAACACTGTTCAGTTAATGTGTACCCTGGTTACCAGAGGCTATTATTTTTTTTCTCTCTCGAGCCGTAGGTGCTAGTCGTAGAGTTTAGAGAGAGATAAAATAATAGTCTCTGCTACCCAGGGTATACATTACTGCAACATTGTTTCACAATTTGAACCGTTTGACAATTAGAACCAGAAAAAAAAAAAAACCTGCTGTACGTTTCTTCGGTTATTGCATTCATCGAGGGAGAGCCACTATCACTGATTCCCAATCACTCCATTGCTCCTTGGCTTTTTAAATATATACAACTAAATTAGTCCATGGCCGCGATCCATCTGCCATTCCGTGTGCGTAGGCTTTTTTAAAAAACTTCATAAACGTTGTAAACACCTGAAATACACAAGAGAACTTTAATTTTTATTAGAAAACCCGAAAAGAAACACCATGGTCAGTACAACTATGGGTACCGACATATCTCGGGCTAAACATTCGAGGGTCCACGAGACAAATCTTTCACCTAGCTAGTATGTGTTCTTTGATCGAGTTTTCCGGCAGTTTTGTATTTCTTCCCGTACTTGATTTGCGTATCATACATTGTTTCGAAACTAGAACACGTAATAGTATTGTTTCTAAGTTCATCGAATTGTATTGTTCCTAATTATTACATGACATATTGTGTACTTAGCCCGTTTTGGTTGCTGCCTCGGTCCCAGGGGCCCAGATCAGTGGGCGTCGAGTACAACTGTCAACGTTGGGGCCCACTGTAGTGTTTCTACACACTTGCTGGGGGATGAGTGGAAGGGCTTCTGCTGGTTCTGTCCAACTCTTAGCTTGTCCAGCTTGTAGAAACTTTCTCCAGTTTATCTCGGATGTGTGGGAACCGCTCAACGTAGCGCAATGCTTAGAAACCGAGTCCACAACGAACCCTAGTACCTTTGGTGCTGAAACGAAGAGAGAAAAAGGACCGACAGCAACGTTTAAATATTCTATGTTGTTATATCCCCATAGTCAAACTCGTTTTTCTCATTGGTCGAGAGCGCGTCACGTGGCGGGCGTCAAATCTTATAACTCACGTGATCGAAGCGTGAGAGGGGAATAAACGCACGTGACCAGGTCAAAGTCGATGGAAATACTTGTGGCGCCGTTGTTAACAATAATTTTTTAAGTGTTTGACTATGGAGATATAACAAAACACTTAATGACTGTTCCCTGATCGGGAAAACAGTAAAACATGAGATTATCGGGAAACAAAACTAACTGTTTCCCTCGGGACCAGTCATTAAGTGTTTATTGTTGTTTTTATAGAGATTTGAGGGAGAGAGCAGACTTTCAAAATAGTCTTGGATAGACTCTCTCAGTCAGGGATGAAGCGTGGTTGTCATGGGTTGCAAACACTTGAAAACTACAAAGAATACTTCGTTCAGACTGAAGATCGATATCGACGTTGAAAACATCTGAAAAGAGAAAAGAGATTTCGTCAGTAGACCTGAAAAGAAAATACATTAGTATGACAACGTTGATAACATCTGAAAAAGAGAAAAAAAAGTGTTAGTATGGAATGGAAGAAAATGTAGAGTGCAAATAGTGAACCCATGAAACATTACCGATATTTAATATTCATGAATAAAATATGGTTCCGATTGGCTAAATGCAGTGCAACTATATTTGTGAATTGCACTACATTTAGTCAATCAGAATCGATAATTTGTTCATGAATATTATCAATTGGTGATCAAATGGTTTCAAGTGCAATTTGGGACTAATTCGCTCTAGTGTTTTTCAGAAAGTCCAATGAGTTGCACTTTCTGAAAACACACTCGCAGTTCCAAACGGTAATCCCAAATTGCACTCGAAACCAGATGTTTCATAGGTACAGTGTTTTGGGCTCTATATAATTAACGTTTATAGTACTTCATGACAAACAAGGCGCATCAATAACATACATGTAAATGTAGAACGCAAAAAAAAATGAAACCCATTCCTTGCATTCGGATCAAACAATTCACGGAACAGTCACTCGAAGCCGGAAGTACAAAAAAAATTATAGTATATATCTATGGTGCACACACATTCACGCACTTTGCCGGATACAAGATTCCCATTTACACTACAGTTCTTTTTGGTACGGTTTGGGTAAAATAGGTACGCGTACCAGTTTTACCGTAGCCGTACCAAAACATTGTATGGTGTGAATGGTGCTAAAGTAACTACATCTACGTGGCTAATAATGATCCCAGGAAAACTACTACTACTACTACAGATGGTCTCGATGGACCAGGAGTCGGAAACACATGCCTAGTTTGTATTTAGAAAAAGAAAAGAGAAATACAATCTATAATGATTTAAACAACAACAACAAACAACAACAACATTTCTTTATTTCTTTATTTGGATCTAAATAATAATTTTACATGTATGTAAATAATACTAATTAATTAATTAATTAATAAGCAAGAATGAAGATCAACTCATCCATACAGAAATAACAAGAGTACTAGTCAACAATGCGTCACAGTCAGTCAAATGTCAGGGGACTGGGAACAAGGATCACAGCGCGAGTTCTGTCATCCTCCCCAAATATAGTCAACAAAAGTCAAGCGCAAAGAACTCGTCTTTTGTCAACATGGTTTAGACTAGTTATAAACATAAATATCATTAATTGCCAATTAGCCAAATTTCAATCCTAAATCAATAGATCCCTTTAGCTTGCCCGAATGTTTTCCCATTTCAGATCTCTTGGGAACAATGCTCGTTCAAATAAAGTATTTTCATATCAATGTGTTTGTTCATGCGAAAGAATGTAAGTTATGCTCTTGGGAATGGTCACATGGTCTGAAATGGGACAACATTGAAGCAAGCTAAAGAGTTCTATTTCTAATCTAAAGCTACCACTTATAAAATGAACGATCTATCGAACGAGACTTTTCTCGTCGTCGCAACCGAGTATGGTTGTTCTTGGTAGACTTGGCTGCAAGAGAGTTTAAATGCCATGGGATTGAATATCCAGGGTCACCATGGCATTTACAAGGTTGTGTTAGTATATCTAATCTAAGCCGGGCCAAAATTAATCGGAATGTATACTAAATTTGGATTGAGCTACTCTAGAGTAAGACCATTACCGTCGGTACGCACAACCAGGATTAGACCAAACATGGGAGGAGAGGGGAACTGGTCACGCAAATTATAGTCACAATTGCAAAAATGAAACAATTGCAAGTAAATAAAAATAAAAATACTGCTCATATCGTCTTCAGTGGATGTCGCCTTCACTGTACGTTACAATGCTCACATGCACTTTGACAATACAAAGGGTGTGGACGCCAGTAGCCGATCCACGATTTTAAAATCCCGATTGTGCGTAATAACGTGAATGTCGTTGCAGCCTGGCCAGCGCTAACCTAAGACCTAAGAACGAAGAAATCTATTTCCTAAAGGGTGTGGTTTAGGTGAATGCGTTGTGTGTAGACTGACCAGAACCGCGTAAAATAATGGTCAAATTCTAGATCTAAGTAACGACACAGACTCAGACTACAAATGACGCGGTCTCTCAATTTGAGAGTGTGATTTATTGCATCCAGGTCCATTGTCTCCAGCGTTGGCCCTGCGTTGCCATCTCGTAGGCCTAACGTATTTGAAAGCTAAACTAACTGATTGGCCGATTGACCCTGGCCGATTGACCAGTCAAAGCTACTAAACCCAACTATTTTAAAGTGGTAGCTTTTCTAATAAACATCCCAGGGCCCATTGCACGGATCAGTGCCCTCCTAGTCCTAGCTAGTTCTAATTGGAGCTTTTTCGTAATTTTTGGATTACTGATATTAATAGATGAATCCTCTTTACTTGTGACTACAAGTCGAAAAATACGGAAAGACGAAAACGTTTTTTAACAGCGGCAACAGTCACAAAACACCTCCAACACAGTAGCCTGTAAGCAACATGCGCCCCACATGACGAGCTCATTTCCCCTCCCCCCTCCCTAGTGGAGAAAAGGAAGACAAACAAGCACGCCACGAGGGGCGTCTGTAAATCACAGGCACAAACGAACACCTATACAATTAACAAACATAACAACACGAAAACAAGGAAGCGACGATGACAATTTGATTCACCACAAGTAAAGAGAATTAATTTTTACTACTCTAAATTTTGTTTGCTCATGTTCGAATTAGGAAAGCTGTCCCGCCCAGGTTAAAAACACAACTAGTCCTCGAGGAAGTTTAACAAACACAGCCAAATACAAGGACACGTTAGAAAATGCGATAAATTTGGTTTACTCGAGGTCTGTTGTGTGCTACTAACTTGTTTTTCTTCATCTGTCGATGTCTCGAGTCTAGAAACAAAATATGAACGTTAGTATTTAGTGTAATATTATAATTCTCGTACGCGTTCAATGCGCGCGAAAACCAAATACAATTTGCATAAATGGCGTGCACGAGTTCACAATTGCAACGTGGAGTTCAAAAAGTAAAAATGTTTTTATTGAAAGCTTCAACGACAATGTTGCTGATATAAACTCAAATTTAAAAGATTTGAGCAAATTTGGACGCTTCTTGCTTTGCCTAATTCAGAAAATCATTAATTTTCTAGAAAATTATATATGAACAACAACTGCAAGACTCCACTGAGTAGCACTGAAATTCACCACACAAATCATGGTTTATAGCAAATTCGACCAAATAAACCCTTACAAATAGAAGATACTGAAGTGTATATTGAAATAATTGAACAGAAACTCTCAAATACTTAACACAGAACTTTGAGAAAACTAATACCCAAAGTTAGTTTTGCAGCGACACAAAACCATACAAGAACTTGAACTATTGTTGTATCTGAACTATCTTATTTTTAATGAAATAATAGAACTCTAAGCGTAGAAATTCCGAGAGAGATAGTTTCTAGCTTTTCTTGCCTTTTAGAAACGCAATATGCAGACAGAAAGTGAAAATTCAGTAAAAGAAAATTCAGACACAAGTAGCAACTCAACTTACCTCAAGTGTTTACGATGTTTGAAAGCAAAGCTGCTCAAAACTGAAATATCTACTTGTTGTCGCATGGTATCTAAATGTCAATCAAATGTTATCGACCAATGAGAATGAAAGAAATTCAGTGGGCGTTCTGGTAGCGCCGTCTGATTGGTCGAGAATTAGTAGGCGGGAAAAATTCTCAGGCGCGGGAAATGTGTTCTGCACGAAGGAATGTGAACAATCTTAATTAGCAGCGCAGAAAGAAAGAAAGAAAACAAGACGGGACTAGAAATAAGTAAAGAAAAGAACTAAAATGAACTGAATATATAAAGCCAAATCTACACGAGCAAATTTTCCTTGAAGTTTTCCTTGACAAGGAAGACTTGCTCGTGTAGACGACAAAAACATCGCCAATTTTTGTTCGTGTCATGACAAAAAACTTAACAATTTTTTCCTTGTAAGAGGAAAAACTTATCGTGTAGATGCGGTCAAAGAGTGTTAATAAAATAATCTAAATAAAAAAAAAAGGTAAGTATATGGGAAGAGAGAAATAAAATAATCTAAATAAAAAAGAAAAGGTAAGTAATTGAAAAAAGATCAGTAACAAGAGAGAAATTGAAAGAAATAGAAGACGCTTTTACTTTCGAGGGATCGCTACTTTCGGGGGGTCGCTACTTTCGTACGACGTCGTGTACGGTCAAATACTGGCAAACAACAAATATTCACAGGTTCTAGAACGTATTTTATTATGACTAAATGCTCAGCCGGACTTTTGTTACATTTGCTTACGTGTAAATGTTCTTTCAGGGAAATGGGATATCATTAAATAACTTTTAGGGAACTAGGGAACCGTGTATTAATATGTGGGGGGGGGGGGGAACCGAGCGGAACAATGATTTTCTGGTTTTATCACAATTTTATATTGGGCTCCCTGTGCTTTTGAAGTTGCGGAAAGAAGTGGTAACGAATGAGTTGTTGTGTTTGTTCCGCCATTTTGCCGATCCATCAATTTTTGGGAGCACTGGATCGTCTTAAAATATTTCTTGGGAATTAACAAGGGAGATTTTGCAAATACTTGACTTGGGTAGCCTGAATATCAGCCGCCTTCTTCTGGGTCAAAAATTTCCCAGAGGAGGCGGCTCAGTGATATTCAGGTTAATACTTGGGAACCGCAATGCAAGGGGAACATCCCCCTGGGAGGGGCTCACCATATACGTACAATACTGATGACGCACGTAAAGTACGTCAGGGATATGGTTCATTGGGAGTATAAGGAAATACTACAGACCTCTCCCATTAACGGATACTACTTTATATGTTTGGTTACAGTTTGACGACAGTCAAGACATCTTTAGTCATTACTAATAAACATTATTACTAGTAGGCGGCTAAACCTAACACTAAAATAACTAAACCATCATGGAATGGAGCGCTATGTTTCAGTGAGCATTTAACTTAATTTACTATTTCATTCAGTTGAACAAACCAGAATAGTTTTACACGGTGAAACTTTTTCGTGAAACAGTGCAAGACAGTTTCACGTGTAACATGTTTGCTGAAACAAGTTTCACGAGGTGTGCTACACGGTGCAATGGCTGATTTTATGAAACGTTTTTACTTCGAGTTTCACGAAAAAGTAGAAAGAAGTTCTACTTTTCATGATGCGAAACTGTCTCGCAACGCAAATTCGAAAAAAGTTTCTGAGACCATAGACTACTAGCAATCAGCATGCTGTCTCGGCCATGTGGTTATGTTATTGCATGTTTTCGTGCTTCATTTTAAGTGATGTAAAAATGCTATTTCTTGAGGTCTCGGCTTGAGTTTCAAAGTGCTTAAAGATATTTTGTAATTTTTAAATGCATGAGTGTTCCTTTATTCCTGCAGAAGATAAGATAGAATTTGAAAAACGTTGATTGTAGGAGCATTTATTTTGAGTAAAGTGTTGAACAAGAAACAATTATTTATATTCGAGCGTTATCATCGATCAAACGCGCTGATCATGTACTACGATAGAACAACTGATGAATCACAGCGGATATGAACAAACAGCTCTGGTAGATGGACTGTCATGTTAGATAGAATACAACGCCATAATAAATGATTGCTGCAGCAGATTAAGAAACTGTCTTAAGTGCGTGTTGAATAAAAAGCCATACCCACGGCTTTATTTGAAGGACATGGATTGCGCATATTGGATGATAAAAACGGAATCGTGACGTTAATGCCAGATGTTTGACGCGTTCGCTGGTCTTTACCTGTAATCTAAGGAATGGACGGCCTTCCGTTACGAGATAACTATACTTCGAAATGAATATTTTTAGAGAGAGGCAGGATTAGAAAGATCATTTGGTAGTGAATTATGAACCTTACATTCTTAACGCGAAATTGCATGATCAGTCCGAAAAAAACTATATCAGATATCAGTTTAATAATAATAATAATAATCTTTATTTATATAGCGTTATTTCTTCTAAAAAACCAATAGCGCTTAACAATATTACTAATACTTTACCATTCTTGCTTACATGCGCATGGATGGATGCGCAATCAGCCACATTACATGCAGATAAATTCAATGTTCTCGTACTTTTGAAAATCCGGCTATGAGCTATTTAACCAGCTAAGCTGATCCTACAAGTGTGGAAAAAAAAGACCGATAATTGTACGAGGTTTTTTGATGTTTGTTTTTTAATTTGCCAAAATTCCTTTTGTAACGATTTTCAACCCGACAACGATTATGCGGTCTCACTACAGCTGTACTGAGCTGGTTGGCAGTCTGATCTGTTCTAAGACGGGTAATTTATTACAACATTGCCCTTTTGGACGTACAGTTTAACCAAGCACAAACTATTAAAAACAAAGTAAGATGTCTGCCTACTGAAACTGTTTTAGCGTTGTACAAAGTCATTTTCTTAATTTTAGTTTCAAATTTGAGGTATTTTAGGGGAAAACATTAGTGATAATAGTAATAGATTTAGTCCATTCATATGGACAGTAGTTTTCGATTCCGAAATTTATATTTTACTCTAATTTCGATCAAAAACCATCACAAATAACTTGTACAAAACGTATTCACCAGCCTATTGTTGCTTTCGCGCGGCGAAAAAAATGTAATCTTAAATTCAATTTAATCTGGCCTCGTTTTCTGTATTCTCTAAGTGCATTTTAACTATGCATGGATTACTTCATTTTTGTTTTGTCCTCCCACTGAAAGTCTTTGTTCACTTTTAACGCTGCGCTTTTGTCACTCACTATAGTTCCCTATGAGAGGAGCAATACTCGCCGCCAGTTCATCATATAACTATGAGGTAAAAGAAAAGGCAATTGGACAGGGAAAGACACACAGCCAACGCGTGGTAAATTAAAAGTGTTTATGTCGTCAGTCAGGAGCCCATTCAAGAGAGTTTAAATTAAAAATGAAGTTCACAATTGTGCGCAAACAAAACGAAGTCGACCCCCGACAAATTCTTACATTTTCTGGATGAAAAAAAAAAAAGAATCGTGACATAACTGTTGTTTTGTTCAGTTGAGTATTAGATTACTTTAATTTACTCCTTGTTTGATATATATAATTATATACTCCCACGAAAGAGTCAGCAAAGTTTCTATAGTGTTTTTCTTTACACAGTGTCATTAAAGTTTCATCAGTTCCAAACACACTTACGGTCTTACTTACTTTTATTTCGACATTTAAATAATTTTTTCACCTAGATATATTAGCGAGATATAACTTAATTTTGCCTTTGAGCTCTGACTCTGAAAAATACTTTACTTCAGTTTTCAGTAAACTTCTTTATAAATAATCAACATGTTCTTTCAGTACTCAAAGAACTGTCATTTCAAATTCGCACCAGCTGCATGTTGTACCGAGAATGTTTGCTAACTGATTGCTTTCTTTGTTCTCAGTTTTCATGGTTTCACGGCGCTTTGTTAAACGCCAGGAGCGAAGAGTTATTGTCACAGTTTTTCAATCAAAGCAAGGCAAACATGAACACCTTTCGTGTTCATAAACCTTGTGCTCTATCTTTACCCAGTTACCGTATCTCCTACAGAACATGTCGAAATTCACGGTACTCGTCTTAGTGGGTGTACAACAGCTACATTTGCTGGCCGTATTTGGCAATGCCGGATGATCGACACTCATGCACACCCCGCCACACTGTTTTAGAGGAATGCGACGGACTTGGCATCCGACCAGTCTGATTGGTACATTAGCAACACGTGATACACATTGTTCTTTATGATCATGACGTCGGAATATTTGTTGGTCGTCGGAGTATGCTCGACTAGAGACGTCGGCGATGGATAGTGTCAGAAGTACCAGAACTGTCAATAAATATTTCATCTTTGCATCTACGAGGGAAAAAAATATGAATGTCAGCTATGGAGATGTGCTTTTATGTACTTCACGGTGGAATCTGGTGCGTCAGCGCATCATGGCGGAAGTAAACTTTGTTTTCCTCGGCATACCGGATCAGCTGTGTCCAGAATGACGAGAGTTTTGCGAAAAAAAGGCGAGCTTAGAGTGTGATGCGCAATTGTGCGGTTGATAGCATATGCGTTTCAGCGTAACTCATCGGGAGAAATTCAAGCGTCAAGAATGAAATTAGCCTGATTTTCAGAGAAAGCGAGAGCGGAAGACCAAGGACCGTCTGAAAATCAAGCTAGAATGAATGAATTCGGCATTACAAAGCACGAAAAAACTGTCGTAAATACAGTCACTATATCTCCTAACTACCTGAACCAACACGAAACGATGTTAACGCACTGGTCAATGGTTAACTGCGCAGGAGTTTCGGAAATAGCCGCTAATGAATAAAACACACGGATTTCATTGACGCCGGGCCATCTTGGTTTGTGTAAATAAACATATACTAGAGAATATATTTTCTTTGATCACGAAACAATCTGATTTGTTTGCTAGGATGAATAAATCGATGGTTCCTTTGATCGACAAGAGGACAAGCTCAATCAAACTTTATAGGTCTTTTTATATCATAATTAAATTTAGTACTATAATTTATATCATCTACAGTTTCATAATAAGAGAACTGAGCTCTTCGCGAATTGTGTAAACATACCTAACTTATGAATCCATAATTGAAAACAATCTAACCCAATTTTTGTCGTTGAAAGTGCTCCTGTTATAATGATTAATAGTTAATAATAATAGTTTTTCTCTCGTGATATCAGAGAGAATTCGTGTTTAACTTAGCACGAGAGCCGGCGAGTTCTTGTAAACCATACAATCTTCACGGAAATGTTTGTGCTCAATAACAAATCAATTGAGAATCTTCTTTTTTTTTGCCAAAAGCCGGCGGCTCGGGCCTTTAATTAAATTCTCGTCAATCTTCCTCTTCAAAGATAAGAACTGTTCATATAATCAAACCAAAGTCAAAAACAAGCATTGTTGAGTATGAACTAAGACTTCGGTTCATCGTTGCCGAATGAGATACAGCTTATGGCGAAGAAAAAAAAACCCCGCGTCAAACCCAAACATATACATATATGGCTATAAGCCAAAAATGAGACCGATAGACAGGTTTGGACTTAATAATAATAATAATAATAATAATAATAATAATAATAATAATAATAATAATAATAATAATAATAATAATAATAATAATAATAATAATAATAATAATAATAAATAATAATAATAATAATAATAATAATAATAATAATAATAATAATAATATAATAATAATAATAATAATAATAATAAATAATAATAATAATAATAATAATAATAATAATAATAATAATAATAATAATAATAATAATAATAATAATAATAATAATAATAATAATAATAATTTAAGAAGACGTTGAGAAAAAGACTGCTAAGTTTGACGGTGACGAAGCCTTGATACTCCACTCAAGCGTTAACATCAGTTTGTGTGTTGGCAAAATAAAAAATGAATGATTGAATGAATGAATGAATGAATGAATGAATGAATGAATGAATGAATGAATGAACTTGAGCATTCCCTTACTTGAAAGTGCTACTACAGAGTTCCTTTGTGCTTCAGTATGCTAGCAGTAGTGGTGTAATAACTTCTCAGTTGTGCTTGCTACGGTTATAAGAGAAGAATCACTGGCCGCAGTGTCGTATATATCGAGTGCTGTCTCAGTCTCTACCTGAACAGTGCGTGTAATAACAAACCGTTCTACACACAGGTGGTAATAGTAACTAAGAATGAATGACTCGCTTTCTTATCATTTGTTTGGTATTCTCGATCCCACTTTCCGTCTTTGTCTTTTCTAATCTTAATGCAAAACTGCTTCAAGCGGAAAGGTGTTTGTTGTTCTTCACAACTGACAATAAATATAGAGACAGCTTCTAATCACTATGTCACAATTAAGCCTTCATCAGTTTGTACTAGCCGTACGCGTGGCATTTCTACCGCGGTCGAACCCCCTCACTTGACATGACAGAAACATGTTTCTAACTGACCACAGACCTCGATTTTCTCACGCCTGGTTCATTGAAGTATATATATATGCGATAGCATCCAACGCAAAAAAAACCCACCCTTTTCCTTCTATTTTAAACGCACAGTTCACTAGCTTACAAGATGTACAAACACATGACAGTCTTTCTGACGACGAAACTAGATCCACGCCTTATAACAAGTGCAACGAGAGTCCGCGTGTCATTCAAGTGACCGCTCAGCTGCACTTACGTGCTTCCGCCTGCTGACATCAATGCGATCTGTAGTTACAATTCTTCATAGGATTAAATTAAAAAGACAAACGTACAGTTTGGTTACTTTAATCAGTGCAATCTTCCGTTGCTTTCAATGATTCGTTTGTTTCCTGACGGGGGCTGACACACAAATCCTTTCTAAACAAGTAAATCATTATTGTGTAGTTATTGGAAAATTTAATCATTGATGACGAGTTATTTTAATATCATTAATTTTTGTAGAATGACGCTTCCATTGACGTCTTCCATTGAATGTCTATTTGAAACTAGAAAAACCTTTGTTTTTGTGAATTTTATTTGTGAATCGAACTGCTTTTCAAGTTACTTGCTAAGATACCTTCTAAACTATATATTGAGTCTTTGGTCAGGGGAATTTGGTGTAATATCGCTTTTGTTGGGGCTTAGCTTTCACCTAGTTGGAGCTTGCTCTGTTGTGATTGTCCCTCACTGAGGTTTTTTTTGTATTCCATATTAATTTTAAGTTTCAAAGTTCATCTGTTTTGTTCATTATTTTGTACAAAGTTGAAGTTGTATAAAAAATAAATTTAAAAAAAAATACATATCGCTTGGGCTTATTTATAGTTCCAAAAATGTTTTCCAAAGATAATACCTTCATAGTCTATAATGGCAACACAATAAAGCTGAGCATCCTTAGAAAGTTTCGATGTTTCGCATCCTTCCGACTCTGTGGCTAACGAGCCTACAATGAATCATGAAAGATATAACCACGTGATTACGGAGACAATTCTGATTGGTCGCACAAACCTTATTAATTATGTCTGAATGGAACATTGCAAACCTTGCCATCATTGGCACTGTGGACTGCCGGTGATAAAAGTAGAAAACTTCTCAAGTGCTCCGAGAGACAAGGTCGTCGACTAAAAGACTTCTCATTCAGGTTTAATAATACTCTAGGTAAGTCTATAACATTTCTTTTTGAAACTAAGTGTGTGTCTTACTTAAGGACTTTCTGAAAAGAAATATCGCATGACAAAGTTTCTTCATATATAATTCGTGTTTGGCTACGCTGGGAGTTACACGATTATCTTAGTTCGCTCGCAGATGTTCGTATCCGCTGAATTCTGTCGGGGATTCCTCACGTTATCGTCGGTAAGCTAGATTTCTATTGTTCCTGAAAACTTAATGAAGACCTTACCACTTAATGTGTTCATTCGATTTTAATTAAGATTCGGCAAACGTCGCGAGATAATTAATCCCCGTTTGCTTTGGATTTAAAGAAGACAGTATCATTACAATCAGGTTTAAGGGAAAATGAATATTTTTGATGCCCTGATACTAATGGCAAGAGTTTTTCAACCATAAATATATAATATATAAATGACTAAGTCATATCAGAGCTCTCAGAGCTCTCATTCAATGAACTGATACTTTAACAGCATTTCATTCGATGTTCGATTATTAAGATTAAATTGAAATTTCATAGACTGGAGTTGGACGCTTTTTCCGGTCGTTATATTCAAAACCGAGTCTACTGACTTCCTTTGTAGAAAACCATCCATATCAGTTCAAATCAAACTTTTAAGAGAGTGCCGTATTTTCCGGCCTTATCTTTTTACTCAAAGAACTGAATAGCAAATCTATCTACTAAAACTGAACACATTCGCGGACTGAGTGTTTGAGCGTACTGAGGTAGTTAACGTTTCAGTTTTACGATAAAACACATCCGGAAAACAGAACAACTTACACTGAGTTGCTCATATGGTGGTACCTGATAGTGCTGAATACTTATAGATGGTCTTGTTATTGGTGAAATACTAAAATAAACCTGCTTAAAACCGAAATCAAAGATAGAAAATTCGTATCAGCCAGAATGCAAAACTCATGTACACAAGCGTCAAGAAAACTATTATTTGTCAATATTTACGCACGTACTGTACATAAAAGAATATCTTGAAACAATCGCGCGGCCCCGGAAGAACCTTGTCTTCCTTGAGAAGATATATACAGACCACGTGGTACGATTATCAGATGAAAAGTTTCTACAAAGCAAAACAGCGATAAATCATTGAACAAACAACATTGAATAACGTGTTGTCTGACTTGGTTATCAAGGAAAACTACAGCAGAAAAAGTCCTATCGTTTTAATTCTATTCGACTGCGCTAAATCTGCCCGATCCAATTACGTACCGATTGTGGTTGATTTACATCGGGTGATACACTTTTACAGCTTTCCTTCATTTCCTGGCAAATGTTTTCCGATACGGTTAGGTGTCGCCATTGTAATTACGATTTATATTCAATTCACTTCTCTCTATTTTTGTCGTTTCTTTTTTCCTTCGGGAAACAGATCACGTGGTTGCCTTATTGGAGTTCTTTTCAATGAGCAGGCGTGGTCGTACGGTTTCAATTTCATTCAACTTTTCTACGTTAAATTGATAAAAATCTCAAAACTGCGGTCACTCGATGGCATATTTATCTCAGTCGAGTCAGCGTCACCCAAAAAGAGATTGTATATAGGTTGAGATTACATATACTGCGATTTTTAAACTGCCGTTATTATCTTAGCAAAAGGTTTGACCCGCCTAGATATTTACCGAGCCGCGAGTCTTCGAGCGGCAAGGTAAATATTCACCACTACTCACCGACACTAGTTAGGGGGATAATTGTTTTAGTATTTACCAAATCAGTTGGTGTTGGTTGGAACAGCTAATTCATTTATTTCTAATTTGTCAGCTTCGGAGACTGTAGCGAAACGAGACGCCATGTTGCCGGAATCTCGTCCCAAAACAGTGAATAGCCAAGGATATTCCGAGTTACGGGAGCCAATCAAAACGCGCCAAAATTGCTATCCACTGATTTGGTAAATACTAAAATTAAATATTTGTCTACATGGCAGGCAGAACTACTCCTATGTATTTGTTGACACCAACGTCAAATTATTTCGTTTCGGTAAATATTCATCAATAATCACTTCGCCTTCCGCGAATAATTGTCTTAGTATAATGACACACAGGTGAATGTCAGAGAAATTTACAAAAGAGTAACGACAATACGCCATAATTCTAAACGAGTATTTTAGAGACTTTAGACTGTCATTTCAACGTGCACGCCTTCAGTTGACTAGAATTTTATTTGGAAAACTACGCCATTACTTGATAAAGAAACTATGATGAGCATAGACAGAACAAATGTTCGGAAAAAATCAGACGCCTCGAGCGGGATTCGAACCCACGGCACCCCGATTTCATGACAGGTGCTCTACCCACTGAGCTACCGAGGCAACTACAGTGGCGTGGAGTTCAAATTAGCTCAAAGACGCTGATTTTAACCGAACATTTGCTCCCAGGTCTCACGGAACGTCAATTTCCGGAAGAAAAAAAACCCGACACAACGACACCCGGCATCACTCGTCTTTTAGTGACGACATTGCAACACGTGACGTAATTCTGGACCAATCAGAGCGCGCGCATTTTTCATCTTTCGCATCGTAAAAGCTGTAAAAACATGGTAAAAGTTGGCTATCAGTGTTATTTAGAACAGAAGATCAAATATATTAAAATTTTCATTATCATGACATCAGACGGGTGTGGGAGTTTGGAAAGTAGTATATAAATGTTGAACAAGACTCCTTTGCACATCTATTGTTAGTCACTCTGGGAACCATTGTTGTATCTCTCTATATAATCTCTATCTCACATATATTAGGTAAGTAAGCAAGCAAGCATGATGGCCAATATTGGCAACCCCGAACAGCGTCCGCCGGTCGATCTTTACAAACATTTCGTGGCGGCTCTGATATATTTAGAGTCGTTTTCGTATGAGTGGGAAGTAGTTACGGTACGGTTCGTGCCGTGCAGTGACCGTATCGCGCCATCATCGTGCGGTATCCAAGCATTCTGATTGGTTGAGAAATGATTTCGCGCGCTGTGATTGGTTGAATACAATGTGTTCGATTCCGTACCGTGACCGTAACTCCGTACCGTAGGTTTCCCACTCATACGAAAACGACTCTATATATTTGTGAATAATAGTTATAGTGCTGCGCCTTGTTGATCTTCTTTGCCCAAAATCATTTATACTAATTCTTGATTACTTTAGTAAGAAAATCTGATAACTCAATTTATATCAACTTATATTGTTATGTTACTGATGAATTTACCGTGTTTAAATAAACTATATGTATGTATGTACTGAGTCTTTTTTTTTTCTGATTATAGTTTCAGGCTAAAAGATGGTGACGTTGAAGTCATTGATAGGAGTAGCTGTTGTATTCGTTACAATTCACATTGCTTCAGCACAGTTCATCGGAATGACCGTGGAATGTAAACCAAAGACAATAGCACATCTTGTAAGCTACACGGGATGCACGTCGAGGCAAATCTCCCTTGATATCTGCGAGGGGACATGTAGATCACTTAGCGAAATCCTTATGCAAAAACCATGGCACGCGGCCGTTTGTCAATGTTGTAAACGAACCAGCGTTGTAGTTAAAAAAGTAGAACTATCATGTAATTATGGATCGTCAAAGATTGTAAATGTACCCTCTGTGGCCGGCTGTAAGTGTCAATTGTGTAGGTCTATCTAGAAAAGAGAAAGGTTATTAGATAAAACGTTAATCTATATTGTCTAAAGAAGAGCTTTTGAATTTGTAAGAAATGAATGAAAAATTAAACTTGAATGACTTTTTCTAGCATCTTTCTCTTGTACTTTAGACTTGGTTTCGGCTAGGTCTGTGCGGGACCGGGGAAAGGGGGGCTTGGGAAAGTGGCGGGCTTTTGAAATGTACACCTATGCACCCAAATTAGGGAACACAGACTAGTGAAATACCAGATTCAGCAGCAAAACAGAAAGAACCGATGTTGTTGCACACTTTTTCAACTGCAAGTGATGAATTGCTCGGCACTGAGTTTTGTTGACAACATTTGTAAAAGAAAACAAAATCATAAACCTTGACTTTTAGTTTCCCTCAGATCTCGGACATAGTTTACCGCTCCAGCAAAAAAACCGTACACTAGGATGTAGATAATAGGGAGCAAAATGCTTAAAATGGCGTTATTTTCTACGTCTTGGGAATAAAGAAATGCATATTAATGAGTATGCATCGTCTCTTTGATTGTTTGTGAACCAATGTTTTGTTTGGTATGTGAATTATCTCATTAAAATCCACCTTATACTGATTACGTGGACAATGTCCGTTGTAAAACCCCAAAAATATCATTTTGGGTAAGTAAATCTTTGACAGGTTTTTGATGTGATAGAATGTGATCATCTAAATACTATGTGTGTGTTTTGAAGCCAAATAATAAATACTTGAGAAGATATGAACATTTGAAATTGTGAAATTGCACCAAAACGAGGCTGGTGAGGACTCACTTGAAAAATACATGCAAAACTCTCTATTTATGATCTGTCATAACTCCGATGATATTTTGTCTACAGCAAAGAAGCTTTCCAATTAAGAATGTTTATTTCTAGGTACTGTTTTAGATGACAGTGATCATTTGTACCTCGTTTTCAGTCGTATTTTTTCATGTATCTTAACAAAAAAAAGTTGAGCGTAGTGCAGTTAAAAACATCCAATTGCAAGGACTAAATACATCAGAAGTCAAACTGTAGAAAAACCAATACATTTGGTTTAATACTGAAACTATTTACTTTAATCAATCAGCATTAATGTAACTCTAATTTTGCAAGTCAGTTGTTCGTTGGTGTCCGCTGGCTTTTCCTTCTCACTGGCTGTGCAGCCGGCATTTACAGTGAGGACACACTAACCGGGACCACTTGAGCAAAACTGACCAATCAGATTACACCTGAAAACAATCACATTCCAACAAAAGTTGTCTGGGCCAATCAGCGTTATAGTTATAATGCTGATTGGCGCAGATGACTTTTGTTGGAATGTGATTGTTTTCAGGTGTAATCTGATTGATCAGTTTTGCTCAAGTGGTCCCGGTTAATGTGTCCTCACGACTGTAATATCGGTACCTGAAATTGAAGTGTCTAATGACAAGCTAAGCCGGCTCACCATCATGCTGGTAGCTTTAGTTTGGGGCTCTAACTCCGTTAAGCTTATCGTGCATAACGGAAGGAAAGAAAAGTCGATTGCTTCGTTCAGTATGCCGTTTGTGCAGACGAGCGTGTATCGCAAATCGGATGGAATATTTATTTCCCGCTTCAGTTTATGATTGCTACAATTAATCAATGTATACTTGTCAAGCCACAGATAAACACAAAGTTTAATATTGTGGATTCAGCTTTATTTGCTGAATAGCGAGGTATTTGGAGGTGGGCGGAGAAGAATCACCGCCGACACAACGTACAATGATCGCATGAGTGCTGTGAAGCCGGCTGAGACGAGGCCGTCAGTTTGAACCTACGCATAACCATGAATTAAGTATTCATACAAAAATAACCTCGTTGAATGTACGCTAACAAGAGCGTAGGATTCACGAGTGTTTTTGTCACGGAATATTCCAGTATAAACAGTTATTATTATTTCTACAAGCAAGCTCCCAGAGAGAAAGATTCAGTGCACGCGTGGGACGCAACTACGCTGATTCTAGCGAGGCATAGAGAAATGATATGACCTTTAGTGGCGGGTTAGTCGTTTTGGAGACGTACTTGCTAACACTAAAGACAGTCAGGATATTTTGACTTACAGCTGTCGCTTTTGGCGGATAAAATATTGATTTCAGGAACAAATAAAATTAGTTTTAAATAAAGTTTTTCTCCAAATTATGATTTCTAGTATTCCACGACAATTTATTTGAAATCGAAAACTAAACGTCGTTAAAGTCAAGAAAGCCGAACAAACACCTACATGTCTTTTTCAGTACTATTTTCGTTCTGTTTTGGCTATAGAGTATGCCTTACAGACTGTATTACAGTACACGGGGTCAGTATTCTTCCCGGATTTTTCGATTGCAAGTGACGTCACTAACCACAAAACAAAATAAAACTAAAATTTAGTTAGGAATCCTATCAACTTGATTCTTGCAGTGTTTTAGAGAATTGTGATATGTATTATTGTAGAAAGTTTCAGATGGGCTCGATGATTTGTGGCCGAGTTTGCGAAGTTTGAATTGTGTTACGCAGTCGGCTTACAAAACGCTATAGTCACGTCTCTGAAAAGTCGTGGAAAACAACAAATTTGTACCAAATTAAATGTTTTTAGGTTTATACATGTTTAGATGTTCTATTTATAGTGAAATTAAGTGATGTATATCAACTCTAAGCTTGAATTTATTTTTTGATAATTTTGGCTGCCATGTTGGAGGACATCAGCTTCAGCTTATCCTCTAACATGGCATTTGGAAACTTCGTTCGCCCATAGCTCGGTGAAGAAATGCTCTAGTGCTCCAAAATTTGGCCCAGAGGTGTTATTTTGATAGCTCTACAAGCTCATCAGTATTTTATTTTATTTGACAAAGAAACTGATATTACGTGGTTGCAAACGAAGAATCGTGTAAGTCGGGTGGAGCTACTAGTTATTACAGTTCTATATTTACCTTAATTTTCTTAGGTCGTCCGCCACAGAATTATCTAGTTCAATATTACAGTCACGGGAACTCAATTAATCCGACCACATACGGGCTTAAAAATCCTGGCCGCATTAACGAGGTGGCTGTACTGATAAGGTTTTTCTTTGGACCAAAATGAATTTTAAAACCGTAATAACGAGCTAGCAGTCGTATTAACGGAGTGGTCAGAAAGCAGTAGTTCTATATTACACGGGTAGTTGGGTGAATACGGCTGGATATTTTTACGAGTCATGCCGTATACAAATAGACGAGTAAAAATGTCCAGCCGTAATACCCAACTACCCGTGTAATAAGTTGTTTATTGCACAACAACAAAATTAATGAAAATACCGTATTTTTCTCTGTACTGATATAAAAAGCGAGCGCGCGCGCAAAACCGTTTTTTTCTAAAACGTGTAATACGCTGTCATGCATATTTGTACTCGTATTTGTACTGTAAGATTACAAGTTGTGTACTAAATCGCGGTATTGAGAGGTACGCGGGCCCTGTCGACTGCTGAAAAGAAAGACAAATTAAACTAAAAAAAAAAACACCAAACAATACAATAACAAAAATCTAACAAAATCAACTAAAACATCCAACTGTCACATATTTTTGATTAAGGGTGCGTTCGATTGACTCTATTCCAAAATAGGAATACACGGAATAAACACTTGGATGCTTTTATTTCAGCACATTTAAAATTACAAACTGTTCCTTGTAACTTTATTATGATACAACAAGGAATCGTTTCATTTTAGAGTGGACAGTAGCTGCGCGACAGCGATTTAGGCATGTTATTCTGTGTATTCCTATTCTGGAATATAGTCAATCGAACGCACCCTAAGAAATAGAAATGTCAATAAACAAAAGAACAAACTGTAACCGACAAATCACATTCCAAACAAAACAACAACATAATAAAAATAAAAATAATAATAATAATAATAATAATAAAAATAAAAATAAAAATAATAATAATAATAATAATAATAATAATAATAATAATAAACATATGTGGAACTGGTTCAAAGGTTCATTTATTTCCACATGAATATGAATCAAACGACAAACTAATTCACTGACTAAGATAACGATTAGAGACCAGCTGCCCGCGTTCTCGAAAGACCCGATAACTTTACGGGCCCGAAAAGACATCCCAGAAATCTGAGACACTTACTCTACAAAGCTGTTCTTTTGACATGTTTTTAATATGAACAAACTTTCCCTTCATGCAAAGTTTCATATCTGTAAACTACTTTGTTTTGAAGATATAGATTTTTAAAGAAACCCTTTTCGGGCCCGATAAGCTTTCGGGGCTTTCGAGAAACGGGCCCCAGGCCTCGGTTGCACGAAAGGTGAATAGCGGCGCTATCCACCGGATAAGTCCTATCGAACGGATAAAACTGATGCAGTTATCTGTGTACACCTTGCTTACATTTGATAACTTTATCAGTCCCAAAAGAGATAGTCACAACAACAAAATCACGCAAATCATTAAACAAAAACTACGATATCAACCCAGCCTTGTCTGGAATCAGAAAGGAATCAACTTCAAACTTCGGCTTATCGATCGATCCATAGTTAGCAAACTCTTCAGTTGACACGGTAACTATAGCAACTTTTTCTCTTCCATGTATTAGTTGTGGTCTGCCCGTGGGGCGGATCCAATTCATTAGGGGGGGGCATGGGAGGCCGGTGTTCCCTCTGGATTACCCCCCCCCCTTTAATTTTGAGTTGGGCCCGATACGTTTCGCCCACGTTTCCCCACCATTTGATGCCCAGAATGGATGGAAATTGCATATTCGAGCTTTCTAGATTTCAAAATAACACAAGGGGGGGGGGCATGCCCCCACACCCCCTAGAAGAAGGGGCCGGTTACGGCAACCCTTAGTGGTGCACCCCGCCTGTGGACAAACGCGCGCTCGACAAGACGACGGCATGCTGGGTAATGCTGGGTTTACCTGACGGTTGTGTTGCGCATGTCACAGAAACGCAAAGTCGATAAAATAAGTAATTACAGAACAAATGGATTCTTACAAATGTTTTTTCTCCATTCTCTACTTTCTCATAGCACATAAATATAATGCTTTGCGCCTTGGGGGGTAATACAACAGAAAATGGTGTTGCATAATTACATGGTTGACAGAAAGCTCCCATTTTCTTTTGTATTACCCCCCAAGGCGCAAAGCATTATGTGCTATGAGAAAGTAGGGAATCCATTGAAATGACCATCATGCACCTTTTAAGAAATAAATTATTATTATTATTGTAATATTCCATTTGGCCCGGCGGAGTGACGGGTTGATACCGCGCTGATTCTGATACAACTGAAGCAACCGCGGCCATCTTGAATTGTGAACTTGAACCAAGCCCATGGTGCCTTGCGCGCATAAATATATCAGGAACAACAGATCAGTTGACATCATGTAAATATATAATCGCTAGTAGTGCTAGCTAGTGGGACTGCATAGTGTCTCGGCGTCATTGCTAAGAATAATCTCTACCGTATATAGCACTGCATGAGAATATGTGCTATCGTAAATCGATGAATTATGACACGTGGTAACGCCAAAACCACGTGACATATTGCAAACCAATAGAATTGCGAGAATCTCCGAGTAAGTTCAAGTCTATTGGGTGTGGTGCTCGCCAAGTCGCCCGTGTTGATTTATATCACGATGTGTGTTTGTTAAACCAGTTTGACCATCTTGCTACGTTTTTATCGAGTGGTAATTAGTTCACTTTTAGCAGAGAAAGTTAAGGATATTACCGGGGATATTACGTAATATAATGGTTCTTGACTTCCTCTCTGAATTACTTTCCCAGGCAAATGAACCTTTATAAAGTGTTTTTGCGAACGTACAACAAACAGGTATCAACATAAAATACTGGTAAACAGGAGTCCCTCAATCTCTCCGCACTTATTCTAAAATATACTGTTTCTAGTCGGTCCGTCCGGCAACAAAGGGCATAAAAACAGAGTCGTCTACAAACTAAATCACTGCTCTCCTCGATGAGAAAATCTCGCCTTTCCTCTGTGACCTTTCCAAAACGCGACAGCCCCAGAGTGTTGTCATTTGCCATTCACCAGCTGAATTACATCACACACAACACCTCATAAATATTCATGTGAGCCAAATTTGGTCTGTGGAGTTAGCAGAGGAAGAATCGAAGAACGGAATCTTACAGGTTTTCTATCGGAAACACAATTAACGCTTTGACTTTAGAGTCCATCTCTAAGACGAGGTGAGTTTTAATAACCAAGGTGAATCTTGAGTGGCAAATTGTACGTTTAATATTTGTATCAAAGTTGACTTGGTCGCTAACACTATCAGCAGGGAGTTCTGATTCAACAGGTGATTGTCTTAATGCCACTTCTATAATATCATTTTTGCCAGTGAAAATCGCATGAAAAACTTTTGCGATCTCTATCGTGATCGCCCAGCTGTACCGTCTTAACTCCCTTTTGATAGAATTAACATGTCAGGAAAAGGATTTTAATACAAGCACTTGAGTGTTGTGTTTAGTTCGGCAAACGTAAAAAGATCAGACGCCATAGTTAGTCGAGAGCGGTCATGCTGGACCTGCTGTTGGATCAGTGAACACATATACTGATTAATCAAGCCATAAATTGTATTTTCACTTCAATAATAAGATTTTAGACTCTGAGATATTTGAAAAAACTGCCACGTTTTCTGACAACTAAACCTAAAAGCTAAAATGTTTTGCAGTACTGAAAAATGCCGGTGCATTTCCTTGTTCGAAGTCCGATCTAGTGATAAGGATTGCGCTTTTTAAAGTCGATCTTTGGCTTGCTCCAATTGTAGGTGAATGCTAAAGGAAAAAAAATCGCTAACTAACAACTGACGGATTATTGGATAATTGGGCGGGTAGTCCATGATCTTCCACTATACAAACACGCCAATCTAGTCGAAATCGTTGGATGTTTTTACCCAATATTTCCCCAGGTATCAAATAGAAAGGCACACGAGCCTTGTCTAATGCTAGTATTACAGTTCCAAATCATAAACACAGCGATTCTTAGAACGTGATTATTCGCGCGTTTATTGATTGACGGAGTAAAATCACTCTGTGACAGCAATGACGGGGATGAATTTCACCAATTTCTTGATACAATATTTACTTCTCTTTATCTCACAATACTCGTTGGAAAAAGATCCATAAAACTTTGATTCTAACAGATTTAAGTAGAGAAATGGTACAATATATTCGCCCGCGTTGTTTACTGTTTCAGTTCACTGGAAAAAAGTAAAACAATTTGAATTCAGTGGCTCGTTCTGTAAACACGCGATTAAGTGAACGTGAACGTCTAGGGACGTTTTCATCAGTTTCTTCATCTTAACGAAAAGTACCCTTCATTAATTCAATTACATTAATTGATTGATTGATGTCACGAGAGTGACACATAATAGAAAACTTGTGGCCAAAAAGAAAATATCATAAATACAAATAGAGATAAAAAATTTAAAAAATTTAAAATCAACTATATATTTTTTTCTTTTTACTTTTCAGCTATGCGTGTCCTTCTGTTAACCGCACTAACCGTGTTAGCTATCGCTCACTATGGTACATGCACGCAGGAAGCAAACTCAAAAAGTTTTTTAGGCAAAGCTTTACTACGCAGAGCTTTAGCAGCGATGGCAAACAAGCCTGAAATCAGTTTAAAGAGAAGATCGACAGAAGAAGAAGAAAGCGACGACGACGATAGTATAAAGCACACTGACGCTATGGAAGACATTTTTGTCGGTTCTGCGTCTCGTTCAGATGAGCGTGGAGAATCATCGGGTACAAGACGTAGTGACGTGACTGACGATAGCAGCCAAGCTAGTATTAGTATTCAGTCTGCGGAGGATCAGTCTGGAGAGGCGGAGTTGAACGCATCGAGCGGCGGGGCTGCTTCAGAACAAGTGTCGGAGCCAGAAAAAAATGAAGACGCTGCCACGGCAAGTGAATCATCTGCTCAAAGTGAATCCTCTGCTCAGAGCGAGGTGCAAAGCTCCGGTGTGCCAGCAGAAACTCAAGATCAGCAACAGGAAGTCAGCTCAGGAAGCGATTCTACCGAAGAAAGCAACGACAGTCAAGCGTCAGAAAGTGGATCGGCAACAACAACCTCGACTGAAACTACCGCTGATCAAGCAGTTCAACAGTCGGCTGCCGCCGCCGCACCCGTTGAACAGAGCACAGTGCAAGTAGCTGACAGCGACAAATCAAAACCAAATGAGCCAATCACCATTGCAAGCGAGGAAAGCCAGTCAGATGTCAAGGCCTCCAAGAAGTCTGACATTGAAGTGGCATCCGGTGAAGCCGCCTCCGTTACTGAACAGGAATCCAGCGATGGCCCTGCGTCCGGAGAGAGCGATGGGGTGACATCTGGACAAGTCTCTGATGAAGAGCAGGATGAGGGTAGCACTGAAGCCATTCGCAAAGGCATGGAAAGCTTAAGTCGTCTGTTGAAACCTGTGGCAAACGGTCTTGACTTTCAGATTTACAGCGGATCTTCCAAGCCTAAAGACGACGACGACGAGGAAGAAGATAAAGCCGTCGTTAAAGTAGAAGCTAAAGGAGAAAGTGACAAAGAAAATGAAGACAAAGCGGAAAAAGAAGAGCAAGAGGAAGAAGATAAAGAGGAAGAAGATAAAGAGGAAGAAGAGAAAGTGGCAGAAGAGGAAAGCAAACCGGTCAAGGTGAAGAAATGTGAGAGGGTATGCGCCTTGCCCATGACCTACCAACAGTGTGCAGTGCCACGATGTGCAAATAAAATGGGAACCATTAAGGACTTGTGTTTCTGGCTTTGTGAGCATCAAAAGCCACACTGCAGACAGGAGTGTAGAGAAGTTGAGTAAACCGTAGCCTCAAGTTATTATAAAACGCCTTGAAACAAGGACAATCGCCATTTCTATGACTTCTGGCATCAGAAACCGCTGAACAAACGCGCGCACAAAACACCATGCAACACAAGCCAAAGCAGTTCATTATTTTCATTATGTCATTATTTTCATGATCATTTGTAAACTGTCAAGTTGACCAAGGCAAGCATTTCACGTTTTTTCTTCTAGTATTCGCTATCATTCTCGCACACATTTATGCCAAGCTTACTTTTATAAACCTCTAAGTTGATGATTTTTTCAGGGCCAAGCTATTGGGGTGTCACCAATTTCGTACGGACAATTCATATCGCATATTTGGTAGAAGGTACCACAGGCTTTCATTTTAAAAACCTCAGCCCGAGGTATTTATGACCAGTGGTTAACGCCATTGACGCAATGGTCACGTGACCACGATAGAGTGTAACACTTTTAGTAAAATGACTACATGAGTCAGTTCGAATAATAAAAGTGCTATGATATTGGTTCGTTCGTCTATTAGACGGTTAAATAAATTAGAAACGCTATCCATTTAACCGCTGACCTTAATAACCGAACGCACAAGTTCTCCCATGCTCGAGAATCCATCGGTGCTCTTCGGCGTGGGCTCGGAAATTAAATTTCCCTGTGCGTACACTTCTTGTCGGTGTTCAAGATGGCGGCTGCTTGAGGTATGTTATTAAAATCAGCGGACAGACCGGTCAGTCCGGCCAATTGGAAAGCAGTCTACGAAGCAATTTTTTTTGGAGGGGAGGGGGCCGGGGGAATAATTAGTTTTTTGGGGGAGGGCAGGGGGATAATTTTTGGGGGGAGTGGGGGGAATTATTTTTGGGGAGGACGAGAGGTTCCATTCAAATGTACAGCCACAATCCACGTCCACGTGCGACTGCTTATGGCCAAGATTGTGGGACGAAGAAATCGTATTGAGTAGCAACAGTAATATTGTCGATTATCATAACGTGTGCATCATGGGATACCAAATATGACACCAACTAGTGGTACAGGGGACACGTCTCTTGTTCGTATTACAAGGGATTACAAACAGCAATAAAGTGGATTTTAATTTAATCTGATAAATAAGTGATTGGTAAATTACATTGAAAACCCAATATTGAATATACAGCTATTTCAAAAAAGGTTGGTGAAGGTTTTGTTGCATGTTGCATCTTGCATCTTGCATACCAAGCCGGAAATGTATTGTGGATCATAGATAAATAATGTCAGCATGCACATACAGAAGAAAATATGCCTGCTCCATATTGCGAAGACAAAGTTTGGGAAAATTCCCAGAGTCCATAATTGTTGTGACCTTTCGCTGACTCCATTCACATCGCCCATAGTGCATTTCGGGCTTGGTATGCAACATGCAACATGCAAGATGCAACAAAACCTTCACCAACCTTTTTTGAAATAGCTGTATACACTTCGAAATGCAATGTTTCTGATAATAATTTGAAGTAATTCTGGGTATAGTAGTCCAGAACCCATCGATCAAAAAGCCCCCAAAGCTTAATTGGTTCTCTAGTCCTTATCGCCATTCATTGTCATAAACTTCATTTTCTTGTAGTCTTGGATAATCGAGCCTTTGTCATGATCAAAACCTCGTAGCTTTTCAGCTTTCGTTTCATTGAGTGTCTTGTTACTTTGGTTGAGTCCGTCAACTGGTTCCTCGCTGCTCTTCCAATCACGTACGCTAGCAGTACGAGAATTTGAAGTGGTGCTGACTTCAGCAGTTTGAGCTGCAATGGGTTTCTTCGCTTCTTCATGCAAACGGAACGCATTCCCCAAGATTCGGTTCCCGTGTAGACCACTCTTGCTTACGTCAGTATTACCATGGAAACTGTTTCCCGTAGAAACGGCATCACGTGCAGGAGGCAGGGAGTTGTTCATCATGACAGCAGACGGCGTATATTGTGAAGCCAAAGAAACTGGGCCAGAGGCAACTACTGTATTTTCTGACAATGAAATAAAATAGATTGTCAAGAAAAACCAAAAAACAACCTGACTTACAATGAGGAAATGATTACCATGAGCTACTGTAGCGATGCGGTTTCCATCACAAACGTCTTCGTAGGAATACGGAGCGGACGGTGGCACTGGAGCGTAATGAGGAAGATAGTATTGAAGCCCATCTTTTCCATAGTATCCCTGAGCTTGATATGAAGGTGTGTTGGGCATAGTATAAGCTCCTGCTGCACCCCCATAAGGCATCCATGAAAAGGGGCACAGAAAAGGGTCCCAGTTTGTCCACATGTTGCCCAGAGTTGAAGGAGCGTTGGAGTTGACCGAGGGATATAAATGACGCATATAGGGTTCGTTGTTACTTGCCCGTGGCTTTTCTTCACTTGGGGTTTCTTCTTTTTTGTTGGTATTAGCATGTCGTTTGACATCTTCGAGTAAATCTAAAACGAAAAAGTCGAGGTTAAAAATTACGCAAGCAGCTTGCCATCACGTGAAAATGTATTGAAATATGATAAAATGTTTCAAAATGTCCCTCATTAATTAATTTCATAAACACACAATCATGGTTCATATTCTGGTTCATTTCTAAAAATCGAGTTCCAGCCCGCCGTACAAAAGACACTTTTCATCCATTTCAAAACCCCATCCATCATTCTCTCATTCTTTGAACACATCAACTCAGAAAAGAAACGGTTCGAGAGCGATCACATCAAAAGCCATACCTTTCCTATCCTTTCTGAAAGAAGGATGCTTGAATTCACTTCTGTCTGTGGCAACAGGTTGAGATTGTCCTATCTTCTTGTGCTCTGATACCTTACGAAATCCATAAAGGTTCAACTGACGAACAAAACTTGAAAAGTTTTTCGTTTTGAAAAGAATTTTTGAAGGGTTATTGAGAACCTTGGCGACAAACTCCTGATTGTTGGGAATAACTATGCCAGTCCCGTCAGAATTCCAATGAATCTGTTCACATTTCGGTTCGTTTACCATGTACCAAAGCTTTTCAGGGAAATTAAGCAGCGAAAGGTCAGTGTTTACAGCCATTTTTCCTGGTAGCCGTCAAGCTTAGAATTTGAAAAACGACAAAAATATAACGGAATTTTCAGTTCGCGCGCGCGCGCGCGCTCCATTCATGCTGGCGTAGTTGCACGCGCACAAATTCTTAGAAGGAGTTCTTTTAGGCCAAAGACTACATGTACGTTCAGAAGCTATTTGGAAAATAGAAATTTACTGCTCATAATCATTTTCATGAGTACATAAAAGCACAATACACTTCTGTATGAAGGTGTAAGATGGGAACTAATATTTTGTGCAACTGCACACAATAACTATGTACAAATCTATTGAAAATCTTTTCTTCCGCGTTACTTTGCCTTCAGAACTGCTCTTCTTGAATGGTCTTTTCACGAAGACCAGATTGTCATTATATCCTGATCACGTACGAGTTACTGAAACGTAAACAAGGACAAACTTGAGTTAGAAGAAAAGGGAAGGAATAAATGAAACACGAGTCACTAAAAATGTAAAGGTTCTTCGTTGCAAGAGATGACAAGCGATTTACAGCTCAAAACTACGTTACAGTACCTGTGAGTTAGTGAACGAACCCACTTCAAAGGATTCGACGATTTTCCTTGATCAAACACTTTGAGGTAACGAATTTTCATCCCAGAGCAAATATACATTGGTATTTCAAAATCTAGACTGAGGGCGAGAAAATACACAATGGAAACGTTAGACTGTAACAGATAAACTATAAGACAAATCATGTCTGACTAACCTCACTGGACCGATTTCTTTTCTGGCAGTTTTCAATTTATCTTTTAAGTTTATCTAAAATATTGCAGAAAAATTAGTCAAGAATATCAGAAGCCAGAGAGAGAGAGAGAGAGAGAGAGAGAGAGAGAGAGAGAGAGAGAGAGAGAGAGAGAGAGAGAGAGAGAGAGATGAAAATCAAGATGATTGGCGTAAGGTACTACCATTGATCGTCATAAATTGAAAGAGCGTGCTCAAATGAATAAATATTTTAATATTTATTCATTTACAGGGATCCAAAATGTGTTCATTCTGTATTGAGGAAAAATTAAAAAAGTCACGTGACATGTGGCATAGGCTCAATATTAATACAATACTAGGAATCTCATAGTAGAGTGACAGAGAACTGATTGGTATACCTTGATCGAAGTCGACACCTCTGCACCCCCCTGGATTTTACGGATGTTCCAGTAGAAAATCTTTTCTGATTGTTTGTATTCTCCTGTTTGTCCAGCCTGGCATGAGGAGTGTGACACACTGCAAGAAGGAATTCAGTTACTTGGATTTATATATGCACAGGCACAGGCACAGGCACAGGCACAGGCACAGGCACAGGCACAGGCACAGGCACAGGCACAGGCACAGGCACAGGCACAGGCACAGGCACACAGGTACAAGAATGACAAAAAAATGTGAATGCAAAGACTTGATGAACAGATTGAGCGCGGTTCATGTACTTCCAGTGAGTATTTCAGTTACTTCTGCTTCAACACATACGTACTCTGTACGGAAGAAATTGAAAATAGTTTCTAACGATATTACCGCCAATTCTGATGAAACGCGGCCACCTAAACTTTTAGGATTGAGTTTGTACATTGCTTTAGGCGGAATTAGATTAAGCTCTAACGTGCTAGAATAACTTTCATAATTGGTTTAGTCTTGTAGGAAATGGCTAATAAATGATACAATTGAATTATTGAGCGCAAACTATTCATACTTCGATGATTCACATGTGATTGACGTCCACCTAATGCAAAGTACAAACCATCAAATCAAAGTCTAGGTGGTCGCGTTTCATCGGAATCGGCGGTAACGTACCTCTCTGTTGACTTTGGAATAGGTACTCTAACTACCACATTATTGACATAACTGAAAAAGAAAAAAACGCATTTGTTGTTGTCGTTGGTTATTACAATGCGCTGCATACAACAAGAACGACAACAACAACAACAATAACAACAATAACAACAACAACAATAACAACAAGAACGACAACAACAACAACAACAACAACAACAATAACAACAACAATAACAACAACAACAACACCAATAACAACAACAATAACAACAACAATAACAACAATAACAACAACAACAATAACAATAACAACAATAACAATAAACAACAACAACAACAACAACAACAACAACAACAACAATAACAACATCAACAATAACAACAACAATAACAACAACAACAACAACAACAACAACAACAATAACAACAACAACAATAACACCAACAATAACAACAATAACAACAATAACAACAACAATAATAACAACAATAACAACAACAACAATAACAACAATAACAACAATAACAATAAACAACAACAACAATAACAACAACAACAACAATAACAACATCAACAATAACAACAACAATAACAACAACAACAACAACAGTCATAGAGAAAATGTAATAGAGCAGATTTCGTATGACTGTGAAAAACTTACAACATGGACGTATGATGTGTTAGGATTTAGGATCAAATCTGTAGAGGTACACATGGGGGGAGGGGGGTATTGACATGAGAGGGGCCATAATAGTACTTACCTACTTTGCTGGATGTTGCATCGAAGTTTTAGAATTAGTTCCATTGACCTGATGTATACAAGTAAAATACCATGAACAACTTTACAAAGGTTCTAGTAATCTGACAATCTGTACTGTAGGCTATACTTACATAGAAGCTTCATGTTCATCCACGAAGGTTATGAGATTAAAAGGTAAAGCAGAATGAAGTTCTCCAGAAATTCTGTACTGCATTACTGTAAACTGAACATGAAATAATGAGGAGGCCACATGTTTTGTCTATGATGGGTATGTTTTTCTTTTCCCTTTTCTTTCTTTCTTTTCTTCCTTCCTTCTCTCTCTCTCTCTCTCTCTTCCTTCATTCCTTTAATGATGGTCCTGAATAAAAATACCACTTTTCCACCAAATAGCTTGACTACATTGATTAGTAATAGTATAAAGTGCTCAACTCACCTCTCCGTCTGTGGGCGAAACTGTCAGTGTTTTAGTTGAGTCAAATTCATTTAAATCAACAGACTCATGAAAACTACAATCATCAACCTGAACGCCCATTGAAGAAACTAGAAAAATAGAATTAAATAATAATATTAAATAATAATAGCAATAATGAACTCTCAATGTGGGTTGCTTGACTTCCTTGCATCCTTCCTTCCTTCTTTCTCTCATCCCTTTGTTCTTCTTCCTTCTTTCCTTTCTTCCTTGCTTTCTTTTCCTTTCCCCATTCCTTCAGTCCTTCCTCCCCTTGTTTCCTTTCTTTCATCCTTGCTTCCATCCTTAATTTTTTCTGTCCTTAGTTCTGTCCTTCGTTCTGTCCTTCGTTCTGTCCTTCGTTCTGTCCTTCGTTCTGTCCTTCGTTCTGTCCTTCGTTCTGTCCTTCGTTCTGTCTTTCGTTCTGTCTTTGTTCTGTCCTTGTTCTGTCCTTCGTTCTGTCCTTCCTTGTCCTTCGTTCTGTCCTTTGTTCTGTCCTTCGTTCTGTCCCGCTTCGTTCTGTCCTTCGTTCTGTCCTTCGTTCTGTCCTTCGTTCTGTCCTTCGTTCTGTCCTTCGTTCTGTCCTTCGTTCTGTCCTTCGTTCTGTCCTTCGTTCTGTCTTTCGTTCTGTCCTTCGTTCTGTCCTTTGTTCTGTCCTTCGTTCTGTCCTTCCTTGTCCTTCGTTCTGTCCTTCGTTCTGTCCTTCGTTCTGTCCTTCTTTCCTTGCTGTTTTCCTCCTCTTCCTTCCAATTCCCTATTCATCTTATGTCCTCTGTTCCTGCTTTTTTTCCCTATTCCTTCATTTCTTCCTTCCTCTCCCTTTCTTCTCTTCCTTCCTAGCATCCTTCCATCCCTTTCCATCTACCCTGTCCTCCAACATGAACTAAAAAGACAAACGCTAATCATGTACCTGTTGGAAGCATGACTTTAGAGCCTATAGTAAGATCTTCATTTAAAGCTATTCTAACATTAGGTCTCCCTGTCAAGAAGCTTTTCATTTTGATACAACCATCTATTTCAGTGCGTAGAATGTTACCCTGTTAGAAAATAATATACAAGAACAAGATTTAATGTTGGTTTGTAGGTTGGATAATTCATGACAACAATTTTGTATCCTCAACCTAATATTTAAATAAAAACTGCCAATTAGATTTGAAGCATTTAGCTCTGAAGATGGGCTCTTAGCCCGAAAGCTTGGCAGTTTTTATTAACAACTTGGGTTGAGGATACAAAATTGCTGTCAAGAACAAGATTGTTACATATACATGTAGTTAACACTGACTACTTACAAACTATGTGATCACTTGAGACAAAGCTGCGACTTTTATCTATACAAAATTACAATGAACATACACAAGGCACAATATGACACAGTTTTTGTCATTAGTTATAATTATAGTTATAATATTAGATCTTTATTTATTTATTATTATTATTATTATTATTATTATTATTATTATTATTATTATTATTATTATTATTATTATTATTATTATTGTTGATAGTAAGCTTATAGTTTTTGCAAGAGCATAGAGACAACAGTATTATGCTCCGAATACCTATTATTATTATTATTATTATTATTATTATTAGATTTGTGGCATTAAAGTTGCCGCAGTTCGCAAATTTGGTGTTTATGATTGATGCAACTATAGGCTATTGTAAACTTACCAGTCACAACCTTTATCTCAAGTGATCGCATAGTAATGGAAGAGTGGTAATAATATTTGCGCCTCCATATCAATGATGGTATGACAATGTATCAGCTCACTAAATCCGGAATGTCCTCTGTAACCATTCTCAGCTTTCTAACGAAAAATCGAAGGCTCTGGTAATAGACAAACTGGAAGACCCAGATTCTAGGTCGTCAGATATGCACATGCTCAATATTTTCTAACTTCCAGTGACAAAATGGCAGACTCTACATTTCAGTTAAGTTAGAAAATATTGAGCATGCGCATATCTGACAACCTAGAATCTGGGTCTTCCAGTTTGTCTCTTACCAGAGCCTTCGATTTATATAAGGGTTTATATGTAAACATGAACACCCAGAAAGCAAATCAAAAGCCCCAGGGGAGGGGACACAGGTAAGAAGTCTCATAAATACCTGATGTTCCTACTCAAAATATGAAGTACAATCTAAAACACACATAGTGTACGATAAAGTTAGAGGGGCTTCCTTCCTGCGAGTGTGTGTGCATCATAGTCATCTCATTTACTACCAAAATCACTCGACTGTTAGCACCGCCAAAATAACAATCGATCGCTTTTTTGAATTTTGGTTAACTCACATGACCAATTTGGAGAGCTCCAAATGGACATGTGACATTCAAAAAGGTCTCCAGGATCAGAAAAGAGTGAGAAACTAATGTCACATGACCATTTGGAGCTCTCCAAATGGTCACGTACTCTCCAAATGGTCACATGAGTTAACCAAAATTCAAAATGCGATCAATCATTATTTTGGTGGTGCTAACAGTCGAGTGATTTCGGTAGTAATTATCATTTTGTATATGAAGTATTAAAACATTACATTGGATCCAATTAGCACCGTCAGCCCTTCCAACAAATCTACAAATATCTCTTTCTTTTGGCTCTGAAAAAACTTTAAGATAAATTATTATTATTATTATTAGTACTGTGAGCTTCAATCATTCTTAATTCTAAGTCAGAGTGCAAACCTTGGTATTGTGTGGTATTACAGGTTTATTAGCTGCAGAGCTGGGCAGTGACATCTTGTCTGTACCATACTACAAGAAACAAGAAAGAAAAACAAACAGTTATTTCAATAGTTAGTCAAGTAATAGAAGTATAAATCCCACATTGTCACTGGATTTGTATACAATTTAACAAAAATGTTGTCAACAGTCTGTTATTTCCAGAAATAGCTCTTTTTCTCCTGGTGGGAGAAATTAAATTAAATTGTTGCTTTAGGAGTAAATATTTACTGCTGCCATGCCCACCCACCAGGTCGATATCCTGGGGCTTATTTTCAAAATTTCCAATGAGCATCCCCATATACTTTAATGTGCCAAACTACAATTTCAATCCCTAAAAGCTACTACAAGCATGCCAGTCACTTATACTTTTGTATATACTGGTTTGTACATTATGGGGTCCCTCCCCCTGGGGCTATAGGATGACATAGAGTCCTTTCAGAAAACGTTGTCACTCACCGGTGACTAGACCGAATGGGAGTATGGGTAGAAATCTCTGAAGCAATAATTTATTCGCTCTGGCAATTTATTTTCTCATTATCATAATGGAGAGTAATACTCGAATGAATGCATGCCTTCGTGTTTTACGCAAGGAAAATAAGAGTCACTATGACTCATTTTCGGTCAAGGACGTTGGAACCATGCTGTGACAATGTTCAGTTGTTGAAAGACCACTAAATCATCCAAACTTGGTCTTCACTGTAAGCTAGAGACATGGCTAATCAGATATGCAGTTACCACTTCAGTGATTTCTACCCATACTCCAGTGCAGTCTAGTCGCGTAGTTGTGAGGCCAGTCAGCGACAACGTTTTCTGAAAGGACTGTATACTACTACTACTACTAATTTATTTATATAGTGCTATATCACTAATTGTTCGAAGCGCTTTACAATACTAAGGATATGACTAAGGATATATACTCACCACAGTCCCACCACTACATTGCCATACTGATTTATCAGCACATTCTACTAATTCTGGTTGATTACAGACATATGCTTTTAATGTTTCGGTTGACGTTGCCTGTAAATATCCAAAATCCTGAAAAACAAAAGTGATAAATGTACATGTATATAAACTTGTACTAGTGCTTACTAGTCTGTGCCATGCCCATGGATGTCCCAGGGAGTTGGGGGTACTTTGGGTAAGGTTGCTAAGCCCTTGAAATCCTGACCCTGTTTTCTAATTTTGAGACCATTCTCAAATGGCTGTTAAATGATACTCTGTGGCAGACTAGATATAGTGGAAACGTTTATGTTACAGATGAAATTATTATGATTATTATTTATACTCTGTTCCAAACTCAAATTGGTCACTGAAAACCATACCCTGTTTGTCTGCATCTCCATGTATTGATTCTATAGGATTCTATGCCCACCCCTCTCCTACCATTGATTCTATAGGATTCTATACCCACCCCTCTCCTACCATTGATTCTATAGGATTCTATACCCACCCCTCTCCTACCATTGATTCTATAGGATTCTATACCCACCCCTCTCCTATCATTGATTCTATAGGATTCTATACCCACCCCTCTCCTACCATTGATTCTATAGGATTCTATACCCACCCCTCTCCTACCATTGATTCTATAGGATTCTATACCCACCCCTCTCCTACCATTGATTCTATAGGATTCTATACCCACCCCTCTCCTACCATTGATTCTATAGGATTCTATACCCACCCCTCTCCTACCATTGATTCTATAGAATTCTATACCCACCCCTCTCCTACCATTGATTCTATAGGATTCTAATATAGGATTCTATACCCACCCCTCTCCTACCATTGATTCTATAAGATTCTATACCCACCCCTCTCCTATCATTGATTCTATAGGATTCTATACCCACCCCTCTCCTACCATTGATTCTATAGGATTCTATACCCACCCCTCTCCTACCATTGATTCTATAGGATTCTATACCCACCCCTCTCCTACCATTGATTCTATAGGATTCTATACCCACCCCTCTCCTACCATTGATTCTATAGGATTCTATACCCACCCCTCTCTTACCATTGATTTCTATAGGATTCTATACCCACCCCTCTCCTACCATTGATTCTATAGGATGCTATACCCACCCCTCTCCTATCATTGATTCTATAGGATTCTATACCCACCCCTCTCCTACCATTGATTCTATAGGATTCTATACCCACCCCTCTCCTACCATTGATTATATAGAATTCTATACCCACCCCTCTCCTACCATTGATTCTATAGAATTCTATACCCACCCCTCTCCTACCATTGATTCTATAGGATGCTATACCCACCCCTCTCCTATCATTGATTCTATAGGATTCTATACCCACCCCTCTCCTACCATTGATTCTATAGGATGCTGACCCACCCCTCTCCTACCATTGATTCTATAGGATTCTACACCCACCCCTCTCCTACCATTGATTCTATAGGATTCTGTACCCACCCTTCTCCTACCATTGATTCTATAGGAGACCCATTTCTCTTGATGACCAGATGATTCTATAGGATGCTATACCCACCCCTCTCCTACCATTGATTCTATACCCACCCCTCTCCTACCATTGATTCTATAGGATTCTATACCCACCATTTTTGCTACCATTGATTCTAGAGGATTCTATACCCACCCCTCTCCTACCATTGATTCTATAGGATTCTATACCCACCCCTCTCCTACCATTGATTCTATAGGATGCTATACCCACCCCTCTCCTACCATTGATTCTATAGGATTCTATACCCACCCCTCTCCTACCACTGATTTCTATAGGATTCTATACCCACCCCTCTCCTACCATTGATTCTATAGGATTCTTTATACCCACCCCTCTCCTACCATTGATTCTATAGAATTCTATACCCACCCCTCTCCTACCATTGATTCTATAGGATTCTATACCCACCCCTCTCCTACCACTGATTCTATAGGATTCTATACCCACCCCTCTCCTACCATTGATTCTATAGGATTCTATACCCACCCCTCTCCTACCATTGATTCTATAGAATTCTATACCCACCCCTCTCCTACCATTGATTCTATAGGATGCTATACCCACCCCTCTCCTACCATTGATTCTATAGAATTCTATACCCACCACCCCTACCATTGATTCTATAGAATTCTATACCCACCCCTCTCCTACCATTGATTCTATAGGATGCTATACCCACCCCTCTCCTACCATTGATTCTATAGAATTCTATACCCACCCCTCTCCTACCATTGATCAATTCTATAGGATTCTAATATAGGATTCTATACCCACCCCTCTCCTACCAGGTTGGGTATAGAATGTTTGTTATTATGTCAAGTGTTGGATTGAGATGCAGGTGCAAAGGCACATGTATGACGGCACTATAAATATTATTGTGCCCATCTACATGACAGAGAAATCATCATTATTATTCATTATTATCATTAAACAATAATAAAAATATTGTAATTATTACCAGGATTTCATCCAATAATTCATAGATCAATGGGAAATTGCGCTTTATTGAATCTTCATTGAGAACACCGCAGTAGTCTTTACAAAGGCTACAGATCCTGCAAATTATACAAATGTACTCATCATCTCAATGCATGTACAGTAAAACATTTAATTCATATACATGTACATGTACAAATACTGTGTTTTACCTGGATAAAATCTCAACAGCATACATTGGAGAAACATTGAACTTAGATGTGCAGACAAAATAGAGACCATTTCTCTTGATGAAGATAAAATTTGTTCCTTCGACATTCTATGCAGGAGAATTAAACAATAAAAGTTTCACCAAAATGTGTTTTATTGACACTAATTTTTGCTAAGATAGAGTAATCAATATTTAAATGTTTATCATAATTATATAGTTATAGTAGTTTGGGATTTTTATTGTATATTTATATTGGGTTGGTAGGGGTGGTGATTGAATTAATTATAGATTAGAGGTATATCATTTTTATAATATAATATTTTAGATTCTTTAGCACATGCACGTTCTAACGAGTTTTATTGTAAGCTCTTTTGTGTTTTACGTGAATAAATAAATTATTATAATTATTATAATTGATGTTGGTTTACTGTGGAATATCCCAGCACTACATGTACGGTACATCAAGTACGGTATGGTAGTACTCCTTCACAGCTACAATAGTTGTGTGATAACAAAAGAAACAGTACTACGCCCGGCACTGTAATAATAATAATAATAATAATAATAATAGAGTATTTATTAGCGCATTCTGGAACCTCGATGCGCTTTACAATAAGAAAAAGAACTAAAAACTAGTGGATTATAAAAATAAAAATAAAAATAAAATACTATAAATTGAAGATAATAAAAATAATATTTAAAAAAAAAATGCCATGAATAAACTCAATCGACCATCTAATAATTAGATGGTTGATCAGTTTATTCATGAACATTTTTTTTAAATTAATTATTAACTTCCTGCATGCAGGGATTTGAATTTGAACTTGAAGATGATGACATCCATCGACTTTTACCACCTTAGTGACTCCCATATAAAGTGGTGGGGCCATCTCTACTATAAACCACCTCCTCACAATGGCCACCAGCAAGCCCATACATTTGTTGTTATTGAAATCACCCCCAACAGGCCACTTCTACACCATGGTCACCAAATTTTGTCCCATGGTGGCCACTGTGAAGAGGTTTGAGAGTGAGGTGTGGTTTGCGGAAACATTATGCAAGCTCAGTCAATTTATTAGAAAACGACGAACAAAGTTGTGTCGATTTCCTTAATTTGCATAATGTTTCTGCAATACTGCGGCTTAGTGAGGTTTGACTGCATGTCTTAGATCTTCACTCACAGCTGCGTTATCATGTTGCTCTTCAAACATGCATAATCATGCAAAGTTAGAAAAGACATATAGTGTTTAATCTTACAAAAAGTGGCGGCTGGCTTCCCTTGCTTTCCTTCACTTTTCTGTAGAACACTTCCACAGCACTTTTCACATTCTCTCCCCTATCTTGGCACAAACAGTCAAGGACATTCATCTAACAAATAACAGTATATTATAACACAAAAATATCCATATTATAACTGGATTCAAGAGGATACAATCTCTAAATATCAAAGTATCACCACGAGATGAGAGAATGAAGAACTGGCTAAGCATGGCTACATGTAATCATGAGATAGACAGACCATACTCATGGGTTGTAGGACTTGTAGATACTGGGACGTTCAGTTCATTAATAAGTGAATCAATAAGAACTGAATTCCAATGGTTCAAACTGTTATTAGGTTTGGAATGTCCATCTTGGATGAGTGAAAATGAATGTAAAATGAAGTGTTATGTTGCGGGATTCCTGTGTAGTGGGAGACTGGATCTAGCGCATGCTCAGTTAGTTCTCAGTCTGCTGGGGGTCTTTACACGTGTGGTGGTTGGCGCGTTAAAAATATCGAAGACTTTTTTGTACTTTCTTGACTGATTTATAGCCTAAACTAGCCTTTTTATAACTGCCAAGATGAGTGAACTTACTCCTGCTTCAGTAAAGAAGCTCAAGGTTACAGAATTGAGGTCAGAATTGTCAAAACTGGGTCTTGACACGAAGGGCAACAAACCCGTCCTTGTCGAACGTCTGCTCGAAGCAATATCTGATGCAGAGGAAGAAGGCGACGAAGTACAGGCTGATGACGGTGCAAATACCGAAGAAAACAGTCAAGATGGAAGCCAGGATGTCCCAGCAAATGATGCCAAGGCAGATCAACCTCCACAAGTTGATGTGAACGACAAACCAGCGGAGATAGTTGCAGGCGAAGAGAAGGTTGAAGAAGCGAAAGTGGCGGAACCAAGCCAACCTGCTGATGTCGCTGCCGAGCAGAAGGATTCTAAAGTAGAAGAGTCGTTGCCTGATAAGGAGACAGTCAATGAGGAACCCAAGGTAGAGGACACTAAGGCTGTCTCCCCAGATGATGACAAGAAAGAAGCGACAGAAGAACCGATGGATCAAACGCCAGCTCCAACGACACCAACAACCCCATCTGAAAATAAAGGTAACACAATACATACATTTTGTTGTAGATGATTTCATTTTAAAATCATTCAGTTACAGCCTTGCAACGTTAAAGGGGGGAAAATTGTATAAACAAACGAGTAGACCCTTTGATGTATCCATGAAACTATGTTGTGATTTTGTCTAAGCTTATATCTTGTTCTTACATGATTAATTATTGATCGTAATATGAAAATGGATTCCAGTTGCTGTGTTGTGAACTACACTTATTTCCCTGTATTTTCAAGACAACAGTCCGTTTAATTTCAGTAAATATTTCATGTAATCACTAAAACAATGTCTTTCAGTGCTCAACCTGCTCTAAATCTTCAAGTGTTGAAACTACTGAGTACTGTCCATCATATTAAACATAGCATTGTGTCGTTGGTAGTAGTTTAATATCACTGCCTTTAAACAAATACTTTAACTGATGCAGTGATTATGGATTTTCCCCATGAAATGATGGTTTCAATTACCACTTGGTCATTTGCCCAGTACTTGTTCAACAGCATTATTTTTGGCATCAATAAGCTTAAATGTAATATTTGTAATAACATACAGGGTTTTATCATGGATCGTAGCAATCCATGGTTTTATATCTTTGAAGGACAAGACTCATGATTTTCAACTGAAGCCTGAAAATTATTCTAAATGACAGTAATGCACCTATCATCGGTTATCCCCTGAGGGGGGGAGGGACCCTGGGCAAATACAGGTTTGAATGGGGACTTTTAGGGAGGTTTGAATGCTATTTCTCCTTGGAGGAGGGGGAAATGAGGGAGCTTTGTTTGCCTCGCACCATGGGAAAAACCAGGGGACTTTGTCCAAGAAAACTGATGTACGAAAGAACGCAGGCTCATCTTTCTCCTCGTGATCGTGTAAAGATGGCGACATCCAGTTCAGGTTATGGTGAAACCTTGTTTGTTCTTCGTTTATGCAACCTTTGAGTTGACACTCTATAAAGGTGACTCAACAATGTACAGTTCGTCATGCCATGTGCTCGCTTGTGCTATCATATTATAACACAGGGTTCCCGAGCCATGCTGAAATGGTCACAACACAAGTATTCTTATGATAATCCGTTTGTATCTTGTTATTCTTTCCATTTGCTACTTACGACACTGCAAATTTTAACAATTGGTTACAGAACTTGAGTGACGACACGGCTGCTAAGGAGACTACTTTAGGAGGGGCATTTGATTGTTCTACGTCCCCACCTATCAGGGGGAAATTAACAACTTTGACAGGCCCTTTTGCAAAGTCCCCTTCCTTGCCCGGGGTCCCCCCCCCAGTGGATAATCGATGATACAGGGTCCGATATTAACTTTTTTATATTATATCTGCGCGAACTGGCAAGTAGATAAAAAAAATTCAGTCACCAAATCGCAAATTCTGGTTGCCAAAAATACTCCTACTAGAAAACAACTTTTACGTTTTTATTGCACATGGTTACTTGTGTACAGAATGGAAACTATATCCTGCATCGTTTCACATCCCAAAACATTCAATTGTCTCTTAACGAACAGTTTCAGTTATAGAAATAGAGCACTTCAGCGACACTTCTATTGTCATTATTCTATTTTATTACAACTACAAAATAATGTACTTCAATAATTCTCAATAACAAAATGATGGAGTGAAAGTTGAAACCATTATTTATGGGTACTTGTTCATAAGAATACTGGCTTGAAGGCAACACCATTAAATGTACAAATGTACATAGATAATGTGGGATTTGATTTTGAGATGGATGTCTCTGCCTGGAATGGAAATCTGCACTATACATATAATTTCAGTAATGTCTACATGTACATACATGTAGATACCGTAAATAATTGGGTATACAGTAAGATACCGTAAAGTAATTTGGGTATACAGTAAACACTCGCAGACAAGACACATCTTTTACAGCCACCATTCAATGTAGGGGCTGCATATAGAAAAGGAGTCCTGAAACTCCTTGATTAAATTGGTGTAGCAAGATATTTGATGGATATTGTGAATGCTAGTGAGCATGCCACAATCTTGTATGCTTCAGACTGTGGCAGTTTTACATGAAACTAAATGGCAAAGGAAAAATATTTCAGAATCAAATTGAAACATGGAACTAAGTTTGCCTTGGAACTGAACGTTAATTGAATTTCAGGATAAATCATCATCATAATAATAAGTTGGACCTATGATGGGCAGATGCTTCTCTAGTTGGGCAAAAACTGAAAAGCAGAGTTTATGATGAAGCAAAGAGAGTAAGCTACTGTAATAATGCAGTTTTCTTCTCAAGACTTGAAGACTTCAGGTCCATGTTTTGATTCTTTTTTCCCAAAAACTCTGGGTGTGGCTGAACTGCGAGTGTTTATGGTATTTACTCCATTTCTGTCTGACTTCAATGGAATACTGCCAATAGGATGGCATAGCTTTACAGATCAGAAATAATTTTAATATCAGCAAGTGTACACTACGAGAAACATATGGATCTATGCTATGTAAATGTTCGATAAATAGCATATACTGTACAATGTACATGTCAATATGGTGGAGGCATGACCAAAGTCAGGGTAGGATATGAATATGAATTACATTATTATTGAGGATGTTCTGCAAATTTTCTAGAATGTGCTAGTTTTTCTCAAATTTACTGTACATGTACATGTATATGTACCTGTCTAAACTGATAGAAGATTTTCCAGTTTTACACCGATTTTGAGCTCAAGACTGTTGAAACAGGATTGATTTCTGTGCTCATTTTTCGAGGCAGTGTATCATTTTCTCCCCTAACCAACTGGTCATGTATCTGCCATTACAATATATATATGTACATGTATATAGTTGGTATATTTGTTGGAGAGCCATATCAAATTATGGCTGCAAATCCTGATCACAGTAGACAAAGTATAAACAAGATGATTGCTGATTGTAAAGTCAACAACAACACAGTCACTTTGGAAATAACATTATCAATAATAATAATTATTATACTGTACAATGTAATAATAATACTGATAATAATTAATTAATGTAAGAAGTTTACAGTTGACAAGGTTTTCACACAAACAACGTTCCAATGATGTAACAAGTCAATATCCAGGTATTGCCCTATGAATTCATAATGAGCAATTCAATCCAGGTCTCTATGGGAGTTAAAGCCTTATGAATAACATAGAAAACCAAGTCAACTGTAAACTAAGTGAAAGGACTTCCCTCTTGCATGGAAAATCATTGTAGATTATAATAGTCTGGCATACAGTATGTTATCAAAAAGTTGTACATGTTGCTATCCAACCTACATGTACAAATGTATGATGCAACAACAGTGATAGAAGTACATTATGTACAAATAGCAATCTTATTATTCAAACGGGAACACAATATCTGCTGGTACAATCAACCTTAGAGGGATTTTTATACAATGTATTTGTTCTTTTTGGTAAGTTGTGTTCTCTTCATAACAGTGTCTATTTCAGCCATTCATCACCTTAAATGGAGGTCTCAGAGGAGCTGTCTGGCCCGTTGGACCGTCAGCGTCGCAAGAATCTACTACAGGCAGGTCCAATGATCACGTAGGCAAGGTTTTTGTTATACCGCAATGAAAATTGAAATGCTGTTACTCAAGAGACAAAAGTCATGGATGGAAACACAAGGATATATTGAATTGATCATGAGAAATCCCTTGAAGAATTATTGGAAGAACATGCAGATTGCAAAGACAACTGAGAAATCAATATATATATGCAATATATGTATATCGCCTGGAGCGATAATGGCAATAAAACCTTACTAACTTGGGATAAATAAATAAACATAAAGAACAGAAAGGGAAATATCTTGATTACTACATGTAGTACTTCTAAAGAAATGAAAAGTGGTATAAGAGCCTAAGAGTACAGTACATGTAGCTCTACAACTTTTTATAAGTTGTTACATACCATAATCGAGAGGTATCTATAGCCAGCTGCTACAAAATATTAATGACGTTTGTTTGCAGAAATAGTAACGATTCCATCTTAGTATTGAAGACTAAACAAGGATATTCAACACTGGATCTTATGTGTCTTATATTATTTTATCTTTAAGATGCTGCAAAAGAGCGTGAAGTGGTGGACTTTGATACAACGGTTGATTTTAGGTAAGTTGGAATGCAAAGAGTGCTAGGAGCAAACATGACAATTTCCCCAAGGGTGGGGGACTGTTACAAGTTCCCCTGATCATTCCCCCCATTTCCCGCTGGACAGTCCAGTGGTTTTCCCCTCGGTGAATACACTGATAGGTGCATTGGCCCAAGATTTCAAGAATGTAGACAATGAGCATCAAATATACTACATCTCATCACATCTCATCATGTAATAGATTTCTGTTGCAAACTGTTGCGACATTAACTAAAATTAATGTTGTATTCCATGATGAAATACATGATGAAATTCATGTCATTATGAAAGTGCTTGTTTGGTTGCTGCTGTTGAGTTACCAGCTAAAACATTTGTTAACCATGACATATGCTTTCTTTGCAGCAAAGTAGAAGAAGAGCCAGAAGTTGAACTTGACGAGTCTTTGGTTGTTTTGGACAAGTGTAAGCAAATGATTGGGGCCTTTAGATGTAGGGTGGTGATAATGAGGACAATAGACCTTATTCGCGAGTGCTGATTTTCGAGATCAGATTTGATAAATAAATACAAATCTATCTTGTAATGTCTTGCTTATAGTTTATGTTATTGTCATTTTTGCCACCAGATAATAGTGATTTGTATGTGAAAATCAGCCCAGAAGCTGTGAGCTGCAGCACACTGAAAGAAGAGTGCTTTATCTACCTGTCTGGTGGTGCACGAGCCACGCAGGGTGTCACTAGTGGCAAGGTCTGCTATGAAGTCAAGGTAACAGCACTACATGAAGTACAACTTCCTGATGCTGAGGAACCCAAGCAGTTTGTCAGAGTTGGCTGGTCTGTTGAGTCGGCCAATCTTCAACTTGGTGAGATACCACTGTTTGTATACAATAGAACTAAGAGAATGAACCTTTCAATTGTCAATTATACATGTAAAGCCGAGTGTCTTTAAATGGATACTCTTCCAAGCCAGCCTTTTTCTGTTCCCCAATGTACTGACACATCAAGACAGTAAGAGAGAGTCGGAAATTCCTGGCAACTCTAACTTAAAGGCACTGTTACACATGCACTTTTTTTCGTGCAACTTGCCTCGCAAAAAAAATGTTGCAAGTTGCACCCGCATTTTTATCATGTAACACTGTAATACCTTCTTTTGCAACTTGATTTTTAGTTTTGCAAGTTGCACGAGAAGTTGATTTGGTTTCTACTTTCTGCAACAAATTTCTACAAGTTGCACGGAAAAATTACGTACCGTATGACATGGTTTGTGCAACTTGCGTGGCTACAATATTAATCGATAGCCTGAGAAAACCGTTATGAAGTACTGACCTATTTTTTTTTCCGAAGCTGATTGCAACAAAAAATTGACGTGTAACATGATGGTTGCAACTTGCAACATTTTTTTTGCGAGGCAAGTTGCACGGAAAAGTGCGCGTGTAACAGGTCCTTTAAGTGTCAACTACATGTACATGTGCATGTACTTGAAATCTTGTACATGTAAATTCGAATTGAGTTGGTAACTGTTATTCTGTTTCATTTAGGTGAAGACGGTCATTCCTATGGCTATGATAGCACAGGCAAAAAGTGCACCAATTCTGAGTTTTCAGACTTCGGCCAGACATTCAGCAAAGACGACGTGATTACTTGTTACTTGGTAATGCCTATGCATCTGTCTTGATTCCAAAGTGCTTAACTTGTATACAGTCAATGTCATTAACGTTGTCCAGCTAAAAAGAGATTAACACGTGTTTCAGTAAATGTCACGTGTCTCATTCTATATTCGTTTTGCACGCGTGGAATTTTAATTTCAAAAGCATAAATCCCCTCTGCCTGTGAAAACGGGCATTGTTAAAATTATTTTCTCACACAGGTGATTTATGCTTTTGACATTAAAATTCCATGCGTGCAAAACGAATATAGAATGAGACACATGACATTTATTGTAGTGTTAATCTCTTTTTAGCTGGACAACGTTAATGACATTGACTGTATATACATGTAACAGCCATTCTAATAAACGTGTCATGTGATAAACACAAAATGTCATCAATGTTTGGGAATACAGGAAATTTGTATAGCATTTCATTTTCACAACTACATCTGTAATGGAACTGAAAATAATTAACTATCTTCATTATCAAGCGATTTGGTTTTAGTTATACATGTATGACCACCATTTAGCATTTATACAATGTATGTACATGTATGACAACCTTTTTGTGAATGACTGTATGCTAAATGGAATCTATTTGTGTACTAAACAATATTCTAACATAACTTCCAGGACTTGGAGAGTGAAGTCAAGAAAATCTCCTTCAGTAAGAATGGTGAAGATGCTGTAGAGGCTTTTGAATTGCCAGAAGACATCCAAGACAAAGCTTTATATCCTCATGTGCTTCTCAAGAATACTGAGTGTAGTTTGAACTTTGGGTCCCAGGTATGATTAAATGCTTATACAGTAAAAACCCGCATATAAGAAACTGCGGATTAAGAACCTCCAGGCTGAAATTTAGCCAATTAAGCACCTAATATATAAGAACCAGTTCAGCCTGACAAATGAAGCAGGTTCTTATGTGAAAAGTGACTAAAGCTCAGAACACACAGGTACAGTCGGTGCTGAATATGCAGAAATATTATATTTACTATACAGTTGGGTTGTTAATGTTTAGTGTGACAATTAGACCTTTCAGTGTCAATAGTTCACTAATTAAAACAAATAATATTGTAAGGAAATACACCATACTGTATCAGGAACAATAATTGTTTTTTTGCCCTGTAAATAAGAACCTGTTTTAAAAGAACCTATTCAGCCTGATTTCTCACTAGAGACCCAATATGTAAGAACCATTTCAGCCTGACTTGGAAAAATAGGGGTTCTTTTATGCAGGTTTTTACTGTATCTTACATGTACATCCCCAGTCAATATCCAACTACAACTTCACCATAGATACCTCTGCGTTGCTACAATATTCAAACAATGTTCTGTGGAAAAGCTCTTCAAAAAAGAAATGCACCGATACCTCTCCATATACCCATCTCACGCTGGCACAACATTTTTAAATGGTGTCCTATAGACCCTTTCAATAAATCCCACAATGCATGATTTTCCGTGCTTGACGTCAAATTTATTCTTTTGAATTCCATTCATTTTCCTTCATTGTTTTCAGTCTTTGTATATTTTGAATACAATGTAGAATTCAAAAGAATGAGTTTGACATCAAGCATGGAAAATCATGCATTGTGGGATTTATTAAAAGGGTCTATAGGACACCATTTAAAAATGTTGTGCCAGCGTGAGATGGGAGTATTGCTACAATTTTCACAAGATCGTCAATGCATTACTTTTTGGAAGATTATGTGCCTTGTAACCCCTACGTGATGGGCCGTACAGGCCGTACACACAAAAGTTATAACATAAACACGCACTGCACACATCATTTTCAAAATGTACAGAGAATGTAATAATATTGAGTGAATGCTATGAAATTCCTATTTTTCTCATGTTGAACTTCATGTGTTTTTATGTGTGTAGGAGGAAGCGTGGTTTTCACCCAATGAGGGATTCACGTTCATCCAGAGTGTATCAGATGAGTCTAAAGCCAGTGCAACCAGTGGTCCTACTAGCAAAAGTGATTGTGAGGTGGGTCAGTGTTGTAATGTAATTAGTTACCATAAGATGCCAATTTTGGTCTAAAGGGGTGTGCCTGATGTTGGATTATTAGTGGTATTAACTGTTTGTCTTATTGTGCACTGTTATTGAAAATAGAACCCAACAGTGTGTATGCACTACCATGTTCTTAGTGTGTTCTTGCTTGAAACATTCAGTGCTAATCACAGTGTTATGTAGAAACAGGGCATCTGATAGAATGCGAGGGTGCGATTCTGTATAAAGAAGACATGTTTGTAGAAGCTGACACATACTGTAGAGGCAAATGTTATAGCTAGGATAAGCAACTACTTGTATTTCAGTCGTGACATTCAGGAATTCTGTTGTCAGCTAGCACCCTGTCTATTCTCAAGGTTATTTATGTACAATAATGATCTACTTTCTACCATGATCAGGTTTTGATGATGGCTGGACTGCCAGCATGTGGTAAAACCACTTGGGTTAAAAACCACATTGCAGAAAACCCTGATAAGAAGTTCAATGTTCTTGGTACCAGTATGGTGTTGGACAGGATGAAGGTACAGTGCGGCATTGTTCCCTGTACAATTTCCAGACCAATAGTTGATGTGCATGGTATGGTGTTGTGGTATAGTGCTTAGGGTTGGGTCCCATGATGGGGTACTGTCAACATGTGATAGGATAATTTTAAAGAAGAAATAACCCCATGTTACAACACACTTCAGCCACTACAGAAAAATCTGAGCCCCAGGTGGGAAATGAACCCACGACCTGCCGACTTTCCAGATGGTTGCTCTACCACTGAGCTACTGGAAACTCTTATCTGAGGGTTGAGTGTGATATAGCACTGAAATACATCATTTCCCACCTGGGGCTCAGATTTTTTCTGTAGTGGTTGAAGTGTGTTGTAAGGTGGGGTTATTTCTTCTTTATTCATTTATATGTATAAATACTCTTGATAGGATTTTGTAGGTTGAAATTTGTGTTTTTGATATTTTGTGGGCTTTAAAATTTGGCAGTACAATAAAGATTACAAAATATTTCTTTGAGAAGTTGAATTCTTATTGTAATGGACATTGAAAAACCCTGCGGGGAATGGACCAATAAAGTATGTATGTATGATGTATTTGTCTACTGAGTGTCACCTCTTTATGTACATATATTTGTATATCTTTTCTTCACAGTTATGTTATCATTATATTTCCATATTTTTATTTGTATTTAATTTTTTTAAATTTATTTTTTATTGTATACCATTGTAATGCACATTTGAACATTTTTACGATTGATATTTGTGCAATATAAATGAACAAATTATTATTATTATTACCTCTGGCTGCACAGGTCCAGTCATTGTTAATTTAATATTTAATAACCATGTTAATTTACAACATTCCTATTTTATGATAGATTAATAAATGATGCATCTGTTTCAGTTATTGGGCGTTGCAAGGAAGCAAGAGAGTGGCAGCTACAATAAGCACATGGACAAAGCTGCCAAGTGTTTGCATCGACTGTTTGAAATTGCTTCATCGAAGAAAAGGAACTATATATTGGACCAGGTACGTTTGGTTTAACTAGTTTCAAGATTTCTTGATGCTTTTTTTCTTGTCATTAAAAACCCCGGATACATTGTAGAGTGCAAACACTAAAACCGTGAAACAGTACAAGCTACAGTCAGGTCACCCTCTATTGAGCAGTCACTTTCACTCAAATTTCCAGAAATCATTCCCCATACTTACTGTAAACTGACCTCTATTAAGCTGTATTAAGAGCGAATGTCTGCTAATATCGAGCAAAATATTTAAAAAACGGTCACGGCCAAAATTTAGATTCCGTTCGTTTTTGGTTTGTAGATAGTCATTACCAAGTAAACAAACGTGGTGTAGTTCGTTTTTCAAATTACGGCCCGAAAATTCAAAAATTAACATAAATCGATTTTGGCTGTCGGCGGCTTCAAAAACAGGCAAAATCCTAAGTGATTTGGTAGGTCCCAAAACTTCGTTCGCGTGCAAAATGGAAGAAAGCTATGGCCATTCTATCTCCATATCTTGATTCAATAATAGTTTGCAGTCTGTTTTGGCATAAAACTGTAATCCTAGCATTTCTCTGAAAATCAGAAAGTCACTTTTAGAACGACAATGAATTTCACACAACGAGAAATAAGAGTTGAGCTTAGAAACGCGAGATGGATTTTCATTAGGTGTCACACGTTTATTCTTTCTAAAATTCATGCTATGAGCTATTTATATATTGTTCTAAGATATATGAAAAAATTGGCTTGGGTTATTTTATCCACGCTTCGCACCGAGGCCGCGAATATCAATGAAATTTACGCCTTTCACTTTGTAATGGACATCGTTCTGGTTCTGGTGCAGTGCTATTGTCTCCAAACATTTTGTACTTTGTTCACGAATTTTTGCCAAAAGTTTACATATTTTGTGCAGAAAACAATAATTGTTAGCTGAAGATGAGTTTACCTTAGCAGTAAAAGGGCATTCTTCTATAATTTGTGGCCAACGTTCGCGACTGTAATTGATTATTTTCATTTGCATGCGCGTAGCAAATTTCAACCCCAGTGGGGTAGGGTAGGGTAATGGGAGAGGTTATAAAGGCTGTATCAAAAACGTTTCTATTTTCTCTCCTTTTGCAGTGCTATTCACTTAAACTATAAATTCTGATGCTTACACTTTACATTAAAAAATATATTTAACAGAATCAGATTTTTGTATTTTATTCTAAGACTATAAATGCTTACATTTTTTTGTTCTCTTTACTCATATTTCAAAACGCTGAGATACAGAACATTGTATGCGTGTGCATTCCAGCTGTTTTAAAGGTTACCATCGTATAACCCAATAATGGAATAGCAAATTAGCTAGTTATAATCGATTCTATCCAATTCGAATTATGAGTATTCGTATGTCACGTGCGCTTTGTGAACATTCCATCTTGGTCCTTGCAGCAAGGCTATTAAATTGTCCACTTTGCTTGGCTGATCCGGCGAGTCGCTACTATGTCTGGGGTGCGTTTCTCGAAACTCTCGATAGCTTTTCGAGCCGAAAACCAAGTACTAAAATCATATCGATTTCCTAAAAGCTATCGGGAGCTTCGCGAGAAACAGGCCCCTTGGCTTGTGTCCAATTTATTCAAAATAGTATTCTTGAGGGTTATATATTGGCAATGGCACAAACAGTCTTAGATAAGATTGTCAAGATACATCTTGTAGATTCACAAGGCACTAAACATTTGGCAAGTCTAACGTTCTAACATATTTAAAAAAATAACTATGATATAACGCGCACTCTGGTTGGCCAAAGGATGCGTATTCCGCGTGCTCTATGAGAGCACAGTGCACGCGCGCGCAGATATTCAAATATTTTTGCAACGAACTAAATTGAAAACTTGCTTTAAAATCATAATTGTATTTTATAAAAGAAATAGAAAACTCAGAAGCTTTGCTCTATCTGGAGTTATAGAAGCACTTGGGAATTGAAAGAAGACTCGAGAAGTGGCTACGCCTCGTGCTTGTCCTAGCACTTCTCTCGATTTCTTCCAATTCCCGCGTGCTTCTATTTAACAATTAGACTACGAATTCGAGTGTTCTATGAGTCAATTAATAGATCGAACGAGGCGCGTAGCGTCGAGTTAACGATTTCAACTCATAGAAAACGAGAACGAGTAGTCTAATTGTTTTAGTAGAAACCAACTAGCATACGATATATTATTGATTTTCTGCTTTGTTTTTGTTCAAAAGGCCGGCATTTTCGCTACTCACTATCTATCACTCAATAGATGGACCTTTCCGTAGTTTCCCAGAATGCTTCATGATTCTGCGCGCGCAAGCGAGATCGGGAAAAAAATATTTAGAATTGATCGTGTTTTGAGGAAAATATGACTACTGTAACGAATCAAGAACAGAAGAAAAATATTTTATTTGCTTGAGAATTTGCATCTATCTTTGGTAATTCTTCTTACGCACTTTTAATTTAAAAGTCTAAGTTTTTTACTGAATTTCTTCATTCTCTCTTAATATTTTCGATCTATTTTGTACCCTGACCTCGCTTGCACGCGCATAATCATGAAGCATTCTGGGAAACTACGGAAAGGTCCATAGTGAGTACGTTAGCTAGCCAATCAGATTGCAGGATTCGTGATAGTATGCTAGTTGGTTTCTACTAAAACTCGATAGAGCACGCAGCCTCGTTTTCGATTTCTTCAAGAGAGACTTAGCAAACACGGCGCAACGTCAAAGAGAACGGCGCGCGCGCTGACGAATAACTGTGAAAACGACCGTTGTCGTCCTCAGCGTCATGAAGAGGACGTGAAAACAAGTGAAATTAATGGCGTCGTGAACTTGACGTCGCGACGTTGTCACGAACTAGCATACTATCACGAATCCTGCAATCTGATTGGCTAACGTACTCACTATGGACCTTTCCGTAGTTTCCCAGAATGCTTCATGATTATGCGTGTGCAAGCGAGGTCATGGTACAAAATAGATCGAAAATATTAAGAGAGAATGAAGAAATTCAGTAAAAAACTTAGACTTTTAAATTAAAAGTGCGTAAGAAGAATTACCAAAGATAGATGCAAATTCTCAAGCAAATAAAATATTTTTCTTCTGTTCTTGATTCGTTACAGTAGTCATATTTTTATTATAATAATTTTTATTATTATTTTTATTGTAAAGCGCTATTGGATAAATTAGAAATAGCGCTATATAAATTAGCCATTACCAAAACGAGTAGGGGACTGGTACCAAGTCCGTAAAACTAATTCAATTTGATATTAGTAAAATTAGGCATCATTTTCTGAGAGAGCAGATCAAACTTAGCTAGTCTGCAAAGTTTGGTGAACTTCGGCTTAATATTGACGATGCTAGATGGCATCAAATATGTCTATTTTCCCATACAATCTCTGTAATTTTTTGACGTTGTCCCTCCAAACCATACATTCACTGTAAAATTTTGGAGGGACAACGCAATTTCAAAAGCTTATAATTCTGACAGAATTCGCTCAAATCACATCAAACTTTGCACAGATGCTAATTTCAACATGCTGTTTCATGTCATGAACTTAATTTCGTAATTACATTAATTCTAATGAACTCGTTCCCAGTCCCCTGCTCGATTTGGTAGTGGCCAATTGATTATTATTATTATTATTATTATATTTTCCTCAAAACACGATCAATTCTAAATATTTTTTTCCCCCTGACCTCGCTTGCGCGCGCAGAATCATGAAGCATTCTGGGAAACTACGGAAAGGTCCATCTATTGAGTGATAGATAGTGAGTAGCGAAAATGCCGGCCTTTTGAACAAAAACAAAGCAGAAAATCAATAATATATCGTATGCTAGTTGGTTTCTACTATAGCTAAAACAATTAGACTACTCGTTCTCGTTTTCTATGAGTTGAAATCGTTAACTCGACGCTACGCGCCTCGTTCCCTATTGACTCATAGAACACTCGAACTCGTAGTCTAATTGTTAAATAGAAGCACGCGGGAATTGGAAGAAGACGAGAGAAGTGCTAGGACAAGCACGAGGCGTAGCCACTTCTAGAGTCTTCTTTCAATTCCCAAGTGCGTCTATAACTCCAGATAGAGCAAAGCTTCCGAGTTTTCTATTTCTTTTATAAAATACAATTATGATTTTAAAGCAAGTTTTCAATTTAGTTCGTTGCAAAAATATTTGAATATCTGCTCGCGCGTGCACTGTGTTCTCATAGGCACGCGGAATACGCATCCTTTGGCCAATCAGAGTGCGCGTTATATCATAGTTATTTTTTTAAATATGTTAGAACGTTAGACTTGCCAAATGTTTAGTGCCTTGTGAATCTACAAGATGTATCTTGACAATCTTATCTAAGACTGTTTGTGCCATTGCCAATATATAACCCTCAAGAATACTATTTTGAATAAATTGGACACAAGCCAAGGGGCCTGTTTCTCGTGAAGCTCCCGATAGCTTTTAGGAAATCGATATGATTTTAGTACTTGGTTTTCGGCTCGAAAAGCTATCGAGAGTTTCGAGAAACGCACCCCAGACATAGTAGCGACTCGCCGGATCAGCCAAGCAAAGTGGACAATTTAATAGCCTTGCTGCAAGGACCAAGATGGAATGTTCACAAAGCGCACGTGACATACGAATACTCATAATTCGAATTGGATAGAATTATAACTAGCTAATTTGCTATTCCATTATTGGGTTATACGATGGTAACCTTTAAAACAGCTGGAATGCACACGCATACAATGTTCTGTATCTCAGCGTTTTGAAATATGAGTAAAGAGAACAAAAATGTAAACATTTATAGTCTTAGAATAAAATACAAAAATCTGATTCTGTTAAATATATTTTTTAATGTAAAGTGTAAGCATCAGAATTTATAGTTTAAGTGAATAGCACTGCAAAAGGAGAGAAAATAGAAACGTTTTTGATACAGCCTTTATAACCTCTCCCATTACCCTACCCTACCCCACTGGGGTTGAAATTTGCTACACGCATGCAAATGAAAATAACCAATTACGTATACAGTCGCGAACATTGGCCACAAATTATAGAAGAATGCCCTTTTACTGCTAAGGTAAACACATCTTCAGCTAACAATTATTGATTTCTGCACAAAATATGTACACTTTCGGCAAAAATTCGTGAACAAAGTACAAAATGTTTGGAGACAATAGCACAGCACCAGAACCAGAACGATGTCCATTACAAAGTGAAAGGCGTAAATTTCATTGATATTCGCGGCCTCGGTGCGAAGCGTGGATAAAATAACCCAAGCCAATTTTTTCATATATCTTAGAACAATATATAAATAGCTCATAACATGAATTTTAGAAAGAATAAACGTGTGACACCTAGTGAAAATCCTTCTCGCGTTTCTAAGCTCAACTCTTATTTCTCGTTGTGTGAAATTCATTGTCGTTCTAAAAGTGACTTTCTGATTTTCAGAGAAATGCTAGGATTACAGTTTTATGCCAAAACAGACTGCAAACTATTATTGAATCAAGATATGGAGATAGAATGGCCATAGCTTTCTTCCATTTTGCACGCGATCGAAGTTTTGGGACCTACCAAATCACTTAGGATTTTGCCTGTTTTTGAAGTCGCCGACAGCCAAAATCGATTTATGTTAATTTTTGAATTTTCGGGCCGTAATTTGAAAAACGAACTACACCACGTTTGTTTACTTGGTAATGCCTATCTACAAGCCAAAAACGAACGGAATCTAAATTTTGACCGTGACCGCTGTATGCTCGATATTAGCAGACATTCGCTCTTAAGCAGTTAGTTGGCTATGTCCCGCTTAATAGAAGTGTGACTGTATTTAGTGCTAAGTAGCACCAATGGAACAATAGAAAACAAAAGACATTGCACTATACACCCCATGCAATACTTGATTTCTTGAACTTGCATAAATTTGCAAAAACTGAAAGAATAACGAGTTAAGTAAAGGTAAAATAATAGATTGAAAGATCATCCACAGTTTAGTAATTACTCCAAAAGTGCATTAATAAAAATGAAACCATCATAAAGTAATAAACGTTTGAAAGGTGCAAAATACATGGAAACGAGGCATTTAGGGCCAAAGTCCGGTTTCTGGCACAAATCTTTGTAATTTCAAGTCACTATATCTTTTCAAGATTTCGTAGTACAGCCCTAAAATTTGGTGTGTTCATTTTTGATAACACTCTCTTCAAAGAGATTGTCAGATATTACTGTTTCCCAATAACAAAGTGAATGAGATTTTACGGTTCTACCATTTACGCATAGGGTCTATTTTGCACTCTACTTGTTGCTTTTAATGGCGACAACATTTTTTTAAATTGGTGTATACAGTCAGTAATTGTAATGCCTTTAATTCACAGACCAACGTGTATCTGTCAGCTCAGAATAAAAAGATGCGTTCATTTGAAGGGTTTCAGAGAAAGGCTATAATATGCATCCCAAACCAAGATGTCTTGAAGCAAAGACTAGAAGACAGGAGAAAGGAGGGAACTGAACTTCCTCATAATGCTATTTGTGACATGAAACGTAAGTGTATTATTAATGAAGATAACCCAAATCCATCACATGTATGCATGTATACTTGTCATGAAGAAACGGTATGTGTCATTCCGTTCGGAAAGTTCCGGAAAACTCGGTTTTTCCGTAGACGCGTGTACCATTAGACCGAGTTTTCTGGAACTTTTCCCACTCTTTTCGGGTTTTCCGTAGACGCGTGTACCATTAGACCGAGTTTTCTGGAACTTTTCCCACTCTTTTTCGGTTTTCCGTAGACGCGTGTACCATTAGACCGAGTTTTCTGGAACTTTTCCCACTCTTTTCGGGTTTTCCGTAGACGCGTGTACCATTAGACCGAGTTTTCTGGAACTTTTCCCACTCTTTTCGGGTTTTCCGTAGACGCGTGTACCATTAGACCGAGTTTTCTGGAACTTTTCCCACTCTTTTCGGGTTTTCCGTAGACGCGTGTACCATTAGACCGAGTTTTCTGGAACTTTTCCCGCTCTTTTCGGGCTTTCCATAGACGCGTGTACCATTAGACCGAGTTTTCTGGAACTTTTCCCGCTCTTTTCGGGCTTTCCATAGACGCGTGTACCATTAGACCGAGTTTCCCGTAACTTTCCGATGACACATCCCTTTTTCTTTTCTTTTTTCAACCGGAATCAGTTCCCGTTTTTTCCGGGTATACGGAAAGCACCCCTGGTCTCATGAAGAATTCTGCTGAATTACAAGTTTTCAATAATGTTGGTGCCCAATAACAAAGCACTGTTCAATAGCTTAGCTTGTTTGTACACATCACCAAGGCCGCTGTGTCTTTGTACTGTAAATATCCATTATAGAACTTACAAATAAATGTATGGAGCAGCGGACAGTTGTCCGGCAATCCATACATTTCTTTGTAAATTCTACATATTTGATTGGCCGTAAGTCGTTCAATATTGACTCAATTAACACCAAACTTTGGGTTTTTGCTTAACTCGATGTGCTCTGTCTGTCTGTGTGGGTCGTGTGTTGATTATCACAATATTTAGGGACTCGTACCCAGTTCCCAACGGTATGAAATCCGGCAATAGTGGAATGTCTCTAGTGGTGTCGCATCATTGCCCTACTCGTTTATTAAACAGTTCTTAAAAGTCAATAGTGCAGGTTCTACAAGCATAAATAATAATAATATTTTGTTGCTCACTGTTTTCCTAGGTAACTTTGTCTTACCCAAAGTTGGTGACATGTTTGACGAGATACGCTATATTGACCAAGACGAAGAATCATCAAAGAAGATCCTATCAGAGTATGTAAAAGAGGGAAACTCCCAAAGGATAAGAACCCCCAGTGGCAGTGGTGAACCTGATCGAAAACGACCCCGCCAAGATGACCGACAAAGACATGGCGGTTATGGTGGTGGTGGTGGTGGTGGTGGCTGGTCTAGTGGATCCCACAGGGACAACCGTCGTTATGATGACAGAAGAGGTGGATACCGCAGCCCCCAGTCTAACAGACGAGGTGGTTCCCCTCAGTATGGGCGTGGTGGGCGTGGTGGCTACAGGGATAACTACCGTGGAGGCAGAGGAGGGTATCAAGGCGGTGGTTACAACGACAGGAATCGTCAAGGTAAAAGCTATGGCAGCAGTGGTAGTGGTGGTAGTAGTAGTAACCAACATCGACAGTACAGTCAGTCTTCACACCAGCCACAACACCACTACAGCCAGCAACAACAACAGCAACAGCAAGGAAGCTATGGGAACTACAACCAGTACTATCAGCAGAATTACCAACAGTATGGCCAACAGGGTCAACAGACCTCTACCCAAGCACAGGGATACCAACAATATCCATCCTACTATCAACAACAAAGGGGCCTATCAACAGGGTGGTAGTGGGTACTCTGGTTACGGCTACTAGACACTGTAGTGCTCCATACTCTATTTTATCTGTGTATATAGTTGCTTTTATTAACAAATGGTTTCTATCTCGTACCATTAATAGCTTGTAAAATCGCTATGGCAACCGAATAACAATACCTGTGTGTAGACAGATAGATCATCATTTGTTTCACCAACTAACGTGTAATTCACTTTTTTATGCTCAAAATCTGACAAATTTGCAAGAACTGAAGACACCTGAATATTGCGTCAGTATCAACCATGGCGCCGCCCAGCAGTAGTATACACTAGACACAATCGCCATCTTTTTTGGGTCACATACTTTTGATACTTAGTTTGGATGGTGTTTTTATATCGAAGACTTGGTTTTGTTGTAAATACTTGCGAAGGACCTGTACGTAATCGTGTGTAACCGAATCAATTGTAACCACAGAAGTAGTTCATGTTAGAAGCCAAGACGACAACTCAAATGTAATCAATCGTATGTGTTATAATAAACATGTCGAAACTAGGTACAGTATATCTATTGCTTGTTTTCACGTGACGTCATGGCGGCCATTTTGGTTCCCGATAACAAAGCATTCCTCATTAGCTTCTCTTGTTTATACCACCAACATGGCCGCTGCGTCTTTGTACTTTAAATCTCCAGGGATTGATTGCAAAATAATAGCTAGGATTGGACATTGGAATGTTACAAAAGAAAATAAAGTCATTTGCTAGCATTTGATTTGATAACTAATAGCTAAACGAAATGATTGAGTGATCTGCGCTCTCAACTGCGATAAAACTCCCTAATGGCAACTCCAAACCCCCGAATATGTAAAGACAGTAACTGTTTATGACATGAGGGGCCGTCGTTCTCAGTCCTTACTAGGGACCTTTTAACTGCTACTTGGACGAAATTCGGATGAAATTTAATTTCGCTGAAACTTCACTGAAATAATTTCAAAGAGCCATACAATTACTGGTTAATGTGTTTTCTCAAAATTCTAATGGGAAGTATTACAATCAACACAGCTTCGCTCCATACATTTCTTTGTGTTTAGTTTCTTGAGTTATTTTATTTCTATGAAGCTAAACGTTTGGGTGAAGGAGTTTTCTTACATTATTTGTGCTTAGGATTGATTGTCTGACCAGTTGTCTTCAATGCAGAGCTGTTATCTAAACAAAGCATTGATATATTTTGACTCACAAAATACAAAGAAATGTATGGAGCTGAATGTTGGGTTGAGTAGATGACGTCACTGAAACTCTAAATATTCATAAAAATATAGTACTTCCCTCTGGAATATCGAAAATAGATTTTAACTAGTTATTATTAGACCCTTGAAGAATTATTCAATGAAGTTTCAGCTAAATTAAATTTCGATCGATTTTCGTCCAAGTAGCACTATTAAAGCATCGGGGACGTCAGGACGACGTCAGAGAAACAATAGCGCCAGTTACAAAATACAATAACTTGTTGGAATGTATGAAATGAGCTCGATTTGGTCTTCAGGCGTTCTGTGTTAAACTACAGCGTGAATTGCCTATGTTTGACGTTATTTGTGCAGATAGTTTTTTTTAATCAACCAAACCACAAAAAGATGATGTCATTCATCGAAGAGGGCGCAAATTTAGTGGAAATCACGGAACAAGAAACAAATATGAAAACAATAGACAACAAAACACTATTCGAACTTCGTCGTCCTCACGTCTTCGTCTTCGAAACTCAAGGTCCATCAGTTACTATACGCAACGGAGTTTGGGGAATGTATCTGCTCGTGAAGGAGTCTGGGAAGGCTACGAGTCGGCCCAAAATTCCGGCTCCGCCACACATCACTTTGTTGCATAACTATAGAGTCTGTTCTTAACTGATTCGTCTCTCGATTGAAGGATTCTCTTCGAGGATCAGTCCTCTACACTATTAACAGTTCTATTTCCAATTGGAAGCTGTCCCCATGCATGCAAAAGTCAGTGTAACAAAAACAAAAAAATGTGCAGAATGTTGATCTATTTAAGTCAGTTCTCGTCAGTATTTGGCTGCATTTGTCAGTACCATCAAGTACAATAGTTCAACAACACCGCCAGGAAGAGTCGGTATTTTGCGCTGGCATACTCAGTGTTATTGTGCTATGGCGGATGTATTCCACATCATCGTAGACCTTCCTTGCGCTGGGCCTCTCACTTGGATCATAACTCAGCATGTTAATGATCAGCTCTCTTCTCGACCTTGGCATTTCATGCAACGGTAGCTCGAATCGTAACTTCTTCGACATTGCCTCGCCAATACCATACGTTTGGCCGTTCACTTGGACGAACGCACCAAAATATTTTTCACTGTTGATCCACTTATATTCACGTGTATGAATGGTGAAGAAGATTGCACCAAGAGAGAAAACATCTGCTTTTTCATTGTAGCGATCTTCATGAACTTCGGGTGCAATCCAGAAAGGCGTGCCGACGCCATAGCCCATGTAATAATCAGTCATGTAGGACACAAGCGTTTGGTCTGAGGCAATGCCGCGGCCGGCTTGTTGTTTCAAAGCTGTGTACTCTCTAGCGAGGCCAAAGTCGCCCAACTTGATGGAATCAGAGGATGTTAGAAGAACATTTTCAGGCTTCAGGTCGCGATGAACGATGTCTTGTGAGTGTAGGAAGCTTACAGCGTCGGCTAATTCACTCATCCATTGGAGATCACGGTCCTTCTGGTTACTGCAGATGCCGGTCTGTGCTAAACGGCTGTTGAGATTTCCGCCTTCACAATACTCCATGAGAATGAGAACCTGCGAGTGTCCAACCAAATCAACGTCGAAAATTGAGATAATGTTTTCATGCCTCGCACATTGGTTCAATGCGTTTATTTCTTTGAGGACGCTTTGGATGTCACTGCCTCTTGTCACGTCTATTTGCTTGAGTGCATAGATGCCTACTCCGCCACTTCCTAAGAGTTCTCGTACCTTGTATACCGTTCCAAAGGCACCTTGACCAAGCTTCTTCTCAGTTAGAAAACTACGTTTCCCGATCTTGAAAGTCATCTTCAAGCAATAGAATGACAAATGGAGAGAAAACTGTGATAGAACTAAACCAGACTTGATTCCTCGAATTTAGTTTTAATTAGTTCCTGGAACTTCAAGGCTGTCGGAGATCCACTCTGATTGGTCCGTTGATATAAGGTCAGTCTAAGGTCTACTACAGACTCTAGAGTTGCACTTTTCTTGGAACTTCAGCTGAGGAATGGCGACGTTTGGATCGATCATTAGACATTAAACTGATTGTTCATACTTTGTAATTTGGCCGCCGTTTTAGTATTCTGGTTGTTGTAGCCGTTTTCCGGGTCATCGGAAACCGCATCGGTAACCGAAGCAAGGATATGATATGCCCTTTCAAAAACACTCGAGATCTTTCAGAGTGGACACACACGATTGTATGTGAAATGAGCGCCTTCGATACAGCATCATTCAGTAACACGGGATTTGGGGTCTGAATCATGATCAAGTCATCTGATACCAATTTTATGCCCGAATATCTTCTTCAAAATACAAAAGTGAATGGTCTGCATGCATTGCAAACGTTGAAAGAGACCGATCCACTTGATTGCTGATACATTGATTGCCCTACTACAATAATTTCAGTTGTTAAAACAAAATCATCTCAAAGATGTGGAGCTTCTTTGTTCAATCTTACTTTGTCTTCTTGATTGTATTTGCACAACCTTGCAGAAAGTGCGGCCGTGGTTCACTGAATTTCGGCATGCTCTTTCTACTTCACAGCATACTCCCTTAGTGGCCGGGTCTTCTTTTACGAGCTTCTTTTCAGCTGGAAGCTGGCTCAAGTGCTAGACGTGACTTCCAGCAGTCCAAAACTACTAAAAAGGACACCATAAAATATGCGCGCACAAAAAAACTAATTCGCAAACATATGCATAACAATAGAACCTATAGTGTATTTTAGCACACCAGTTTCTGCAGTCGATTTCGATACAACACGTCTTCGGTCGTAAATATGTACTATGGATAGATAAACTAAACAAATTTACGATGGCTTTCCGTGTATGTCCTTATTTAGTTTTACCACTGATATTACATCATCACATGGTCGTCAAAATGTTATGGACTTATGAGGCATAGTCTTTGGTCATTTAGTCACCATGATTCATGCATGGGCGGGGCCAGAAGCTAGACGAAGAAGATTCAAAAGATTTGTATTTAGCATTAAATGTAACCTGAGTATCAGGCCTTCAAAAAGGAAAGGGGAGGGAGAGAGGCCCGGGGAGAAGAAAGAGGAAGAAGGCCTGACACAAGGGCATTGATCTGCCCGTGTCATGCGTCCAGATTCTGGACGTTGGTATGATTGGATAAAACACAAAGGCTTGAAACGTCGCCAGGGAAACGTCACAGCCGACCGGAAATGATACATCGTATTCTACAAGAATAAGCTCGATTTCCTTTTATTTATGATTGAAAATAATTTAGACAGGCTATAGAAGGAGCTATGAAGCCTTTCCTGGAATTGAATTGAAGAAATAACAAGAACTTTGTCTTCAAACTAACAAAAACGACGTGCTTGGGGTTTTGCCGACAGGCTGATTTATCAGCTGTTTCTTAGTTTCATCTTGTAAGTAAGTAAGGACTTTATTTAACGAGGGTAGCACGATAAAACCAAATTGAAGAAGATACAAACGGTGCTTGTAGAACGTAGTGAAACGGTTTTAAAAACTCCAACAGCACTGAAGGTCAAGCTCCTTGACATACGACAGTCTTGACATGACAGTTGGCAAAGCGGAAGTGATTTTGATTGGTTGTTATTTCCAGATATATGTATCGTGCTGCGAGGGGGCGGAAGGCTCAAATCAATAGGTCTGTGTCAGGCTTTTCTTCCCTTCTCTTCCTCCTTTCTTTTTCTCTCCCCCTCCGCCAAAAAAGCCTGATACTCAGGTTACATTAAATGTTATTATATTAACTTCCAGGAGAACGACGCAGCACAATGTGGATCTTAACACATTTTACCCCATATAAGAACACTCAAGCCTTTAGATCAGTCATCAAGACAGCCTCATCGCACGTAGCAAGCCAGATTTATCGTTATATCAACAACAAGGGACCTAGTGGGTACTCTGGTTATGGCTACTAGACCCTGTAGTGCTCCATACTCTATTTTATCTGTGTATATAGTTGCTTTTATTATCAAATTGTTTCTATCTCGTACCATTAATAGCTTGTAAAATCGCTATGGCAACCGAATAACAATACCTGTGTGTGTAGGCAGGTAGATCATCATTTGTTTCACCAACTAACGTGTAATTCACTTTTTTATGCTCAAAATCTGACAAATTTGCAAGAACTGAAGACACCTGATTATTGCGTCAGTATCAACCATGGCGCCGCCCAGCAGTAGTATACACTAGACACAATCGCCATCTTTTTTGGGTCACATACTTTTGATACTTAGTTTTTGGATGGTGTTTTTATATCGAAGACTTGGTTTTGTTGTAAATACTTGTGTAGGACCTGTACGTAATCGTGTGTAACCGATACACGAATCAATTGTAACCACAGAAGTAGTTCATGTTAGAAGCCAAGACGACAACTCAAATGTAATCAATTGTATGTGTTATAATAAACATGTCGATCAATCGTATGTGTTACATGTCGATACTAAGTATATCTATTGCGTGTTTTCACGTGACGTCATGGCGGCCATTTTGGTTCCCGATAACAAAGCATTCCTCATTAGCTTCTCTTGTTTATACCACCAACATGGCCACTGCGTCTTTGTACTTTAAATCTCCAGGGATTGATTGCAAAATAGTAGCTAGGATTGGACATTGGAATGTTGCAAAAGAAAATCAAATCATTTGCTAGCATTTGATTTGATAACTAATATCTAAACGAAATGATTGAGTGATCTGCCCTCTGAACTGCGATAAAACTCCCTAATGACAACTCCAAACTCCCGAATATGTAAAGACAGTAACTGTTCATGACATGAGGGGCCGTCGTTCTCAGTCCTTACCACAGTTAGCCCAAGCTCACTGTTTGTGGCTATTTACTAGAGATATATGTGACTAAACGAAACATGGAATAAAATCGTTGAATTTTAATAAAATCCAATAAGACTTACATGGTGTCTTCTTTATATACTTGGTTATCCTCCTGCTGAGTTACAGCGAATTTCGTTAAGGTTTACCTGCTTTTCCCTTGCCTCATAAGAGGAGGGAAAACAAATACCCAAAATGATTAAAATGAGCTGAAATTCACTCCAGATGTGAAGAATGTATAGTAAAACACACTGTTTGTTTTAGTAAACTTTATTCAGAATTTTCAGAGAAATTGTGTTTTTAGGTTTTTCAATAAAACTGATAGGCGAAGCTGCCATGACTCATATGAGTAGAGCTTGGGCTACCTGTGGTTGAACAGTTGAATAAGGGTTGGATGAAGGGTTGGACGTTGAATGAAGGGTTGAACGTTGAATGAAGGGTTGCATTGAACGTTGAATGAAGGGTTGCGTTGAAGTGAAGAGTTGCATTGAACGTTGAATGAATAGGGTTTTTTGAAGTGAAGGGTTGCATTGAACGTTGAATGAAGGGTTGCGTTGAAGTGAAGGGTTGCATTGAACGTTGAATGAAGGGTTGCGTTGAAGTGAAGGGTTGCATTGAACGTTGAATGAAGGGTTGCGTTGAAGTGAAGGGTTGCATTGAACGTTGAATGAAGGGTTGCATTGAACGTTGAATGAAGGGTTGCGTTGAAGTGAAGGGTTGCATTGAACGTTGAATGAAGGGTTGCGTTGAAGTGAAGGGTTGCATTGAACGTTGAATGAAGGGTTGCGTTGAAGTGAAGCGTTGCATTGAATGAAGGGTTGGTTGAACGTTGAATGAAGGGTTGGTTGAATGAAGGGTTGGTTGAACGTTGAATGAAGGGTTGGTTGAACGTTGAATGAAGGGTTGGTTGACTGAAGGGTTGCACGTTGAATGAAGGGTTGGTTGACTGAAGGGTTGAACGTTGAATGAAGGGTTGCACGTTGAATGAAGGGTTGGTTGAACGGTGCTATGGCGGATGTATTCCACATCTCCGTAGACCTTCCTTGCGCTGGGCCTCTCACTTGGATCATAACACAGCATGTTAATGATCAGCTCTCTTCTCGACCTTGGCATTTCATGCAACGCCGGTAGCTCGAATGGTAAGTTCTTGGACAATGCCTCGCCAATACCATACGTTTGGCCGTTCACTTGGACGAACGCACCAAAATATTTTTCACTGTTGATCCACTTATATTCACGTGTATGAATGGTGAAGAAGATTGCACCAAGAGCGAAAACATCTGCTTTTTCATTGTAGCGACCTTTATGAACTTCGGGTGTGCAAACCAGAAAGGCATGCCGACGCCATAGCCCATGTAATAATTGGTCATGTAGGACACAAGCGTTTGGTCTGAAGCAATGCTGTGTTGTTTCAAAGCTGTGTACTCTCTGGCGAGGCCAAAGTCGCCCAACTTGATGGAATCAGAGGATGTTAGAAGAACATTGTCAGGCTTCAGGTCGCGATGAACGATGTCTTGTGAGTGTAGGAAGCTTACAGCGTCGGCTAATTCACTCATCCATTGGAGATCACGGTCCTTCTGGTTACTGCAGATGGTCTGTGCTAAACGGCTGTTGAGATTTCCGCCTTCACAATACTCCATGAGAATGAGAACCTGCGAGTGTCCAAGCAAACCAACGTCGAAAATTGAGATAATGTTTTCATGCCTCGCACATTGGTTCAATGTGTTTATTTCTCTAATGACGCTTTGGAAGTCACTGCCTCTTGTCACGTCTATTTGCTTGAGTGCATAGATGCCTACTCCGCCACTTTCTAAGAGTTCTCGTACCTTGTATACCGTTCCAAAGGCACCTTGACCAAGCTTCTTCTCAGTTAGAAAACTACGTTTCCCGGTGTTGAAAGTCATCTTCAAGCAATAGAATGACAAATGGAGAGAAAACTGTGATAGAACTAAGCCAGACTTGATTCCTCGAACTTCAAGGCTGTCGGAGATCCACTCTGATTGGTCCGTTGATATAAGGTCAGTCTAAGGTCTACTGCAGACTCTAGAGTTGCACTTCAGGCTAGAACACACATAAATGGGCTCCTGCCTGCCACATATTTATAGTTCCAAGAAATACAATACTGCTCGGTTTCAAGAACGAGTGTCCCAATCGTGGTAACTATTTCATGTAGCACAACCGTTCGCTTTTTCAAACGAAGCCATTTGCTGAAGATCAAAACTTAGAAAGTTACTATATACTCTATATTGCATAGGACCATTACTGACGCGATTGTGCCTCCACGAAGTAGTACGATTTGAGGAATAGTGACCTGTATGTAATTGACACAAGGGAGGGGAGGGTTAGAGAGATGAGCTGAGTGTAAATGGACACATTTCACAATTGATTGCAGTATGTGAACTGAACTGTTTTTTGAAACGCAACGGCCCCAAAGTAGTGGAGATTTTTGAAAACGCCGTTTTCGAAATCGGCTGACGTCACGCTGAAGCCGCTTTTTGAGTTTGGTTTGCGGGATGCGGGACGATGCTGCGGGAATCTATTGACACCTTTTTTTAAGAAAAAGAACACATTTTATGGCCATGGGGAATGAATTTTAATAATGACAAAAAATTAAGAGAAAATAATTTTTCAAGATTAAGTCAATCTGGTTCCCAGCCTGTTCGCAGTCTAGTCAAGACATCACCAAAATATTCGCGAGAACACACGGCCTTGAAACTCTCCTCCTCTCCCCTTCATCTACTAGTGTTTATTTCGTTATGTTTGCAAGGTGCGTTGTGTTGGCAACCTGAACATCACATTCTTGACTGGACAATCGCTATCACTAGGTGCCAGGCTCCAGCGTCAACTAGCCTGCGTAGCGGCGCACGGGATGGGAAAAGGGACGGGAAAGGGGAGGGGAAGGGAGGGAGGAGGGGAGGAGGAGAGGGGAATGGGAAAAAAGAGAGGAAGGGAGCTCCCCCGTCCCGTGCGCCGCCTAGCAGGCTACGCTAAAACTCGATCGTAATTGTACTTTATTAGGCATAGTTAAAATACAACTAGAATCACTAGTGCTTTATTATGAACAATGTTATTATCAGTAGTCTGTCCAATCTATTTATTGTTTAGAATTAATTAGAGTAAGGTTATGAGGACTGATATCAAGAAATCTGTGCTTTTTACGTAGACCAGCTACGGGGACTGGGCACGAGTTTACCGGTCACCCTGTTAGGTTTCCCAGTCTTTTTGGCCGTGTTACAAAATGGAGGACAAAGTTTACATTCATTTACTCGATTTGCTGTAAGTTTGGATGGATTTTTCGATAAAAATCGTACTTTTAAGCGAAAAATATTTACAGGGTTTCCAAATATGGTAAGTACAATGCCCAAATATGGACATAGGAAAGCTGGCCGAGCAACAGCACACTTTAATGGGGGATTTCTTAGTGGTGACCACAGGTTTTTCAGCTCTGCTGTCCATAATTACCGGGATAATTAGCACCGCCAGCGTTCTAATTAAGGTGACTGACTACTAAAGCACAACGTATTTAGAAAACTTCAAATTGAAACTTTTTTTGCATACAATTTAATGCTGATTCCAAATATGTAAAGAAAAATGGGGTGTCCCGAGCACGTGGTCCCGAGCTTGTTTTCGAGATATTCATGCCTGGACATTTGCATCTTCACAAGTTTTCGAATACTACGAACAGCGTCAGTTGGTATGTGAGACAAGATTGATGAGTTCGTGGACCGGCCCTTTCAAATACACTCGAGATCTTTCAGAGTGGACACACACGGCGATTGTATGTGAAATGAGCGTGTTTAAAAGGAAGTGATCGATGGCTTGCCTTCGATACAGCATCATTCAGTAACACGGGATTTGGGGTCTGAATCATGATCAAGTCATCTGATACCAACTCGTGTTTCTACAATTTTATGCCCGAATATCTTCTTCAAAATACAAAAGTGAATGGTCTGCATGCATTGCAAACGTTGAAAGAGACCGATCCACTTGATTGCTGATACATTGATTGCATCCCTACTACAATAATTTCAGTTGTTAAAACAAAATCATCTCAAAGATGTGGAGCTTCTTTGTTCAATCTTACTTTGTCTTCTTGATTGTATTTGCACAACCTTGCAGAAAGTGCGGCCGTGGTTCACTGAATCTCGGCATGCTCTTTCTACTTTACAGCATACTCCCTTAGTGGCCGGGTCTCCTTTCACGAGCTTCTTTTCAGCTGGAAGCTGGCTCAAGTGCTAGCTAGACGTGACTTCCAGCACTCCAAAACTACTAAAAAGGACACCATAAAATATGAGCGCACAACTAAAGACTAATCCGCAAACATAACAATAGAACCTAGTGTATTTTAGCACACCAGTTTCTGCAGTCGGTTTCGATACCGCACGTCTTCGGTCGTAAATATGTACTATGGATAGATAAACTAAACAAATTTACGATGGCTTTCCGTGGTATGTCCTTATTTAGTTTTACCACTGATATTACATCATCACATGGTCGTCAAAATGTTATGGACTTATGAGGCATAGTCTTTGGTCATTTAGTCACCATGATTCATGCATGGGCGGTGCCAGAAGAAGAAGATTCAAAAGATTTATTTAGCATTAAATATTATTATATTAATTCCCAGGAGAACGACGCAGCACAATGTGGATCTTAACACATTTTACCCCACTATAAGAACACTCAAGCCTTTAGATCAGTCATCAAGACAGCCTCATCGCACGTAGCAAGCCAGATTTATCGTTACATCAGAGAAGTAGCACAAAAAGAAGCGTAAAGGAAGACGTAAAGATGCGTTTGTTTGCTGTCGTTCTGGTTCTATCTGTGCTGAGTGTGAGAGGATTCGATTTATTCCAATAACACCATGATCCCCTCGATTTTCATTGTTCCACGAGGGACATTTTTAAAACATCGAACATCCCTCGCGAAAGCTCTAAGTCAAGTATCGCTGAATATTAATGAGGGAAGACTAAATGTCCCTCATGACTATTCATGAGAGTCCCATGACACCACTCTGTCCTACTTATGAGTTAACTGGAAAGCAGGCTCTACTCCATGTTATTCAAGCATCCAACACATGTGGGATGCTACGTCCTCGACTCTGCACATGAGAAGAGCACTGATGCAAAGACCGGAATTCTTTCTTTTCTGGAATAAAATCTTGGAACTCTTTATTTCTTTCCATTAGCCCATTGCTTATAAACGTGTGCACACCATGAAGTGTTTTTTCCCCGTATTTTCGGGCACTTTCCCTTGCTTCAGGTCAACTACAGCGTCTTTTACAAAGGCAAAACAACTGCGCCGCCATGATTTGTGACCAAAATGATGATTAAATATTCCTAAACCATAGTTAGTAGAGGGAATGGTTAGGAAGCCTTTTGTTATATTTCTTTGTTCTAGTCCTAATGTCATTATGATCATGTTGAACGGGTCCTGACCGTGCACAATGTTTGTTCAAATTCATTAGAAAATGGCTAAATGAATGAACCCAAATGTTCTCTATTGGATTACTTATTTAAATATTCTAATATTTTGAATTTTGAATTGGAATATATCGAACAAGCAGCCAAAAGAAACGTTTGGGTTCAGTTGCTCAACCATAGCAAATTAAGGCAAAACAATGACAAAACAAAAGATTTGTGCACGGTCACGGTTGAAAAAAACGAACAAAAACATATAACAAAAGGTTTCCCAACCAGTCCCCTCTACTAACTATGCCTAAACTGACTAAAAAATACTCGGTCATTGTACAAATGAAACAAAGCATTCCAATGTATGAATTCCCCAGAGTGTCGTGTAATCAACGCTCTTTGAGAAAAAGTTTGTAGTTCGTACCGCTCTAAGTTAATCAAAGTGAACTATATTTTACTTTATTTCCTCAGTGATCATGGTATTACTTATAAGAAGAGCGCCAATACACCTTGTATGATACCGGTATGTCAAATGATTGTGCGTTTTATCGGGTGTTTTTGAACCATGCAGTTATTCTGCACTGCTGTTCCTTGAAGATAGTTTTAGAATTCGTATTCAGAACGTCAGGGCTTTTTTGGAGTATAGTCGTCAGTCTTGGCGGGGAATGAGAAAACTTTGCATGGACCGCTAATTTGCACGGTAAAATTAGAGTGCAAACCATATGTCCGTGAAACAGTACTATTACTAAATAGTACTAAATAGTGTTATATCTATTGTTTTCTATTGTTTCATCAGTGCTATTTAGTACTAATTAGTTAGTACTGTTTCATGGACATATGGTTTGTACTCTACAAGCATTAGTTGAATACCATGCTCAATTAGATATTTCAAAGTTGATGCTTGCTTTTTTTATGCTTGTGGGGCTGTTTTAGGAGATGCTTCATAGTTTCAATACGGCCACGACAAGTTTGAAAAGGGTTTTTATGTTAATGAATCATTAACATTAGCGCATAATAGGCGCCAAATCTGTCATACAAGAATAACTCATCATTTCTTGACAATGTCTAAAATGGCCAGTTTGAACTGAAAATCACTGATTTTCGGACAGTTAGTCCTCGGACCCCGCTAAGACGAGGTTGCAAGGCTAGGAAATGACTCTAGGTGTTAATATAGTTTTCTTGTTTTGTAGAGAAGAGGTGTGGATCTGATACGTATGATCTCAAGCCACATAACTGCTGTGATGGCAAGCTGTACACTTGGAAAACACATTCCTGCTGTACAGAGAATGGTGCGATATCAGTATTGGCAATGATACCATGCGGTGGCCGCTTGATACGCCCTTGTAATGAGGCACTTTGCTGTGCAGGGGTGTAGCGCTTTTTTTTGCAATGTACGCACATAGCAACGAGCGCCGAAGGCGTGAGCTTCTAGGGGGGTGAGGGGGAATCCCCCCCTGAAAATTTAGAAATCTAGAGCTTTGGAAATACCATTTTCTTCGTTTTCCAGCGGACTTTCTCGCTACATAAATACATAGTAAAATGCATTTATTACCCAGTTTTATGGGGGATTTATGTAAAGGTTATATAAAGGATTCAGAAAAGGATTTATGTAAAGGTTGTGTAAATGATTTATGACGAGTATTGGTTAAAGGATTTATGTAAAAAGGTTATATATACCGCTACCGTTATATATAGCGATATAATAACCCGAGGCGAAGACAATTTTTTGGTATTTATTTTGTTTGAGACTGTACTAACTACAATCATCATTATACAATCATGCCTACAATGACTGACTGAAAGGGGAAATGTATTGGGGGACACAATCTGACGAGCGGCGAAGGTGCGAGCTCGTAGGAGGATGCCGGGGTATATATGCTGAAACTTTTTTGAGGTATAGGGTCTCCAAAATAGCATTTTCCTGCCTTCTGTGAGTAGTTTCCAGCAAGTAATCTGCCGTGAGCTGTTAAGATTTTGTCCTAGATTTCATTTTATTTTCAATATTTTTATGTTTTTTATAATATATACATATATTAAGGATTTTAAATTGTACGCACGTGCGTACGGGCACGCTACGCCCCTGCTATGGGGGAGTGTCGTATAACCATTACGGTACGTGGCGCGAAGTGCTGTAATGGAAAACTCATTTTAAAGTCAAAGAAATGCGAATGAAGGAAATGTCATGTAATTTTGGGTGATCATTTTGTACTGATTCAGTTGTTTTGTTAGTTCAGTTGTGCCTACGAGATGCTTGTATTAGTTTGCAATGGGCGTAAGTTTGTGCCCGGCGTTAATTTGTGATTTGAAATAAACTGTTTTAAAACAATATATCCGTTTCTAGCAGATTTATTTGCATTTTATAGTTAATTGCGAAAGTGCCAAATACTGATATAATTTGATCACTTGTAGGAATAGTATGACTGCCGGTCACTGAACCAACGCGGCGGTGTTCTTCATGACTAGTTCTTTTGTCCTCAGTAGATGCAACTTACCAAAATCAATCAGTTACACGGGATTTGGGGTCTGAATCATGATCAAGTCATCTGATACCAACTCGTGTTTCTACAATTTTATGCCCGAATATCTTCTTCAAAATACAAAAGTGAATGGTCTGCATGCATTGCAAACGTTAAAAGAGACCGATCCACTTGATTGCTGATACATTGATTGCCCTACTACAATAGTTTCAGTTGTTAAAACAAAATCATCTCAAAGATGTGGATCACTTCTTTGTTCAATCTTACTTTGTCTTCTTGATTGTATTTGCACAACCTTGCAGAAAGTGCGGCCGTGGTTCACTGAATCTCGGCATGCTCTTCAGTTCTACTTTACAGCATACTCCCTTAGTGGCCGGGTCTCCTTTCACGAGCTTCTTTTCAGCTGGAAGCTGGCTCAAGTGCTAGCTAGACGTGACTTCCAGCACTCCAAAACTACTAAAAAGGACACCATAAAATATGCGCGCACAACTAAAGACTAATCCGCAAACATAACAATAGAACCTAGTGTATTTTAGCACACCAGTTTCTTCAGTCGGTTTCGATACCACTCGTCTTCGGTCGTAAATATGTACTATGGATAAATAAACTAAACAAATTTACGATGGCTTTCCGTGTATGTCCTTATTTAGTTTTACCACTGATATTACATCATCACATGGTCGTCAAAATGTTATGGACTTATGAGGCATAGTCTTTGGTCATTAGTCACCATGATTCATGCATGGGCGGGGCCAGAAGAAGAAGATTCAAAAGATTTGTATTTAGCATTAAATATTATTATATTAATTCCCTGGAGAACGCAGAACTAGTTCTTTTATCGTCAGTAGATGCAACTTACCAAATCAATCAGTTACACGGGATTTGTGGTCTGAATCATGATCAAGTCATCTGATACCAATTTTATACCCGAATATCTTCTTCAAAATACAAAAGTGAATGGTCTGCATGCATTGCAAACGTTGAAAGAGACCGATCCACTTGATTGCTGATACATTGATTGCCCTACTACAATAATTTCAGTTGTTAAAATAAAATCATCTCAAAGATGTGGAGCTTCTTTGTTCAATCTTACTTTGTCTTCTCGGTATTTGCACAACCTTGCAGAAAGTGCCGTGGTTCACTGAATCTCGGCATGCTCTTTCTACTTTACAGCATACTCCCTTAGTGGCTGGGTCTTCTTTTCCGAGCTTCTTTTCAGCTGGAAGCTGGCTCAAGTGCTAGACAACTTCCAGTAGTCCAAAACTACAAAAAAGGAGACCTTAAAAGATGCACGCACAACTATAGACTAATCCGCAAACATATGCATAACAATAGAACCTATAGTGTATTTTAGCTATGATTTTAGCACACCAGTTTCTTCAGTCGGTTTCGATACCACACTTCTTCGGTCGTAAATATGTACTATGGATAAATAAACTACACAAATTTACGATGGCTTTCAGTGGTATGTCCTTATTTAGTTTTACCACTGATATTACATCATCACATGGTCGTCAAAATGTTATGGACTTATGAGGCATAGTCTTTGGTCATTTAGTCACCATGATTCATGCATGGGCGGTGCCAGAAGAAGAAGATTCAAAAGATTTGTATTTGACTGGGAGCAGTGAGCTGGTGCTCAAAAGCGTCACAAAATGATTTTTTTTGAAAATACAAAATATGCAATTTCGTTTATGTAAAATTGTAGACAATAACGAAGAACATCAGAATCGATATTTTTCATTTATTATTATTAAAATAACACCAATTATTCTGGCCATCAATGGAATAATCCGCGTGTGGCCTGGTAACGAGTCTAAACACATCTTATTCTATTTGTGAAAAACTGCTATAAATTTTAGCATGATCATAAAATATTAGTGTTAAATACGAGAATTAAGGCAATTCCCTTGTTTTGCATTGCGCACGCTCAATTGCGCACGATTCTGAAGCTCGCGCGAGCTTGCGCACAATGGAGACCATTGGAACTCGTTAAATATTTCAAATGTAACTGACGTTTTTTCAAAATAAATCGAAAACGAGAATGGTGGCCCCCATTTTTTTGAGTTCTTTAATAATCGGTGCTGCGTATGATATATCGAAATATGAAGGAACGTTTATTGGATAAATTTTCAAACATTTAGATGAGAATAGTTAAAGCGTACGATTTCTGGACGCACATACTTGCATGTTTCGTTAATATTTCAACAATCATAGTCATCAGTTACTTTGATTGATTTAGTAGAAGTAAACTTAGAATTATATGTAATCTATGTTGTAAGGAAGTTCTTTGGACCGAGAAAAAAGGTTTTTCATTACAACTTCGGTTGCTACCACATTTGGCTATACACCTATAAAATTGATATATTTGAAGAGCATCTAGCGCGAAAACGAGAATGGTGACCCCCTCTTTTTATTGCAGTTTTTAAATGATAATGTCCATGCCAAGTTTCAGAACAAAGTTATTGGCAAAAATGAATAAGAGCCGAAAAGGTTTTGCGTGACTACGTGTTGTATTATGCAAATCATTGGCCTTTGTGTCGACAAAAAATTCAGGAAACTTCCTAGGGTAACAGAAAAATAAAATTAACCAGTGTAAGATATTTTTTTACCGCCATACTATTACATGCTGAATGGACAACTTGCTCCCAAAAATCTGTTGAAATCCTGATTGAAGTACTGGCATTAAAGCGCGAAATTTGAAAGACAAATGATGTTTTGATTGCATTTTTTGTCTGTCGACAGATGCATTCAGTCAACTTTGATGTTATATAATTACTGAAGTATAAGTCCGATTTTAAACAGAGGAACGCCAAATTGTTAATAAATTAATGGACTTTATATATTTCTTATAGTTTCTGATTTTCTATCTGGATTTGATATTTTTTTCGTCAAAACATATAGTTATGTAGAAAATCGGAACAAAAGGGGACACCTAATCTTTCATTGAAAACTTCCGCAATAATCTACAAACCAAAACGTCTTTAAGGAATTGACACTAAATATGTTTTTCTCTCATATCTCTACTTATTCTAGCAACATCACGTTTTTATTCGACTCTATTATAAAGACGAAATTCAGTGAGACAGCCGTGTACAGCTCTAAATATGTGACGGGGGACATGCTAATTTCATACAGTCCTTCCTAATTGATATCCAGATTTCACTCTAAATACAGTTTTATAGTTTTGGGCTTACTAAGCGATAATTTTATCATTTCTTGTCAAAATTGTGCTGAAATAATTGTCATTTCTCTACCCGATTACAGTAAGATCATCATGACAATTCAAACGTTCCACATAAGTTGACTTTGAGTACCAGCTCACTGCTCCCAGTCTTTAGCATTAAATATTATCATATTAACTCCCAGGAGAACGACGCAGCACAATGTGGATCTTAACACATTTTACCCCATATATATAAGAACACTCAAGCCTTTAGATCAGTCATCAAGACAGCCTCATCGCACGTAGCAAGCCAGATTTATCGTTATATCAGAGAAGTAGCACAAAAAGAAGCGTAAAGGAAGACATAAAGATGCGTTTGTTTGCTGTCGTTCTGGTTCTATCTGTGCTGAGTGTGAGAGGATTCGATTTATTCCAAGAAGAGCGCCAATACACCTTGTATGATACCGGTATGTCAAATGAATGTGCGTTGTATCGGGTGTTTTTGAACCATGCAGTTATTCTGCAGTCTTAGAATTCGTATTCAGACCCCGCTAAGACGAGGTTGCAGGGCTTGGAGTATAGTCGTCAGTCTTGGCGGGGAATGAGAAAACTTTGCATGGACCGCTAAATTGCACGGATAAATTACTTTGCTCAATTAGATATTTCAAAGTTGATGCTTGTGGGACTGTTTTAGGTGACGCTTCATTTTCAATACGGCTGCGACAAGTTTGAAAAGGGTTTTTATGTTAATGAATCATTAACATTAGCGCATAAATAGGCGCCAAATCTTTCATACAAGAATAACTGATCATTTCTTGACAATGTCTAACATGGCCAGTTTGAACTGAAAATCACTGATTTTCGGACAGTTAGTCTTCGGACCCCGCTAAGACGAGGTAGCAAGGCTAGGAAATGACTCTAGGTGTTAATATAGTTTTCTTGTTTTGTAGAGATGAAGATGTGTGGAACAAAAAGGTATGATCCCAAGACACATAACTGTTGCAAAGGTAGTCCTTACTTCATGTCTACAGAGGCGTGCTGTGATGACCAGGTGTACAATTGGAAAGACGCAGCCTGCTGTAGTAAGGACGGTGTGATGGGCGTCCAGGACAAGATAGAATGCGGGGCACGCTTGATAAGCCCTTGTCATGTATCTTGTTGCGGGGATAAGTCGATTTCTCATAATGACCGTTACAAGAAGTGCTGTAATGGCAAATTCATTAAGATCAATAAGGCATGTGTGTGAACACCCCTTGTAACTTGGGTGATCATTTTCATTGTACTGATTCAGTTGTTTTGTTAGTTCAGTTGTGCCTACGAGATGCTTGTATTAGTTTGCAATGGGCGTAAGTTGATGCCCGGCGTTAATTTGTGATTTGAAATAAACTGTTTAATTTAAAACAATCTATCCGTTTCTATAGCAGATTTATTTGCATTTTATAGTTAATTGCGAAAGTGCCAAAATGTTTTTCATGTTGTTGTGCTTAAGGCATGCTCGCCGCTATGCGGCGTGTCCCCGTGTCCCCCATGGGACCAATATTAGTCTTATATACCACTCCTTCAAGTGTATTCGTCACTTGACGCTTCCAGTGCATTTCAGTCAGTAGTTCTGTTGTTACGTTTCTGCCAGCTAGTCCCTTAGTTTGCTTTTCCCGCAATTACACTCATTTAGTTCTAGTTGTACCGTGTCACTTACACATTTAAACAGCCCTAGTTTATTCATATACTCGTTAACTTGTAACTAGTTATCGGTTCATCAACTCTCTACATTGTACACTATTACCCTATACTTTGAACACCAATAAACACTGATTTGCTGGATGGCTACCCTCCAACTTGTATTGTCGTTATCACTTAAATATGAAACGTTTTCTATTCGGCTGAGCGAAGCGAAAGAGAATAGAATATATATTTGATCACTTGTAGGAATAGTATGATGCCGGTCACTGAACCAACGCGGCGGTGTTCTTCATGACTAGTTCTTTTGTCGTCAGTCGATGCAACTTACCAAAATCAATCAGTTACAGAGTGTAAACCATATGTCCGTGAAACAGTACTAACTAATTACTCGGGCTAATGCCGAGTTACAAAATGCGGTGTTTTTTTCGGTCACAAAAAACCGCTGACCAACGGCTCACATGATCTCCACATGATACATATCCCCCGGGGGATGTCTTTGCATGGTAATGAATACTGTCTGTCGATTCTTGATAAATATGCTCATCTCGCTTACAAATGCACTCGCCGTTTGTGGTAGGCTCACACTAAAAGATGATGAGCGTTTTCGGACTGAGCCGTTCCACGTGAATGCCAAAAGTCCAAAAGGGCATGTAGTACTTCCAGGAACACCAGAACACCGGAACACGGAACACCGGAACACCCCGGAACACCAAAAACCCGGAACACCATCGGTAAAACCCGGAACATCCCGGAACACCATCAGTAAAACCCGGACACCATTTTTTTTTGGCATACTGCAAGCTTTTTAATAATGTGCCACCCTGGTGTGTTTTTTTTTTCAAAATTAAAAAAAATCAAAATCCAATTAAACAACTACTAATCTTTATTTCTTGAGTATAATTAGGAGTTCAATATTCTTAAAGATAAGAACCATTCCTGAAGCGAAAATCTAACTACACTGACCGTAGAACCGGGATTCTACGGTATACCAAATACGGTTGAGCGTACCACAGGAAGCCCAACGCTTACAAAATAACATGACCACAGAAACCAGACAAAAACAGATCGAAGATGGTCAGCACCTTATTCTCACTAATTTTCGCGAGTACTAATCTTCGCGATTTCAAAAAAAAACGCAAAATTAAATGTTCGCTAAAAAGGATTAAATACGTTTGGTTCTGTTTTTCTCCCCAAATCGCGAAATTATATAAATACTCGCGAAAATACGGCTTCTGAATTTTCGCGAAATTAAGTACTCAGTGCGAAAATTAACGAGAATACGGTAGCATAATTAGGAGCCCTTCCCTTCCCCCCCTCCCCCGAAATTTTTTTGTGTTGGACCGAGCCTCATTCTGAAGCCGCGTATAAAAGCTTGACTCCCCATCGCCGATATTTCTTCTCTGCAATCTGCCGATTGTCCCTTCAACTCAGTGTGCTTGATCGTACTCGAAAGTGGTTTGTTCACTGATATAAACGTTGCCTTTGTTTTGGATTTCTACATTTGATAATGCTTTTAATGTTTTTTAAAATGATGTATGATTTGACAAGGCTGAACGATTATGATTTTGTTCCGTGAATGACACCGACGAAGGTATACGGTCAACTTAAAACATGTGCGGAATACGTTACCCTAAATAGATTGGGAGTGCAGTGGTCTAAGTTATCCTGAGTTGATAGGATTTTAACAGTACAGTACTAAAGTGATGACGTCACGGATTTAGGCCTTCAGTTTGCAACTGGAAAGTATTTGTATTTACACAACAACTTTGTGTTTAGGTTGAAGTAAAAATTAACTTAAAAAATAGTGTTCAGTGACAAGATGGCACTCCTCTTGTAATTGAGACACATGGTTGTAATGTACCTGAGATGCGAGCCACCGATTTCAATGGCCTAAGCCAACTATTAAAAAACGTTGGAAGAAATGTTTTGTGTATTATTGACAAGTCCCACAAGTTCGTATTTGTAGTTGTAAATGTTTAAAGATTTTTAAAAGATTCTTAAAAGATTGTGAAGAGAAATCTGAAGTCACGATAAAATAAGAAATATTTCCATCATTGTCAGGAGCCCCTGTCATTGTTAATACATTATTAAAAAGCTTGCAGCATGCAAAAAAAAAATGGTGTTCTGGGTTTTACTGATGGTGTTCCGGGATGTTCCGGGATGTTCCTGGTTTTACCGATGGTGTTCCGGGTTTTTGGTGTTCCGGTGTTCCGGTGTTCCGGTGTTCCGGTGTTCCGGTGTTCCGGTGTTCCGGTGTTCCGGTGTTCCGGTGTTCCGGTGTTCCGGTGTTCCGGTGTTCCGGTGTTCCGGTGTTCCGGTGTTCCGGTGTTCCGGTGTTCCGGTGTTCCGGTGTTCCGGTGTTCCGGTGTTCCGGTGTTCCGGTGTTCCGGTGTTCCGGTGTTCCGGTGTTCCGGTGTTCTGGTGTTCCGGTGTTCTGGTGTTCCTGGAAGTACCACAGGTATCCCAAGCTCAGTATCAGTGGCGTAAATACAGTAAATGTTCTGGTGTACTTGAATAAATGTTCCGGTGTTCCGGTGTTTGCCTTTATACGCCTCGTACTTGTTCTTGTGTTGTCCGGTACCTCTCCGGAATTTCTAGGCCATTCCGCTTGAAATTGAGAGAGTTACGGCGGTTTAAAAAAAAATCCGGTGTTCCCTACCAGTAAGAAAATATTCACAGGTAGCCCAAGGTATCTATGAGAGGCGTTCCGGCGTTCGAGCTTATATAAAAGGTTTTGTATGGCGACCGGCGTTCCGGCGTCGATAACTCCGTTCCGGCGTTCCGGCCAATGAACTCTAACCTTCCTGTAGTGTTGTTTGTGTCGTTGTTGATCTCTGGTAGCGATTTCAGGTCATTCCGGCGATTTTTAGCTGAGCTCTCTCCCTCGTTCGGAAGAATTCGGTTCGCGCCCAGGCCAACCGCGCCCCAACGGTTTCCGAACTGCACAGGATTATCTTGTCCGGTGTTTTTTTTTAAATGTTCTGTTTGTTCGATGATCTCGCTGGATTGGTGTTCCTTGTTACAAAACGTTTTGAGATGAAATGTAATGCAATATTGTCACCATGAATGTACAAGATTCATTAGCTGCTCAGTATGCATTGTGTACAGATATATAAACAAATCTGCTCCTGCTCCCTTGGGGGGGGGGGGGGGGGGGTTTGCCCTTAAAAAACGCCTAGGTACTTGTGCCTTTGATGTTGTCCTTTACCTTATTTGTCATTTCTAGGCCTGGATTCCGAATTTCCCAATTAAAAACTCTAGCACCTTTACGTCTGTAGCAAATTATTAAAAAAAAAAAATGTTTTACCAGTAATAAAATATATTAATGCACAGGTAGCCCAAGGTATCTGGATGAGAGAATTGTTGGCCGCTGTATATAAAATGTTTTGTATGGGACCCCCCCCTCCCCCCGATAACTCCTGTAAATAATAAAGCCTACTAAAACTCTAACCTTACTGTAGGGTAATATTGTTTGTGTCGGTGTTGATGCTCTGGTAGCGATGTGTTCAGGTCATTCCGGCGATTTTTAGCTGAGCTCTCTCCCTCGCCTTCGGAGAATTCGGTTCGCGCCCAGGCCAACCGCGCCCCAACGCTTATCACAATTAACCAGACAGGATTATCTTGCCACGGCCCAGGCCGCAGGCCGCCCTGTTAGAAAATCGATGATCTCGCGGTATTAGTTGTGCCTTATATACAAAACGTTTTGAGATGAAATGTAATGCAATATTTCACAAATGGACAAGATTCATTAGCTGCCAGACGCATTGTCGTATCCAGATATATCAAGATTACTCCGCAGATTTGAAAAGATAAAGGAGACACAGGACTCAAGTAGATTATGAATCTTAGTTTTGAAAGGGCTGGGATCTTCAAGCTATTACTTGGTTAAAAAATGGTCAGGATTCTAGTTCATCGTTCAATGACTAGAAGTGGTAAAAGGACTAGAAGCTCGCTTAAAATATTTTTTTTTTTAAACAAACGCGAGGCCGAATTTCGGAACCATCTGACCTATGCAACCTCAAGACGTATCATGTTCGTACTCACCGGACTAATAGTCTCCCTCGTCACTCAACTGTCACTGATTGTCATGACGTCAGAGAAATTATATTGTATTGAAGAAGATGTCCTTGTTTTATTCGACGTTCGAACCGTAACTCGAACCCGAACTCGATTCCAAACTCGACGTTTCGGGATCTGAAGCTAGAGAGGGGGCCTTTACACAAACTCATCAAAATCAAATCAATTGAACTCAAAGTCAAAAGGTAATCAAATGAACTCAAAGGCAAATCAAATGAACTCGACACATACATGTATATACATAGTCTCCCTCGTCACGCAACTGTCAGTCATTGTCAGGTCTCTCCTCGCGCAGCTGACATTGTCCTTGTTCTTCAACCAACTGGCATTCATTTTCAAGTACTTCCTCGAACAACTGACATTTTCCTTTTCACAATGCCCGAGTGAACGCTCATTGAGCGTCTTGTTAATGTTAAAGTGCATATCAGGGTTTTGGGTTTCTTTTGAAAATCGATTATATATGAAGTGAATAGTGGGATGGTTCAGTATTTTGTGATTTGAGCTTCGCATTTGCGAGTTATGATGGTTTGAAATCGTGATATGTTAATTAGGTGACGTCAACGCAGGCATCATTTATTATACAAAAGCGCGCCCCTTTGCAAATTACTGACATTTTTAAACTGGCAAAAAGTTATTCTACAACTTATATAAATGATGTTAAACTTTTATTTCTATTTTAGAAAAGAGTGCTACTTGAAAAAGCACCTAATTAGTATATCATGATTTCAAACCTTCATAACTCGCAAATGCGAAGCTCAAATCACAAAATACTGAACCATCCCACTATTCACGTTATATGTAATCGATTTTCAAAAGAAACCCAAAACCCTGATATGCACTTTACCAGAATTGCCAACAATGCTGACAGTATTTGATACAGACTATACAGTGAAAGCTACACAAGTAATGTACATGGTGACAACTCCATTGAGGAGTATACATTTTGCATGCCCCTGGATAGAGCTTGTAGAAAACTACAACTCATTTATATTAACAATAGGATGCATTAGTGTTGGTATCTACTGTACTGGTGATGGCGGATTCAAAATATTTGATTCTCATGCTAGGGATTTATATGGTATGAGTCATCCCGGGGGGGGGGGGGGGGGGGGGGGGAGTACTCCCTTTGTCCAAGTGGTAGGGGTGATCAGCGGTCCTTTTAGGGTTGAAAATATTTCCTGTGTGTACCTTTTAGGGTTCTGATACAAAAATCAGTTACGTAACACGAGTCCGTACCTATTAGGGTCAATTGAAAGAACAGAAGAAAGATATTGTCCAGTCACTGATTAAACGATATCAGCACAATCACTTTTTCGCCATATATGGTCGTACCTTGAAATCAACATGGCTTCAACAGCTCTTTTAATTTATACGTACCTTTTAGGGGTCGTTTTCAAAACCGACCGCCGATCACCCCTACCACTTGGACAAAGGGAGTTCAATTATCGCCGATCTTTCCAATATCCAACATCACATACATCTATGTCCTCAAAGAAAATGGAAGAAAGGGTTCCTCAAATTTACTTCATGTCACGGCCCCACGCACCCCCGGTCCTCACATCTTGGTAGCCCGAGTAAACGCCCCCCTGGCGTCTTGTTAGTACTAAGGGTGCGTTCGATTGACCCTATTCCAGAATAGGAATACACGGAATAAACACTTGGATGCTTTTATTTCAGCACATTTAAAATTCCAAACTGTTCCTTGTAACTTTATTATGATACAACAAGGAATCGTTTTATTTTACAGTGGACAGTAGCTGCGTGACAGCGATTTAGGGATGTTATTCTGTGTATTCCTATTCTGGAATAAGGTCAATCGAACGCACCCTAAATAGCACTGATGAGAAAATAGAAAACAATGGAGATAACACTATTTAGTACTATTTAGTAATAGTACTGTTTCACGGACATATGGTTTGCACTCTACACGGGATTTGCGGTCTGAATCATGATCAAGTCATCTGATACCAACTCGTGTTTCTACAATTTTAAACTACTTGTTCATTCTTGATCTGACTGCTTTATTTTCCGAGGTCGTCTCCGACATAATAACGGTGCAAAATTTGATAGTATTTCATCGAAATTGTCATTCACTTGATACTAAATTGAACAAGAAAACGTAGAATTACCTTTTTAAACCATTGTCAATAAAAAGTAAAGAGAAAATGAGTTTTTCTTTAGTAAAAATAGAGTGTTTTAGTATTTTAGAGTTGCCTGCGGAAGAGGCTAAGAGTGAAGATCGAGCGAAAAGTTATTTTCAGCGTGCGTTCGATGGCGTGTAATTGCGTAATATTACGCGCGCTTTTCTGGAGAATTTCGCTTTCAATCAATGAAAACTAACCAGTATTTCCCTTTTTTCGTGCCATTTTATTAGAATTGCGATGCAAAACTAAACGCGATTTCGGTACGGTTTAAATTTATAATGACGGCTAGTTGGGACAATATACTATTCTCAGTTAGTCACCAAAGGCGAGGTGAATATCGGTGAATAATAACCGAGACGAAGTCGAGGTTATTATCACTGCTATTCACTGAGCCTGAGGTGACTAATTGTTTTAGTAGAATTACACAGGTGATTATTTGAAAAAATATAAATAAATAAGCATTTTAAAGAAAATATATTTCTATTTCATATCAGTTCAAAAGCTGGCAGCCATTTTGTCAAAATACTGTAGGTAACTATCGAGAAATAGTCCGAAGTTCTCGACCAATCAGCGCGCTTGATTTTCTATAATCACCTGTGTGATTCTACTAATTAGTGTTTGCCGCACAACCTTGCAGAAAGTGCGGCCGTGGTTCACTGAATCTCGGCATGCTCTTTCTACTTTACAGCATACTCCCTTAGTGGCTGGGTCTTCTTTTACGAGCTTCTTTTCAGCTGGAAGCTGGCTCAAGTGCTAGAAAACTTCCAGCACTCCAAAACTTCTAAAAAGGAGACCTTAAAAGATGAGCGCACAACTACAGAATAACACAAGTTTCTGCAGTCGGTTGCGATACATGGCAGGTTTTCGGTCGTGACTTGTTCATGAACAACTGAGAAGGTAGAAAATGGCGGAGAGCGAAACTCGGAAAGATTGGTGATTGTTTTGAAGACCAAAGCTCTACTGATTCGTCTTTAGAAAGATCGTGGTATTTGTAGCGGGAAGTGATGTGCTAAAAATAGCCGATGGATGCTCCTTTCTCGAAAGCCCCGTAAACTTTTCGGGCCCGAAAAGACATCCCAGAAATCTGAGACACTTACTCTACAAAGCTGTTCTTTTGACATGTTTTTAATATGAACAAACGTTCCCTTCATGCAAAGTTTCATGTCTGTAAACTACTTTGTTTTGAAGATATAGATTTTTAAAGAAACCCTTTTCGGGCCCGATAAGCTTTCGGGGCTTTCGAGAAACGGGCCCTTGGGCATGCGCAGAGATAACAAGGACAACAGATGAATCGATTTTAAAATCTGAATTTTAATCAACTAAATAAATAAGCGAGCTTCTATGTGCATATACTTGAAAGCTTGTTCATTTGCAAACCTATTATTAATAGCTATTATCACTGATTTGACCCGTACAGCCCTGCTCGCGCGCTCTTAATAAAACCATTGGGAAAACGTCACGTGGTAAGGGCCGGACGTGTTGACGTACCCGGTCCGGAAAAAGCCGTCCGGCCTGCTCGATTTTTGTCAGGAGATTTGTTATGCTTTTTTTGCAGCAAAATTTATTTTTTAATTGTGAACAACAAAAATGACTGACAAATTTGATTTTTTTTGGGATAAAATGTTTTGATTGGTTCTTCTAGCGTAATCGCGCGTTTAATTTGTGTTCTTGAATGATGTTTAGTACCAAAATGGTCCATATGAAATGGTCATATGATAAAATGCTTATTGAATGAGTTAGGTCGGGCCGGACGGGAAAATATTTGGCTCTTGGTCATTCATCACAGACCTCACTGCGCTCGGCTCTTACGGTCAAATATTTTCCTGTCTGACCCTTCCACTCAGTCAATAAGTACATATTAATAATTAAATTATCTGAATATTTGGTCATTAATTTTAGGAACTAACTATCATTACAATAGAGTACCGAAGTGATGACGTCATAAAAATACAATTCTCGCTTTATCAACTTTCGATCCGAAAGAATATCAATAAAGAAGCTTACATGCCAAATTTGAGAGCAATCGGTTAAATAGTGGCCGAGATATGGCCAGTTGAATATATAATTTCCCCCCACAAATCACTGTAATTTCGGCTTGGATCGTAACGTTATGATCCAAGCCGAAATTACAGTGATTTGTGGGGGGAAATTATATATTCAACTGGCCATATCTCAGCCGACCTCTTTCGAAATCGGGGATCGAAAGTTGATAAAGCGAAAATTATTTTTTTCGTGACGTCACACTTCGGTACTCTATACAAGGATGACACATCCTTGCTTATCTACGGGTAGGATTTGTCATAAGTCGTAGTGACATCCAGCTGCTCAGAAGAGCTGTTGTGATTGGATAATACAAACAATAGAATTCATTATCTACTATTGTCTACTCGTTCTATTGTTTTGTTTCTATTGTTTTACTCTAATAGTATTGACCCAATTGGCATAGCTCTTCTAAGAGCTGCAGGCCTGCCATGACACGCAGCTGCTCAGAAGATCTGTTGTGATTGGATAATACAAACAATAGAATTCATTCTCTACTATTCTCTACTCGTTCTATTGTTTTGTTTCTATTGGTTTACTCTAATAGTATTGACTCAATTGGCATAGATCTTCTAAGAGCTGCAGGCCTGCCATGACACGCAGCTGCTCAGAAGATCTGTTGTGATTGGATAATACAAACAATAGAATTCATTATCTACTATTCTCTACTCGTTCTATTGTTTTGTTTCTATTGGTTTACTCTAATAGTATTGACCCAATTGGCATAGCTCTTCTAAGAGCTGCAGGCCTGCCATGACACGCAGCTGCTCAGAAGATCTGTTGTGATTGGATAATACAAACAATAGAATTCATTATCTACTATTCTCTACTCGTTCTATTGTTTTGTTTCTATTGGTTTACTCTAATAGTATTGACCCAATTGGCATAGCTCTTCTAAGAGCTGCAGGCCTGCCATGACACGCAGCTGCTCAGAAGATCTGTTGTGATTGGATAATACAAACAATAGAATTCATTCTCTACTATTCTCTATCCGTTCTATTGTTTTGTTTCTATTGGTTTACTCTAATAGTATTGACCCAATTGGCATAGCTCTTCTAAGAGCTGCAGGCCTGCCATGACACGCAGCTGCTCAGAAGATCTGTTGTGATTGGATAATACGAACAATAGAATTCATTATCTACTATTCTCTACTCGTTCTATTGTTTTGTTTCTATTGGTTTACTCTAATAGTATTGACCCAATTGGCATAGCTCTTCTAAGAGCTGCAGGCCTGCCATGACACACAGCTGCTCAGAAGATGTTGTGATTGGATAATACAAACAATAGAATTCATTATCTACTATTCTCTACTCGTTCTATTGTTTTGTTTCTATTGGTTTACTCTAATAGTAATGACCCAATTGGCATAGCTCTTCTAAGAGCTGCAGGCCTGCCATGACACGCAGCTGCTCAGAAGATCTGTTGTGATTGGATAATACAAACAATAGAATTCATTATCTACTATTCTCTACTCGTTCTATTGTTTTGTTTCTATTGGTTTACTCTAATAGTATTGACCCAATTGGCATAGCTCTTCTAAGAGCTGCAGGCCTGCCATGACACGCAGCTGCTCAGAAGATCTGTTGTGATTGGATAATACAAACAATAGAATTCATTCTCTACTATTCTCTATCCGTTCTATTGTTTTGTTTCTATTGGTTTACTCTAATAGTATTGACCCAATTGGCATAGCTCTTCTAAGAGCTGCAGGCCTGCCATGACACGCAGCTGCTCAGAAGATCTGTTGTGATTGGATAATACAAACAATAGAATTCATTCTCTACTATTCTCTATCCGTTCTATTGTTTTGTTTCTATTGGTTTACTCTAATAGTATTGACCCAATTGGCATAGCTCTTCTAAGAGCTGCAGGCCTGCCATGACACGCAGCTGCTCAGAAGATCTGTTGTGATTGGATAATACAAACAATAGAATTCATTCTCTACTATTCTCTACTCGTTCTATTGTTTTGTTTCTATTGGTTTACTCTAATAGTATTGACCCAATTGGCATAGCTCTTCTAAGAGCTGCAGGCCTGCCATGACACGCAGCTGCTCAGAAGATCTGTTGTGATTGGATAATACAAACAATAGAATTCATTATCTACTATTCTCTACTCGTTCTATTGTTTTGTTTCTATTGGTTTACTCTAATAGTATTGACCCAATTGGCATAGCTCTTCTAAGAGCTGCAGGCCTGCCATGACACAAAGCTGCTCAGAAGATGTTGTGATTGGAAAATACAAACAATAGAATTCATTATCTACTATTCTCTACTCGTTCTATTGTTTTGTTTCTATTGGTTTACTCTAATAGTAATGACCCAATTGGCATAGCTCTTCTAAGAGCTGCAGGCCTGCCATGACACGCAGCTGCTCAGAAGATCTGTTGTGATTGGATAATACAAACAATAGAATTCATTATCTACTATTCTCTACTCGTTCTATTGTTTTGTTTCTATTGGTTTACTCTAATAGTATTGACCCAATTGGCATAGCTCTTCTAAGAGCTGCAGGCCTGCCATGACACGCAGCTGCTCAGAAGATCTGTTGTGATTGGATAATACAAACAATAGAATTCATTCTCTACTATTCTCTATCCGTTCTATTGTTTTGTTTCTATTGGTTTACTCTAATAGTATTGACCCAATTGGCATAGCTCTTCTAAGAGCTGCAGGCCTGCCATGACACGCAGCTGCTCAGAAGATCTGTTTGTGATTGGATAATACAAACAATAGAATTCATTCTCTACTATTCTCTATCCGTTCTATTGTTTTGTTTCTATTGGTTTACTCTAATAGTATTGACCCAATTGGCATAGCTCTTCTAAGAGCTGCAGGCCTGCCATGACACGCAGCTGCTCAGAAGATCTGTTGTGATTGGATAATACAAACAATAGAATTCATTCTCTACTATTCTCTACTCGTTCTATTGTTTTGTTTCTATTGGTTTACTCTAATAGTATTGACCCAATTGGCATAGCTCTTCTAAGAGCTGCAGGCCTGCCATGACACGCAGCTGCTCAGAAGATCTGTTGTGATTGGATAATACAAACAATAGAATTCATTCTCTACTATTCTCTATCCGTTTCTATTGTTTTGTTTCTATTGGTTTACTCTAATAGTATTGACCCAATTGGCATAGCTCTTCTAAGAGCTGCAGGCCTGCCATGACACGCAGCTGCTCAGAAGATCTGTTGTGATTGGATAATACAAACAATAGAATTCATTCTCTACTATTCTCTATCCGTTCTATTGTTTTGTTTCTATTGGTTTACTCTAATAGTATTGACCCAATTGGCATAGCTCTTCTAAGAGCTGCAGGCCTGCCATGACACGCAGCTGCTCAGAAGATCTGTTGTGATTGGATAATACAAACAATAGAATTCATTCTCTACTATTCTCTACTCGTTCTATTGTTTTGTTTCTATTGGTTTACTCTAATAGTATTGACCCAATTGGCATAGCTCTTCTAAGAGCTGCAGGCCTGCCATGACACGCAGCTGCTCAGAAGATCTGTTGTGATTGGATAATACAAACAATAGAATTCATTATCTACTATTCTCTACTCGTTCTATTGTTTTGTTTCTATTGGTTTACTCTAATAGTATTGACCCAATTGGCATAGCTCTTCTAAGAGCTGCAGGCCTGCCATGACACAAAGCTGCTCAGAAGATGTTGTTTTGGAAAATACAAACAATAGAATTCATTATCTACTATTCTCTACTCGTTCTATTGTTTTGTTTCTATTGGTTTTTACTCTAATAGTAATGACCCAATTGGCATAGCTCTTCTAAGAGCTGCAGGCCTGCCATGACACGCAGCTGCTCAGAAGATCTGTTGTGATTGGATAATACAAACAATAGAATTCATTATCTACTATTCTCTACTCGTTCTATTGTTTTGTTTCTATTGGTTTACTCTAATAGTATTGACCCAATTGGCATAGCTCTTCTAAGAGCTGCAGGCCTGCCATGACACGCAGCTGCTCAGAAGATCTGTTGTGATTGGATAATACAAACAATAGAATTCATTCTCTACTATTCTCTATCCGTTCTATTGTTTTGTTTCTATTGGTTTACTCTAATAGTATTGACCCAATTGGCATAGCTCTTCTAAGAGCTGCAGGCCTGCCATGACACGCAGCTGCTCAGAAGATCTGTTGTGATTGGATAATACAAACAATAGAATTCATTCTCTACTATTCTCTATCCGTTCTATTGTTTTGTTTCTATTGGTTTACTCTAATAGTATTGACCCAATTGGCATAGCTCTTCTAAGAGCTGCAGGCCTGCCATGACACGCAGCTGCTCAGAAGATCTGTTGTGATTGGATAATACAAACAATAGAATTCATTCTCTACTATTCTCTACTCGTTCTATTGTTTTTGTTTCTATTGGTTTACTCTAATAGTATTGACCCAATTGGCATAGCTCTTCTAAGAGCTGCAGGCCTGCCATGACACGCAGCTGCTCAGAAGATCTGTTGTGATTGGATAATACAAACAATAGAATTCATTATCTACTATTCTCTACTCGTTCTATTGTTTTGTTTCTATTGGTTTACTCTAATAGTATTGACCCAATTGGCATAGCTCTTCTAAGAGCTGCAGGCCTGCCATGACACGCAGCTGCTCAGAAGATCTGTTGTGATTGGATAATACAAACAATAGAATTCATTATCTACTATTCTCTACTCGTTCTATTGTTTTGTTTCTATAGACCTGATTTCCTTTGTTATTGGGAACATATTACAGCAATATCTGACCATCTCTTTGAAGAGAGGGTTTTCAATAATGAACATGCCAAATTTTAGGGCTGTACTATGCAATCTTGAAAAGTTATAGTGATTTGAAATTACAAAGATTAGTACCAGAAACCGGACTTTGGCCCTAAATGCCTCGTTTCCATGTATTTTGCACCTTTCAAACGCTTATTACTTTATGATGGTTTTATTTTTATTAATGCACTTTTGGGGTAATTACTAAATTGTGGATGATCTTTCAATCTATTATTTTACCTTTACTTAACTCGTTATTCTTTCAGTTTTTGCAAATTTATGCAAAGTACAGAAATCGAGTATAGCATAGGGTGTATTGGTTTACTCTAATAGTATTGACCCAATTGGCAGGCCTGCCCAAGTGGTGAACTTTTAGCACCAAATTGTTAACGTCCCTTAGGGATATGAGGTAAAAATGTACCAGAGATATAATGCTTGTAATCTAATAATAATATTACATAACAATGCCCACCATGGTGTGCTTCGATGACTAAGAAAAAACAAATTTTGGGGGACTTGTTGGCCCAAAAGTTTGCACCAACTCCCAACAGGGTTTTCAAACGCTACCAACGTGTTGGGTTCAACAATGTGTGGGATGTTGATGGCCAGCAATGTTGTTTATGCAGATTCTCTCTAAACATATCTACCTGGATTTTAATCAATTGATTTACATTCAAAGTTTCCCCAGGGGGTTATGTTGGGTTAAGTACTGTCAAGGTGTGAAGGATATTTGTGGGGGGCGATTGGTATTTTGGTGGGTTTAAACCCAATATTTTTAAGTACTGAATTTCAGATTTGATAAAAGCTCAAATATTCAGTATGGTGAGTTTAGTTATATAGAGTGATGGCACTTAACCCGTGAAACAAAATCTAATAGTTAGTGACTAATAGTCAGATCAAAACAAAAGAAAACAATGGAATTAGTGTCTAGTAATATCTACTTGGTTAATATCTGTTTCACGGGTTAAGTGCCATCACTCTATAATCATTCACACATCCATATTATTTTCAGAGTTCTACTCCTGGCCCCTGTTATTCAAAGAGTGCATAGTTCACTTCTGTCCATTGGATAAATCCTTATCCAGTGGATACAGTTATTGGATAACAGCATCAACTTATCCACTCTTTGAACAGCTAGGAAGCAGGGCAAGTTTCTAGCTACCCCTCCCCCTCTATTTTACAAAACAGTAATCTATTAATCCTATTGGTCTAACAATTAAGTATAATACAATGCCCTAACTTTCTTTACAAAAACCCTATTCCCTGGATATCCTGACCTGTACAAGACAGTGTTCTAACATCAGAGATGACAAACCATTACAAAGCTTGGCCTATGGACTAGAAGTTGTAACTGTCTACAATACAGTGTTCTACTGTAACATCAGAGATGACAGAGGCAAACCATTACAAAGCCTATGGACTAGAACTAGTTGTAACTGTCTACAAGACAGTGTTCTACTGTAACATCAGAGATGACAGAGGCAAACCATTACAAAGCCTATGGACTAGAACTAGTTGTAACTGTCTACAAGACAGTGTTCTACTGTAACATCAGAGATGACAGAGGCAAACCATTACAAAGCCTATGGACTAGAACTAGTTGTAACTGTCTGCAAAACACCATGACCTGCATGTTTTAATTAAGCAGCTAAAAGTAGCATTTAAAGACTGACAACAAATCTGTAATGATTGTTGAATCTCGCCAACCTATAAAAACTCAAAGCGTTCTGAGAAATGGATTAAAAAGTTGAATTTCCAGTATGAAATGTTGCCACCTTTGACCAGCAATAAAGGTTAAAAATTTGAATACCAGTAATATATATAGTATTAAATCCCAGCAATGATCAAAATAATTCTCCCAAAGATTTTTAAATATCAACAACAGCAGAGCTTATAAAATTGTACAGTCAAACACGTTTTTCAAAAATATTGTAAACAGACATTCACGAGACTAGTTGCACTAATGTCTGTCATGCTACATATGTACATTTACTTAGACTTGCTCCAAGTCTTGTTCGTTTTTCCCCCTGCGAAGTACGCTTCCTGAATTTGCTTGGGCTTCCTGTCGCTGAAGCCCAAGCAAATACAGGAAACCCAAGCAATGTAGCGGTACTTTGTGGGGGGAAAAACCAATGAGACTGGGAGCAAGTCTAACATTTACTAGAAGCTAATCATTTACTAGTAAAAAGTACACATCAAAATAACTACGAAAAACAAATAATGTCTTTAGCTCCATGTATATGTATGACTATGTAGAGCTATTAGACTTGCCACGAGTCCAGCTTTTTTTTGGAAAAAGAAAATCACTTTTCTGACCCATTGGTTGACAGTTTTCTTGTGTAAATGAACGAACATATTGTAGACAAAATACAAGAAAAATAGTCTGGACTTGTTGCAATTCTATATAATTACGCTTAGTTATATTTCTCACGCCTGCATAAAAAATTCATGTATTTGAATGTAGCAAGAATGAAGAATAATATCTGCTAAAAGTAACATTGTAAAAAAGAAAGTTAGGTTAAAATTGAAGTTCATAATAAAAATATGGTGCATTCAGTTGTTATATAAATAAAATAGCATTCATGATAAAAAATGTTAGAAAGAGTCTAGGGAGTGAAGGACGATTGTATGAAAAATCTGTAGAAACAGCTGTATATCAGTAAATCACAGCAAGATTGTCAGTGTATGTGCATCAGTAATAAATTATGGTGTGATTTCTGCAAAGGAATTCAATTTTTTAACTAAATTTGCACTAGAAATATAATCTGAAATATAATTAAAAGACCCAAGACATTTAACCCAATACAGCCAAGGCTGTTTCCCTGGCAAGCAACTGTGTGTATCTTAGGCATGCTAGATTGAGGAGGTGCAGGTCGGACCTCTTCAGGACAGCGCATTTTTGAGTTATAACATACATCTTCACACAAAGGGCAGATGATGGATCCTTTGTGAATCCACCCATCAGAACTTTGTATTTCAAGATCTAAAACCTGACCTGAGTGATAGCACTTGAACTTGTAACCATGAACTAAGACCTTCAAACCATCGTTATCACATTGGTACTTATAACACCCACTACCCCAGTCAGAGGTTATCCATCGGATGCGACATCTGGTTTTCTGCCACTTTTGACCTTGAATAAAGCATTTAGTATTACCATATTCTTCAAGTGCATAATTTTTTTCCTTGGGCTTTAGATTGGATGAGATAGTGCATGACGAGCCACGGACTCCAACCTCTTGCTTGGTCCATGTAAATGCTTGAAAATATGGGCAAAAGTCTGCGTAGTCAACTGATCCACCATAACTCTCTGCATTTGGGATGCCAGGAAGGGATTGGAAATACTGGTACTCTAGGGGTAAGGGTTGATTATACTTCATCAAGTTACACATAGCAACAGATGATCTGTCCACTGAGCAGCCTGTATGAAGACCTCCGTTTTTGTCCCTTAGTCTTTGACAGAACGGTTGGATGTTATTGTTGGCCTTAGTTTGTGCTATCATCCAGGCTTTACAGCTGTTCTTAGCAAACAAGCATCCTAAGTTCTTTCCCCATCGTAGTGGTTCTGCCATGTCATAGTTAGCCTTGTACCACCCAGTATCTTCCATAAGCGCAATTGTTATTCTTGTAAAGACAGAGTTTTGTGTAAACGCACCTGTCATACCTTCGTTTTCAAACAATCTTTTTTCCCAGTGAGCCAGCTCTGTGCCTGTACCCCCTTGGTTCTCCAATTCAGCCCCCTCAAGGGAAGAACAGTTGAAATGTTTTTGGACTTCAAGACGGACACGTGGCGTTACAATCATGTGCACTGCATGATTCACCTCTCCATTAACCCCTTGGTCTTCCCTTACCTTCCAATTTGATCGTATGACTTTCTTGACAACCTACATGTAATAGACATAAAAATTAAAATAAAAAGGTGCTCTGATCCAATACACCTAATCTAAATTGACTACCGGGTATAGCTGTTTTGGAGAAAATGCGAATGTTGTTTTTATAAGCAGAGCTGCCATAGCAACATCATGAAAATAAATGCAGCTCTTTCGACTGAGTGTAACTGTAAGGTCAGGATAGGTACAAGAGTGGAAGAGTTCTGCTGTTTGACTAGCTGAAATTTGGAGCTACAGTCATCTCTTAGTAAAGCGGACACAGAGTCCACAATATTGAGAGGTTTTTTCAGTAAACTCTCACGTGACATTCAAATCAGATCTCCATGGTCAGAACAGAGCAGGAATCGGTACACACTGTAATGTCACGTGAGAGCTCCAAATGGTCACGTGTTTAACCGAAATTCAAAACATGATCGATTGTTATTTTGATGGTGCTAACAGTTGAGTGATTTCAGTAGTATGCACCTATCACTGGATATTCCCAGGGGGGACCCCAGGCAAATACAGGTTTACATGGAGACTTTTAGGGAGGCTTGAATGCTACATTTTTGTATTTCTCTCTGAAGGAGGGAGAAATGAGGGAGCTTTTGTTGAAGTTTGCTTCATCATGGGGGAAAACAGGGGACAACACTAAAAACGGCTGCAAAGCAGACTACTCTAGGAGGGGCATTTGTTTGTTCTATGTCTCCACCTAGAAAGGGGGAAACAGGGACAACGGAGACGGTGGGCTGGGGGGGATTTAAAGGTTGTCACAATACGTTGTTGTCTGATATATATACTAATCTACTAGTATATCCGGCGTCCCCACTTTCAAGTGTGTTCCTCGGTCCCTGGGAGAGGGGAATATAGGGGCTCGAGGTATTGCGGTATACGTCGATTTTTTGTGGTATTGCAGTATACGTCGTTTTTTTTTGTGGTATTGCGGTATAAGTCGATTTTTTGTGCGATATTACGGTATTTGTTATTTCGAGATGCGGTATTGCGGTATCGTCCTGGTCTGCGGTATGCGGTATTTGGCGATTTGGGGCTACGGTATATGGTGAAATACAAATTTCTTAGGGTATTTTGGTATTCCTGTGTTTTCCAAAACATTACTACTGTTGTTTCAAATTTCAATTTTAGATGCGGTATTACGGTATTTTTTTATTTTTATGCGGTTTTGCGGTATCAGCTACCCCCCAATGTCCCCCTCCTGGGAAATTAACACCTTTTGCAAAGTCCTCTCACTTGCCAGTGGTCCCCCACACCGCCAACCCCAGGGGATAACCAATGATAGGTGCATTATGTAGGAAATTTAAGCTTCTAATGCAAACAGTTGGTTTATATCATAATATTATCATTATTACTTTGATGAATCAATAAAATAATGATATAAGCTTATTGGCAAATTCAGGAGAATTTGAAAAAAATTCAGGAGAATTTGAAAAACATGATATATTACAATAATATTAAGGAATAGAATGAATACTTTAACATGAATACCTTAAAATGTTATAATGAAATATACCTTGTCACTCCATTTATACATCTTGCGATTGTGATCAAAGCGAGGCAGGCCATTGGAACGACGTTCAGTCAGAGGACCTCCTGTGTCATTACGATAGAAAGCAAACAAAGACGGCGAGAAACCCAAAGCATGGAATATCTCGTGTTTGATAGTAGACAGCAACTCCTGGTCGTCAGACTCTAGGGTCTTGTTGGAAATCTTATTTGGACAAACGTTGAGAAATCCCGCAATTGGTCTATCAACGCTCATCTCTTGTTGACACGCTGCAGCATAAGCGACAGTCTTGGGTTTGTCACACTTGTCAGGTAAGGCAGTCACGTAGAGAACGAAGTCGGTATCCGTATAACCAACACCGACACTGCTAGGCTGGCCGTCTGCTTCTTTGCAGTTTTGTCCATGTTCATCACACACGCGACAAACGTCCAGGTCTTTGTCTTCAACACGCGCTAAGCCGCACGAAGGTCTCACGGGGTCACAAGAAACCTTGCAATAACGCTCGTTCCCCGGTCCATTCCCCGTTTCGTTCATCAAGAAATACGAATCGTTTGCGCATCTACGCTGAAGAAGTATTTTCTCCACCGGGTATTTGACTTTGAAGGTGTTCTTGAAGTACAATGCAGCTTTGTTGAGGAGTTCTTTGATAACTTCCACATTGGAAATGTTGACATCGATGTAAACAAAATGGATGCGAAGCGACTGTGAAGCACTCCTTCTACTTAAAACACGCTCTCTTCTTAGTCTCACATTGTGAATGATTTCGTCTTCGTCTTTAAAAGATAGGCAACTAATAACACCGGTAAAGCAAAACAAAACCGCAAACATCAGCAACCCTTTGATGGCCGCCATGTTGGGTGTGGTCGTAGTGTTCTCAAGGCAAGCAAGTTCGGACAAGTTCCTTCGTCCCCAGTCTTTTCAACTAAAACCACAGGCAACCCATATAATAAACGTTTTAATACGCAAATAAAATTAGCATTAAGTAAGTCAGCGTTTCATTCATTGCATTCATTCATTCATTCATTCATTCATTCATTCATTCATTCATTCATTCATTCATTCATTCATTCATTCATTCATTCATTCATTCATTCATTCATTCATTCATTCATTCATTCGTTCGTTCGTTCATTCATTCATTCATTCGTTCGTTCATTCATTCATTCATTCATTCATTCATTCATTCGTTCATTCATTCATTCATTCATTCATTCGTTCATTCATTCATTCATTCGTTCGTCGCATCGTTCGTTCGTTCATTCATTCATTCGTTCGTTCATCCATTCGTTCATTCATTCATTCGTTCATTCATTCATTCATCCATTCATTCATTCATTCATTCATTCGTTCGTTCGTTCATTCATTCATTCATTCATTCGTTCATTCATTCATTCATCCATTCATTCATTCATTCATTCATTCATTCGTTCGTTCGTTCGTTCGTTCATTCATTCATTCGTTCGTTCGTTCGTTCGTTCATTCATTCATTCATTCATTCATTCGTTCATTCATTCATTCATTCATTCGTTCGTCGCATCGTTCGTTCGTTCATTCATTCATTCGTTCGTTCATCCATTCGTTCATTCATTCGTTCATTCATTCATCCATTCATTCATTCATCCATTCATTCATTCATTCGTTCGTTCATTCATTCATTCATTCATTCGTTCGTTCGTTCATTCATCCATTCATTCATTCATTCATTCATTCATCCATTCATTCGTTCGTTCGTTCATTCATTCGTTCGTTCGTTCGTTCATTCATTCATTCATTCATTCATTCGTGCATTCATTTATTGGATCGTTCATTCATTCGTTCGTTCATTCATTCGTTCATTCGTTCATTCGTTCATTCGTTCATTCATTCATTCGTTCATTCATTCATTCGTTCATTCATTCATTCATTCGTTCATTTATTCATTTATTCATTCATTCTTTCATTCATTCATTCATTCATTGTTTATGTCTGTCAGTGTTACGTTCATTAAATTAATCCATTCATTTATTCATTTATTCACTCACGGTCAGTCAGTCGGTCATCATTCATTTATTTATTTATTTATTTATTGAGTCATTAATTCATCCATTTAGTTATTCAGTCGATCAGTCAGTGAGTCGTTCACCGATTTATCCATTCATTCATACCCGTACGCACAGGGGCAGTCCACCCCCCCCCTCCCCCCCCCCCCCCCCCCCCCCCCCCCCCCCCCCCGGCCCTAGCAAGGCGAAAAAGATACCAAAAAGTACGTACTGAGAACTGATCTATTTTTATTTATTTTTTGCTGTTAAATACGTACTGCCCCCCCTTGAATTTTGGGTTGTGTACGGCCCTGGTATTATAGTCTCTTGAGACAACTTATTAGACTCCTATATCATATACCGAGTCACAGATAAACATAATTTTATAAATACGAGTAACATTTTGTTCGACTCAGTACTAAGTTATACTTCTCGCTCGACTCGGTTTACGTTTGATATGCATGTCTTGTCAGTTGTAGTATGTTCAGTTGATGGTCGTATTTTAACAAAAATAAAGGAAAGGTAAAGGAAAAGTTCATAGTATCACTGTTGACTGGTAAGTGTTTTGGCTTTGGTTGGATGTTTCAGTTCCAACGGAGCCGAGTTTTCGAAGTAATCACAGTGAATAAAAGCAGGATCAGAAAATATTTGACTTTTTCAAACCCCCAGTTCCAATCGGCAACTGAATTTGAAAGCCGGACGTAGTCCACAGCTAAAAGGCAAGACCGAGGTACACAAGGAAGTGGTTCACGTTGACTGAGGTTTTATTAGCCCGCTCAGTTTGCGGTCAAATTATCAAACTAAAATCAATTCACTAGTGTAGAAAGTACCATATGCGCTCAGTCAGTAACTTTGCTGATTAAGAACAATGTAACGTTTTTCTTGTACAATCGGTCGGTCGGTTACAACAGTAAACTACACAGCCAAACTAATAAAATGAAAACTTGGACAAAAGAAATGTTTATGATGAGGACAAAGAGGAACTGAGTACGCTACCGGTACGACTTGCCTACAAGTTTAGCAGTATAGTTGATATAAACTATTCAAGAAAGCAACAATCAACTATTCCAAGCAGCCAGTCCAACAACTGATATCAGTCAAACATTTTGTCCGGCCAAGAATGCAGTTCTATCACGGCGTGATCCCGTTTATCTTCGGGAATGCTTAGAAACGTATATAAATAGCAGTTAAACGTCAACGGAAATCATTTCTTGTAATCCAGTTGCTTGAGGTATTATAATTAACTAACGTCAACTATTTTCAGTATTCTTTGAATCGTTTGGGTTTCCGCTTCTTTCACATGATTAATTCACGCGTAGCCACGCTGTGTGGATCGACTATCAATGCGCGTGTGTTCATGCATGCTCACCGCACTTTTCAACAGAGAAGTTCTGAAACTTTGCATCAGTTCTGATGTCTATTAAGCCACTCTTTCGGAGGAAACGCGTGCAAAGGACTTTTGAAGTTTGGAAACTTCAGTTCATAGAACCGAAGTGTTAATTAGTTTACTGCGCAAAAATCGCTGGAAGGTTCTTATTTCAACTTTTGTTTTCGCGAGCACTCTTATCTCTCTGCGGCATCTGAGTTGCAAATTGTGCTAAGCTCATTAGGTATCACCTGAGCAATTATCAGGTACTTTGCGAGGTGTAGATCTTTGTCAGTTGTTCAGATTCTCTTAGCGGTGTATGTGTCGCAACGCGTAACGACCAGACAGTTTTCACAGGAATGCCGCTAAAAGGGGCGATACCATAAAGCTTAACCCTTCTCGACTTCGATTATAAGTCACGTAAATCTAGCTCCTTGCATTCCGGTGAAACTCTGCAGTTGGACGATGCCTTTTACGAGATAGAACCTGAAAGGAACGTGAGCACTTCAGAGAGACACACCCAAGCAGGATCCAGTTTCAAAACTTCTTTGCAAGTCAGCCGCCTGCGGGCCTTTTTAGAAAATAAGATGTCCGAAAACTGCTCGTTCCTTCCATGTGGTTTCTCAAGTGGTGTGTTAAGCATTTTATCCGTTGTCGTTTCACTCAAATATGATTAAAATGTAATGGTTGTCTTTTATCGCTTTCGACTGGTTTCCGGCTTTGGTTCTCAAATCTTGTAAAGAATCTCGACACTTACGTGGAACACGCTGTTGACAGTTTTGGATGAATTTCTAAACAAATTAGAGGACATTTTCGGCACATCCACATGACATGAACGATAGCTAGCACGCGCAAAAGTTCGAAGCAACACATTGGATAATTCTATCTTGGGGGGTAGGGGTGGGGATGCGCGTTTCACAGAGAGAGGGAGAGAGAGCAAATAAATTCGTTGCTGCGAGAAAACGTTATCTTTTTGAGCGTTAATTTATTTGACTTTCTTCATATCGGAAGATTATTTTAATTGCGACCGGCTCATGTCCACATAGCCGAAGGCATTTCAATCGTCTGCGATACCATCTTGATTGCTCAAGTTTATAACAAAGATAACATATAGTTGTGCAAAGTTGTTGCTATTGGCGCTGCTATTCAGTCAAGCATCAGAATAAACTAACTTCACAGCAAAGACACATCCCAGCACGCAATCAGTTAGAACTTCTTTAATATGATTTTCTTTACAAATTCATCGGTGACCATCGGTGCCAGCACTCAAATACATTACTGCAAACATGATTCTCAAGTCTAAAAAGAATCAACTGAGAAGACCTTCTAATTGGTACAAATTAATGTTAACGTTGTAAACATGGCCTTGCACTCAAAGACAGCCCGACTAGACAAGAGGACTGCTATCCAAATCTACACAACGCAGTCCGAATATATTATAGTCGTCACATAGAGAATTCATGCTCTGAAAGAGTTAATGGGGTTACGCGACCCACCGACTAGTCCCGACTAGTATGTGCAGAGATGCTTTAAACGCCTACGTATTCGACTAAATAAAAATGGATTTGAGCTCCTTGATGTATCTATTACGCAGAATAAATGATTTCCGACTTCGCCACGCAATTTTCATGCACTAATTCTATCGTCAAAGGAAAGACTGACAGCTCAGAACTCGGTAAATAAAGCCATTTCCTGAGCCTTTGTTCTTGCAGAGAATCTGGCGCTAGGAGGATATATTAACCATGGGAAGTTTATCAATAGATGGGATTTTGACTTCGCAATTATGCAAAATAACTGGATGTAAGGATCAATCGTTTTCTTTAAAAAGAAAAACTCAGTTTAAACATTGTCATGCAGATCATTTGAAAAAGTTCATTATTGATTCACTTTTTCAATGTCGCGAATGCTTTTGTCACTGCGGAAAACTAAGGTTCAAACTCTTTCAAAGTTTTACGTTGAACTTACTGTTTTTAATAAAGTCTGGAGCGACTTTCTATTTCGTATAAGTTAATTAGTTATATCTTTATATACAAGTACATAGTTATTTATACATCATTAAACTACATGGATTGCACACTTAAATAATATCGTAAAAGGAGAAGTTAGACTAAGAAAGAAGATTGCAGCGCCTGCCCACGCATCGGGCGCACGTCAAGGAAGGAATCAAGATTCTATCTTTAACTTTTAGGAGACGGAATCGCGAATGCAACTAAGAAAATGTGTCGTAATCACACCCTACTCAGTTCTGAAGTGTTTTCTTCCTCCCTAAAGTCAGTTTATAATGTTTTTTTCATTTGCGCAACCAAATGAACGATTGAACATCTTTTCTTGGATAGTCTAGGTTTCTCCTTTTTGTTAAGCTATTTTGGGATAAGTTAAGGTTAGTGAAAAAATGCCTTTTCATTATACTCAACGATGGCATATTAATAATAAAGACCCTTGTTGTATTTGTTTGTTTGCTTGGATTAGAGTCTGATACTACTCCATTCAACGGATTTGTTCAAAACATTTTGTCGTTGATGGTTTTCTTTGAACTAGGAAAACAATGCGAGCTTAACGACCACGTACTAGACATGCCAATTTTCTGCTTTCAAACGTGTAGGCTGAATAAACCCACCTCAGTGGCTTGACGCAAATTTCGCTATCCCAAGAAGCTTATTCAACCAAATCAGAAATCTCGGGAACCAATGCATGCCTTTCTGTTGTTCTGAAATGTCTAACCTCTTTAAAATCCCTGGCGCAAATTTCTGTACAAAACGCACTGGTCCAAAGGCCATATGAGCAATAGTGTGATCGGTTACCTCAGAATAGCATGAGGCAAGGACCCCATCGACAAATAAGTTCCCGTCCCTCGTTAAGGGGGCAACCATGCCATCCCTTGTACCTGTGGTTACCGTCTTGACTTGTGAAGCTAGCAGCGTTCCCTCGTGGCTCACCAGCAAGTATTCCCCACGCTTCACAAGTCCTGCAAGTTTAGCATTTATCTGGCTTCCACTTGAATTGGTGTCCTTGTAAAATATCAGGTGATTTTGGGTCAGTGTTAGTCTTTTGAAGGGCTTCTCTGTCTCGATGATAATGTAGGCTACGTTCCGAGCCCACGGGTCAAAATCCAGAAACAACAGCACTTCACTGAAGGTAATTTTTCCTTTGTCATCCAGTGCTTGCACTTTTTGTCCAGGTTTCACGTTCTTGATTAGGACTTCAGTGCCATTGTCGAGGCGTACCAGAGCATTTGCGGTAAAGCATCCGCGCCATGTTGAAGAGCCGTCGTCAGAGTCTGTATAATTTTAATAATCGAGCAATAAATACCATAAAGGAGTGTTTATTATTTTTAAGTGCGATTCACGTATGCATAAAGAAGAACATTGATAAACCAATTAATTAATTCGAACTTTTCTTTTAAATGTCAGATTAAATTTAGAGCCCAAATGTCGTTTTGGGTAAATAAAGTGTGGAACTCACGATTTTGAAAAACATATCACAAATTTGCCAATCAAAAAATATATTTATAGTGATTTGTATGTTCTAGCTCGAGGCTATTGTGCTGTGTAGTAAATCGTGTTGCAAGCCAGTGATAGTAATTACCATTAAACGTTCGTACAGACAACCAAGCTTTGCCAACAAATTTACGAATGAAAGCAGAGGTACAGGAGAAAACTAATAAACAGTTTGAAGAAAAGTACATTCAATATATCACGTTACGATCTCTCTGGGGATCAAGCTCGTGCATTTGACATAAGGAAATCATACATTTGAACTAGACTCATGAACTAACCTTTGTAATTATATACAGAAGCGTGGATGTGAGTTTGTGATTCGTAGTAAACCCAGTTAAATCCTGCCTCAACAGCTAGCCTTCCCAGCTCAGGGTACTTAGACTGATCTAAATCTGAGGTAGTAATATCCACAGCTCTGCCTTCGTAGTGCAGTGAATGAGTAGAATGACTTCCATCTTCATCCCATGCTTCAATCACTCTCAGTCTAGTAGAGCCTCGCCATTTTTCCTTCACCTTCTTAGCTAGAATTTTCAGTTTTTCGCGAAGTCTCTGTGGATTTGAGAGGAGAAAGCGAAGGTTGGAAGCTGCAAACGTCAGTCAGTTCTGCACAGGTAGTAAGCTTAAGCTTAGATATTTCGTGAATGGAACCTTGCTTCGAGTGTAAGTAAACCACACAAGGAGTGGCCATGCTGAGCGCTAAATTGCGATGAAAGACAAGATAGGAAATGTAAACAAACGACATAAACCTTACCTTCGACATGATACGGTCTGCTCCCGTGCCTTCTTCATCTTTGAACACGATGTCCGTGCTGTAGCAGGATACGAGAGAATTGAACTTGGAAGAATTTCGTGTGATTTTCCCTTGAGCTTTTCCACTTGCTTCTAGTGAAAACTCTTCGACGTCTGGTACACGCTGCTTCAGATATAAAGGTTTCCTCGAATTTCGTCTAGATTGCCCGCCTCTACCTCTTGGGCCACACGAATAAGCAAAATTGAGAGAAAACTGGAAGAGCAACAGAGTGACCAAAAGGGGGTAAAAAAGAAAATAATATGGACCAAGTTTCATTGTCAGTTGACGAACACGGCGTGATTCAGCTTGGCTGATGGACGAGGAAATTTTTTCAGCTCGGAAAATGTGTAGAAGCGAGTTTTTCTGTGCTGGTTTTACGGTCTTGCATCGACATCTTTCTGACAACTGGTTCTGTAGTCCAATTTCAATGCACTAAAATGGCTTTCATAGTAGCGTGGCGTTGATTGGCTGGGAGCAATTTGACTGCCACTCATTGTTTTTCTTTTTTAGGTTTTTGTTAGCTTTTCAACCGGAGCATCGAGACTTCCTGATCTGACCCTGACACCTGTCTTATTTATATGTTCGCGCCTTCTAAAGACCCGCCGAAATGCATACATGCATTTGACCAAAAGCTTTTTAAAACTTTAACCATATTAATTTGAGGCTCAAAGTTCGCTGATTGCTAAAGTCCCAGAGTAAACGAAGATTTCTTGTCGAAGGTTTAGCTCGATTTGGATTCCTCTGGGGGTCACTATAATAATAATATATACTGAAAATGTCTTGGTGACGAAAGGGAAAGGCCAATCAAGAGCTACCCGTTAAACTATGTCATTGTGAAAATCTAGAAGATTGTCAACAGTTACTTCTAAAAGCTAATGAGCTAGTGCAAATCACTGGAGGAATTGTAATTTGTCTAAACAGAGGTAGTCTGTGTTTGTTTAAAGCTTTAGTAATGTCCAACAGTGGGATCTGATGTCCAATTGGGTAACACCTCTGTATCGCATAGTTTGGAAGAGTATGCTAAAAGTTTTTGCATAGTAGGTGTGATTTTTAATACATCTCTCAAGAGACTTCATACTACATATCATTGCAGTGTTAAAATCACAAACGACTTCGCTGATTAATAAAGCAAGAGGCTTAATAGACGTCAATCAGCCTTCTAAAGTTGAACATGATGTTGGAATTAAAGGTTGCTAAGGGCCGACGTTTTCAAACGACGTTTTGCATAATTTCAAATTAGTGTCATATTGGCAAATAAGGCACTTTTTATGAATTAAGAATGAGATTTTTACAATAGAGTATATAGTTTAAGTTTATATTTTAGGACAGTCAGTAGTCGCGTCACAATCAGTTGCCAATGTTAAACCAAGTTCGGCTAAGGATGTCATTGCATGGGCAAACAACATTTCGGCAACGTCTCTCCTTTTTCCTTCCTAGCTAGGAAGTTGGGGATGTTTTGTTATCTACCACAGAATCTGTTCTGTTCCACTGAATCGTGGAATTTGCGATATACGTACGATCAACAAGGGCGCCGCCAAATTGCAAGAAATGTCTTCATTCCTTCTCGATTCCCGCTAAATCAAGAAACATGACTAACTATAGAGGATCTCGAAACCCGAAGACATGATTAAGCTTCCAAACAAGTGGTGATCTAATGTAAGCTATTCTTTTCAAATAATGTGAATAATTAATTACTGGACGGTCCGCATTGCCTTCACAAAAAATGCATTTTCAAACACCAGGGCGCTGAGTCAGTCCACTTTCAAAAGTCATTAGCAAAATCACTCTACGCTGATTTAGTAATGAGGTTTGACTCTGCAAATTGGAGAGGATGGAAGTCTTTTGTGTTTTTGTTGATTTTTCCTTTGTTCGTTTTTACTCCCTGTGTTGTCTTAAGAAAATGTTAAGGTTTGAAGTTACCGGATTAGCTCGTAGAGAGTGTTTTACTCGAGATTACATGTATATTGAAAGAAGGAACTTAAGTTAACCACAGTCTAAAATCTGCAATAAGCTTAAACTTTATTTCAACAGAACATCTACTAAGTATCGATTGCTTCCACAAGCTCAACCGAAACCACTTCGTGGGTTTTCCAAAGACAGATGAAATCCATTGTTGATAGGACTACATTCAATCAACTATATTTTAGATGCTCTGACGTTTGTTTCCCACAAATACTTGTATCAGCCATTTTATCTGCGTGTTTGCGACGGTGACGAGCTAAAAATACACTTAGCTTAGACTAGCAGTTTTGGAGTGAAAGGCAATGCCATCCATGTTGCTCAGTGGGGTGCTATTTGGTCGATTAGCCGGTGTTAGTTTAACACAACATGGTTCCATTTTGATACAAATACCTACTAAATACACCAAGAAATGTTTCTCAAAACTAATGCTAAACCAAGCGTGCTTGGTCGAGTGAGCTATTTGATGAGTTCGCGGGCACGGAATGAACCTTTAACACTGGCACATATTTGACCAGTACATGGAACTGTCATTCTTGCTGACTTTAATTTATCTCAGTAGGGTGTGTCACTTTAGTTATTGTAATCATTCTAATGAAGACACTAATGATCCCTTTACGCGACGTCACTATAGCCGCCTTTCATCAAATCCACCGTGCAAAATGCTCAGTGTTCTCTCGAGTATTTTTATTGCTTTAATTTTAGCGCAACAGAATCGTGACCATAGGAAATGATTAGTGCATCAAATTATGCATTTCTTTTGTTTCTTATGTCAATTTCTTTGTTATATTTAGTTTTCAAACAACAAAAATCTCGAATATTAAGCACATCGGAGAAAGTATCGCTAAAACTGTAGCACTTCAGACATCAATTAATGAACACTTAGAACTAAGTACAGATAGCTATGGTACACTTTATTCCATACAAAATTTAGATATTTGTGTCCCGAACTGCAGACATTGTTAGTTTCTATAAATATCAGTAAACCAAAGACATTTTTATTACATTTCAAGAAAGTGTTCAGTTGCCAGACTTGAAAACGTCGTGAGCATCTATATATGGAGTGCCGCAGCCCGCGGAGACGCCAAAACTTCCGAACATTCTGAGTAACTAAAGAATTTAAATTGCCCCCATTATGATACTCTTTCCAAGTCATGAATATTCGAGAAAAAGCTGGTATTTTTGGCTTTTTCATTTAAAAGTTCGCATCAAAATTATTTCTGACACCAGATTAAAGAGACCCGGGAAGATTAATAAAAATCGCTTAAGAAGTGACGACAGAAGACATCGAGAGACTAATGTGTACGTACGCACTTCAAGACATGGTGTTTATTGGATTACACTTGCTCATTGATTGATATAAAAAAGTCTAGTTCAAAAATAAGTTGTTTTCGTTGAGTTTCTCCTCGTTGGACTGCGCGCATCAGCCATCATAAGTGTCTGCTCACGTCATCAACAATTCAGAAACTCCTTTATTTTTTTGCAAGTAATTATAATAATGTGGAGAAACAACCGTGTATGAAAATCCTGCGGTATACAGCGGATCTTGTGTAGATCTTACAGCTTGCGATGAATTTAAAGAAAAAATCTAAGAACAGCTGACACACTGTAGAGTTATATGTTTATTATGTACGATATTTCGGCTGGCCAAACCAGCCTTCTTCAGGTACAATGATTGTAACATTCATTGTACCTGAAGAAGGCTGGTTTGGCCAGCCGGAATATCGTACATAATAAACATATAAAAAACTCTACAGTGTGTCAGTTGTTCTTAGATTTTTTTTTTTTATTTTTTTTTGACGGCATTCAAATGATCTTGGGGTTTTTTTTGAGATAATTACTATACGACTTATGTTTCCTCGTTCTCTAAGGTTCGGTATTGTTTTGATGTTGTTGTTGTTTTTATTTTTTTATTTTTGCTAGCTTCGCCTACGTAATAGTTGTATCTCCAATGAAAGCAACATCATGATTGGATAATAGTGTAGTAAAAGTCCGGTATGAGTATATTGTTGTTTTAAAATACATTTTACCCGGTATATTTTATACCTGGAGTTATATATTTTATACCCGGTATGTTCTATACCCGGTACATTTTATACCCTGAATTTTATACCCGGTATATTTTATAGCCGATATATTTTATACCGGTATATTTTATAACCGATATATTTTATAACCGATATATTTTATACCCGGTATATTTTATAGCCGATATATTTTATAACCGGTATATTTTATAACCGATATATTTTATAACCGATATATTTTATACCCGGTATATTTTATAACCGATATATTTTTATAACCAGTATATTTTATAGCGCTAATACTTTTAACAATTCTGCGTACTTTTTAAGTCCAGAATTTTTAAGGATATTTTTACTTTAAATTACAAACAAACAAGCAAACAAAGATATGATTCAGGACTGTCGTACCTACGAAGCCGGAGCAAATTCGATTAAAATTCTCTGTTTCCATCGTTCAGTTTCTCAGGATACATTTAATTGTTTTTCAAAAATATATTTGAACGTAAACACTTTTTGATTTAGTTCCAGTATAAAAACAAAATAATCAAATCAATTGTCTGGTCACTTGATTGATGTAACTGTGCAACATTTCTGTTTTCTTATGTTGGCGGTCTCGACTTTAAAATGCCACCCCGCTGTTTGAAAAGTCATTCCTGTTTTAGGCGTTAACGTTGTTGTGAATTCAGTTGGAAGAATTCGCTTTTAAAAATCTCGAAAAAACTGCCATGACGTCAAACTACTCAAATTCAAAGAGCGAATTTCCGGGTTCATTTGTCACCGTCGATAGAATGTCTCAAGCCGTCTGCCGTCACTTTCATCCTCTTGAATCGTGTTGATTTTTCCAATTAGGGAGAGTCAATGGCATGTGCTTCTTAATTGATTCGATTAACGAAATTTGACGTAATTCTTTGAATTCTTCTTCATCAAGGAAGCCGGAAAGAGGAGAATCTTGGAACAGTTTCCATTCAAAGTTCTAAGTAAAAATAATTTTTTTTTGCTCGGTAAACATTTAACTCCATCATAGAATTGATCATTATCTTACTCCGATGTCTATCTGTTATTGATCGTATGTCGGAAGGCCAACTCGCAGTCCCCGCTGACATTCGCCTTAATACATGTTAAATTCCAGCTGAGGGTTTGGGCAAATTGAGCTTGATAAAATCTTGGCTTAGGAATGACAACGACAGACAGTTTCACTTGGATGTAGCAGTCACTGAACACCAAATATTTTAATTGAAATTCCTTAATAAGTTCTGAAAATCTGCCAAATGCGAAAGGAACAAATAAAATGCAATCATCAATGGAAACTGTTGTCAATTCAATTTGCGTCCAAGCGCAGTAAGATCACTAAGATCCTATCGATATCATTGCGATTGCTTTTCTCACAGTCGCTAACTAGAGTTCGTGCTGTGGACTCTACATTAGTGGAATATTCGGGCTTTAAAAACAAACAACAATTTCTGCTTACTGAGCTCTTTTAGCAAAGGAAAATGTAAATCCGTCTTGCACTGTTATCGTAGTATCTTGGTGGCACTGAGGCAAGCACGCATGTCACATCTACTGTATCTCGATCATTCGCACAAAAGCATAAGCCAAGGTTACGGCTGTCGACAGTGAACACAAATTTACAAACTGCACAAGAAACAATTGACGCTACTGACTTTCAAGAAAAGACATTTTTTATTACGATCAGCTGACTCTGTCGCCAGGCAACAATTCACTGGCCTGAATGATATTCCAGGAACGTTTAAGACGAAGGTCGAGGTGTCATATAAATTAAGTTGCAATGTTAACATCGAATTTTGCGTGCACGCATCGACCACAATGTCAAGTCCGTCATTACAGCGATCCACGTCTGCCACAGATAAACTACTTGTATATACATGTATATCATGGTTTATCAGATCCTGTGAACGTGTGACGTCGGCTCTTGCGGTTAATACTGCAACCGATGAGATGAGGTGATCTTGCTACTATGAAGGGGCATAGGGTAAAACATGGACTGGACTCTTGGACCATTGGACCCTGGACCCGTTTTTGGACCCGTTTTTGGACCCGTTTTTGGACCCGTTTTTGGACCCGTTTTTGGACCCGTTTTTGGACCCGTTTTTGGACCCGTTTTTGGACCCGTTTTTGGATCCTTTATTTCTATCTTTATTTTATTTCTTGTAATTTACAGTATCTGTCAACTACAGTTACGTCTATGTTCAGCTCAGTTCAGAGCTAGAAGTACACATTGATAACATCAAGCTGTCAGCAAAGAATGATAATCTTCTATAATTTTTTCATTTCGTGTCTGAATTCAAGGTGGTCCGTTTTGTTACACATCAAATGATAACGGAGAGCTGTCGGCTTTTCTTTTTTTGTCATGTACAATGTGTCTTTATATGCGGTTGTCAGTTCGTCACATTTCATTCTTTTCATAAACTTTGACGTATAACTGTAACTGTTATAAAGTGTTGAAGAAAGTGCGATATATATGAGTTCTATGAAGAGGACATACGCAGACGTCGTTAGTAGTGGATGTAAGTATCATTTGATTATCTGGGCTATTTCAGGATATAATAGTGAATAAATTATTTTTCTGTCTTAACATCTAAGATTCGGCGTCGGACTCAAGCTCTGAAGATGAGCTCGAATTGAACTGCTCGAAATTCATTTTCAGCATTTAAAAAAAGAATTAGATATTTCATAGTTAACTATATAGCAAATGTTGAGGTTTTTCCAAACAATCAGGTATATGACATTAATTATCTCCCATCATATAGCCAAAAGAGAAAATGATATTAAATAAATGATTGTTATATTAAATACTCGTGCGTATTTCGTAATGAATGGTTTTCTTTACTTCTAACAGAGGAATAAATTTAACTAAATTATATTAAATTATGAAAACAACATAATATAGTAACATAATATAATAACTATTCCTTGATTTCAGTTGCAACATGAAAAAATAGGAAAAATAAATCATGTTTTGCTGACAGCTTGATGTTATCAATGTGTACTCTATAGCTCGGAACTGAACTGAACATACAAAACGAGCATAGTAGTTGACAGATGCTGTTAATTACAAGAAAAATAAAATAAAATAAAGATAGAAAAAAAAAGGAGTCCAAAAACGGGTCCAAAAACGGGTCCAAAAACGGGTCCAAAAACGGGTCCAAAAACGGGTCCAAAAACGGGTCCAGGGTCCAATGGTCCAAGAGTCCAGTCCATGTTTTACCCTATGCCCTATGAAGGTGTAGTAAGGTTTCCGGTACGCCACGTGCGAGTATAGATTTGTACACATTTCTATCATGCCTTTATTGTTACTCATACACTACATCTCCTGCAATAACCAGGCTAAGCAGTAGTCAGGAAGCCAGCAAATGCACAAATCAACGTCCAAAACAAACATCCGTCGTATATGTCTGGTGAGGCTCAATTAGTCAGGGAGAGTCCTGATTGGGTAAGTACTTGGCGGTGAACCGCAACATGTCGTGCGCTCAATTAATTCTTGTCCAAATGCAAATAATTCATAACATGAAACCTTCACCAATCAAGATGCAAGATAAGATAATGCCAGTTCTAATCAGTGGATTTTGGTTTATTTAGAATACTTTTACTTTCAGTGAATTCCAGCGGTGAACGTTTTAGTGAGGTTGCTGATCGTTTACCGGCGAGTGCTGCTTTTGGCGGGAAATTGGGTGCGCGCGCGCGTACGTCTTGGTTTCCCTTGACGTAATGACGCCAGATTTTGGCGGGAAATTGAGCACGCCGCGTCCCGATTTTCTTTGACGCATTGACGTCAGATGTGGCGGGAAATCTACCAAAGATTAGTTTGGTTGATCTTGATTCTTGATCCGACGGCTAACTTCAATGTCGCTACATAACTGCCGCAGTCCCGTCCATTGAACTCGCGCCTCGACGTTCAGCGTATAGTCAACTCACCACATACAACATCGAACATTTCTGTCAGTATTTTATTACAAAATGAGTACATAAAAATTGTATTCGTTTTACGACACTCGATATTTTTATATCACACCGTACAGGTATAGCTGACCTAATGCCAGTCAGCCTTTTTCAAACATTGTATTGGTAGACGTAGTGTTGGTGTGTTGCTTGGATGCAGTTTATTAAACTCGCTGATGATATCATGACGGTTGAAAAACGGGTTGGTGACCTGAAGGGCATGCAAACAATACAGTTACGCCAAGGAAAGAGGTTTCTACGGGTTATTGGAGTTCAGATCATAGTTAGGTCGATGTCATGGCTCTACAAAAGTCTTTATAACTATTGGCTTTTATGACCACTTTGTTTGAACTGTGCGGGTTTGGGGCCACAGTGCGCATGATCAGTGACGTTGCTACGCCACAAAGCTTGAAGTTGGTGTTTGTTTAAATTCTGGTTTTAAATAACGTTTTTGTATCAGTTTTGTTTAGAAAATATCCAACTAAGTTAAGGTTAGATCCTCGGTGGCTAATAATAATAATACTAAGGTCGTGTTTATATGACTAGCTTGATGGTTTACTGAAGTAAACCAGTTACGGAACCTTGGTAGAGATTAGAAAACCATCGTTTCTTGAGCGGTTAACCTTATGGCGTGTTTACATTTAAACGCTTTGCCAAGGTACAAATCAGAAAACTAAGGTTATTAAACCGCTCAACAAACAATAGTTATCTAATTTCTACCAAGGTTCGGTAACTCGTTTACTTCTGTAAACCACCGAGAAACAAACAGGCAGTGCACCTAACAATGAACCTGATCAGTTGAAAAATCAGTACAATATGGAGTTGCAATGGGAGGGGATAATGAACTAATTACGTAAAACTTTCTTTCAGATGCATTTCGGAATTGCGCGGAAAACTGGTAACTAGTATAATTCGCAAGGAGTTATGGGACTGTTTTAGGGGGGCCGCTTCGTTTCTGATACGGCGGCAAGTTTGAATAACGACGTATCAAGGGCGAAAGTAAGTGAGTTTGGCACACACAATATATATTTATGTTTAGTCTTCTGGACTGGAGTGAGGGACGTGATCAAAGAGACATGTACACATCCATACGAGGGAGGGGATCCACGGGGGTCAAGCGCTCGAGCGGATGCTTTCGAAGTACCATTTTCCACACTACTTTTGGCTATGCACTGAAGGCTATGCACAGATCACGAATTACGGTAACACTACATAACTAGTCTAGCCAGTTTGAAAGGAAAAGATCAACCTTTGCTATGAAACTGTACATTCTGTTCTTAATAACTGACAACGGAAACCCGGCTTGCTCAGTCCTCTTACCGTTACTGGTTTGACGTTCATCTTAAAACCAACATTTGCTGCGTCGCTTGTGTAGTAAGGCGGCTGGTTCAGCACTATCTCTCTACGTCCAAAACTCCCCATAGCTTTGTTCACTATCCTTGATGGAGGTCTGTTTGGACGACCACATTGGTCGTACCCAGCGTATGCCTCGGGACGAGGGAATACAGCCCGCTTAGACATGTGGGAACTTAAAGAAGACTCCTTCGGAAACGGCAAATTGATTTGACTACTTCTGCTCGAGAGAAAAGTAATCATTAGTCCAATGAAAGAGTCTTGAACAACAAAAATCAGTGCCGATAAAATAGTATGACGTTTCGACGCGGCATCTTCCAATGCCATTGTCAAGTGTACTTGAATGGAGCGTACTTGATAAGGACATCGGAAGATGTTGAAACGTCGTACTAGTTTATCGCTGATTTTTGTTGTTCAATGTTTTCTGCAACTGATATCTTTGCTTTGTGCATCTAAATTGATAAGGGGTCGTTCTTGTGTCAATTCATCGCCAACTATTCCGGTCATCTTGAGCCCGCGACGAACAGCGGTCTTCCCCAATCGAATAATGACAATCGCGAACAAAAATACAAGGCTTGACTGGGAAGCGAGCAAATTAAGGGAAATAAAAGTGTACGTTCTGAAGAAAATTAATTTGCCAAGATGGAAGAGCATTCTACTACTCCATATACTTTTTTTTAGCTAATAAAAATTACGAAAATATAAATGTCTATCATTCGTTTTAAACTAGTCGATCGACGTGTATATCGTCCATACTGCCTCTGTAAATTTGGATAAAAACATGCGAAAGTGCGAAGTTCCAAGTCTAATTGTGGAAATACAGATGACTCTGTCCAATTTGCCAAAATGGGTATATAAAGTAGACATACCAGTAAGGACATTCACGAAAGCTTGTCTAGATTGGAGATAATTACACCATTTCTTGTTGACTTTGAAAATGCTCCATTATCACCAAATGAGAACACCAAATGTCCGCTTCCGATGGGCAAAATATAGTGAAGTTTGAAGTCGAAACTTTACCGAAAATCGTCATGTTTGGTACCCAAATGAAGCTCAGTTATCCATCTTTCATTTGCCGTAAAGATCCATGGGATAGCTGTTAAAGCACAGGGATACCGTCGCAAGTAAGTTAGATTTATCCAAGTCCGGGCCTGAGGGCGCTTGGGCTCCCTGTGCTATTGATCAAAATCGTCAAACCGAGTTAGTATTTCGCTTCTAAAATGTTTCTTCGATAATGTTGGGCTCTAAATATACCTAACACATACAGTTTGGTAGTTGTTTGAATGTCCAACGGTGTTTAATTAACTAAAGGAGCCTTATTTAACCTCTTTTGGAGCGAATTTTTACTGATACGAGTGATCAATCGAAGTCTATGTTCCGAAGGAAAGCCGCTGAGTGAATTTCGGCTCAGGATGACCGGAATAGTTGGCGATGATTAGGATTTATATTTTAAAACCAAGTGCTTAGGTACGTGTTTATTGAACACCAACCACGTGGGCCAAACGTCTTGTCCCGGACTTTATACCTGCTCCCTTTTGCAGGGGGGGGGGGGGGGGGAGGACTCCCATATATAAAGTGGTTGGGATGCTCGTCGTACCTTTTAGGGGTCCAGATCCGCGATTTGGTACCTTTTAGGGTGTCACAAATCTAAAAGGACCACAAGATACTAAGCCGGTACCTTTTATAGTGATTGTCAGTAAATAAGATATCCGAGATAAGATAATGACAGCCGGAATGACAGTTGTAGCTTTTGTCACTTTAGAGTTGGTACCTTTTAGGGTTAAAAATTATTTGTTGCCATGCATTTTCAAAATTTCCGACGAGCATCCCAACCACTTTATATATGGGAGTCCCTCCAAACCCCCCAAACCCCCCCCCCCCCCCCCCCCCACCCCCCCCCCCCCCCCACCCCCCCCCCCCCCCCCCCCACCCCCCCCCCCCCCCCCCCCCCCCCCCCCCCCCCCCCCCCCCCCGGGTGTTAAACGCTTACAAACGTTTGCGTTTTAGACAGTCCACACGGAGACGTTTATAAAAGTTTGCATGGCGTTTTCCGGCAAAAGTATTCACTTTGGAGAGCGTTTTCATAACTGAATTTGACTTTTCGGTGAAAATGATGAAAGTACATTCGTGTGGACGGGGATTTAGACTACATACGAATACTTACTGGACATCTGCGGTAGGGGGTCGAGGTAATCTGAACAACACAAATAAAATCAAGTTAAGCATGGAAATCAGGATATTCATAGTGTTTTAGTCCGGCAAAACTGCGTTATAGTATAAGCTAAGGGCGCGGCTTCTTTGAGCCTCTTTTCACTTGTCAGTCATTATTTCATTTTGTAGTGAGTGACTTTTATAAATGCCTTAACTTGAAAATGGAAGGATTTTTTATTGCTTACAGTTCGTCGTTCCATCGTAGATTGCTGCGCTTGAGTTGCGTCAAATCGTAGTACTGTTTTATTGGAAGTCCCCTAAACAACATATATGGAGGTAGTAATGAGATAGTGTTAAGACTGATATAGGAGTAACTACATCACTGCGTGTATGGCTTGATTTGAATGCATGTAATTAATGGAAGTAATGAATGAATGAATGAATGAATGAATGAATGAATGAATGAATGAATGAATGAATGGGAACTTGATTTAATTCACTATTTAGACCATTATATAATGGTCTCTTGTATATACTGATTAAGGCATGGTTGAGTTTCCCTAGCGATGCCTGCACCAGCGCAAACACAAGCGAAACAGCTAGCGTTCCAGATAAAGTGTCATAAATAAAATTCACTGTGAAAACAGCTAGCCTGACACAAGCATAAGCACGAGCGCAACCATAAGCACAAGGTGAAAACAGCTAGCCTGACACAAGCATAAGCACGAGCGCAACCATAAGCACAAGGTTCAAAGTTTTCACGTTGTTATGCTTGCGCTTATGCCAGTGCGTTGCTAGTCCTGAACTAGCTTGTAAAGCGCATCGAGAACTAGCTTGTAAAGCGCATCGAGAACTAGCTTGTAAAGCGCATCGAGAACTAGCTTGTAAAACGCATCGAGAACTAGCTTGTAAAGCGCATCGAGAACTAACTTGTAAAGCGCATCGAGAACTAGCTTGTAAAGCGCATCGAGAACTAGCTTGTAAAGCGCATCGAGAACTAGCTTGTAAAGCGCATCGAGAACTAGCTTGTAAAGTGCATCGAGAACTAGCTTGTAAGGCGCATCGAGATCTAGCTTGTAAAGCGCATCGAGAACTAGCTTGTAAGGCGCATCATCGAGAAGCGCATCGAGAACAAGCTTGTAAAGCGCATCGAGAACTAGCTTGTAAAGCGCATCGAGAACTAGCTTGTAAAGCGCATCGAGAACAAGCTTGTAAAGCGCATCGAGAACAAGTAAAAGCTTGTAAGCTTGTAAAGCGCATCGAGAACTAGCTTGTAAAGCACATCGAGAACTAGCTTGTAAAGCGCATCGAGAACTAGCTTGTAAAGCGCATCGAGAACTAGCTTGTAAAGCGCATCGAGAACTAGCTTGTAAAGCGCATCGAGAACTAGCTTGTAAAGCGCATCGAGAACTAGCTTGTAAAGCGCATCGAGAACTAGCTTGTAAAACGCATCGAGAACTAGCTTGTAAAGCGCATCGAGAACTAGCTTGTAAAGCGCATCGAGAACTAGCTTGTAAAGCGCATCGAGAACTAGCTTGTAAAGCGCATCGAGAACTAGCTTGTAAAGCGCATCGAGAACTAGCTTGTAAGCGCATCGAGAACTAGCTTGTAAAGCGCATCGAGAACTAGCTTGTGTAGCGCATCGAGAACTAGCTTGTAAAGCGCATCGAGAACAAGCTTGTAAAGCGCATCGAGAACTAGCTTGTAAAGCGCATCGAGAACTAGCTTGTAAAGCGCATCGAGAACAAGCTTGTAAAGCGCATCGAGAACTAGCTTGTAAAGCGCATCGAAAACAGCTTGTAAAGCGCATCGAGAACTAGCTTGTAAAGCGCATCGAGAACTAGCTTGTAAAGCGCATCGAGAACTAGCTTGTAAAGCGCATCGAGAACTAGCTTGTAAAGCGCATCGAGAACTAGCTTGTAAAGCGCATCGAGAACTAGCTTGTAAAGCGCATCGAGAACTAGCTTGTAAAGCGCATCGAGAACTAGCTTGTAAAGCGCATCGAGAACTAGCTTGTAAAGCGCATCGAGAACTAGCTTGTAAAGCGCATCGAGGTTTCAGGATGCGCTATATTAATACTCTATTATTATTATTATTATTATTATTATTATTATTATTATTATCCATCTTTTACTTATCGCTCTGTCTGAAGAAACGCGCGCAGACCCCTTGCTGTAATTTTCTTTGTCGCGCGCCATTTTTGCTACAAAATATAATTGTGAAAAGTGAGTCCAGCTCTGGACTAGTGTGTTGCGTAAACACCAGGAGGCTTGAGTGAGAATGAATGAGTTTATACCTTGGGTGTGGATTAGCGCCAGAACCAAAATGTCGATGGCTCTTTTGAAGTAAAGGAGGAGGTTCACACTTGGGTCTGTTCTCCAGAGGTAGTTGTACCAGGGCATCTCCTCCGTAACTACGTGCGCGTCCCCAGGGACATTTTACTTCCGGTGTTGCGTTTTGAACATAAAATTTGTACCTAACACGAAAAGGATGAAATTCAATAAAAAGCGTGCGCTGAGTGAGATTAAGAATTGTCATCTTGGCTAAAAACAAGGTACCCTGTGTGCGTATGTTCCTTTATCACCGCTCCCTTCTGAATTAAGAATCACGGCTCACAGGCTAAAAACAAGGGTACTTTGGTCACCACACAGATAGCCCAAGCTCAACATTTGTATAAAATGTATGATCGATTTTCAGCGTAAATATTGAATAAAGTTACTGTAGCTTACTATGTGTCTTGAAGTAGTTCCTGCCAATCTGAAAAATTCTGAAACTCGCTCCAGACATTGGCAGGAACTACTTCAAGACACATAGTAAGTTACAATAACATTTATTCAATATTTACGCTGAAAATCGACCATTGAATAATTCCCATACATTCTCTTATACAAATGCTGAGCTTGGGCTACCTGTGGTCACCACTGCGGTCACCACTGCGGTCAAATTAATGCGTGACTTTGTAAAACCGGTCTTTATTTATTATTTACTATTATTATTATTGTTATTTTGCGGTTGATAACTAATAAATTGCTTGCATTAATTCCTGGTAGATACATGTAGTTACTAATTTTAAAAAGTCTCTCTAGCTTTACATCTTGCGTCTGATAGTACTGCATGAACCGCATGATGTACCTCCATTTTTAACATTCCCACATTGAGACCAGAGAACACTCATCAATTAGTTTATTTATTTATTTATTTTACTTGATCGAAATCGAGATCTTAATCATTATATAGGTACTTATATAAGATAAGTCTGTTATAGTTTATACGTTATAGTTTATATGTGTTATCACTGAACGTTGGCACGATAAACCGACCTAATCCATATAAATACCAATGAGTGGATGCCATTAGCGAAACCCCATTAGCATATGACTTAATCCTCTAATTTACTCTGAATTGCTATATCATTTAAACTCACACTTTCACTTTCACAAACTTACACCACTGAGTCTTAAATGCTGTAATTTTAAATGTCAGTAATTTCCATTGTCGTGCAAGGCTCTATTGTTAGTCAGCTTTGATTGCTCTATTAGCACCGTGTTTATTGTAGCTTACGTCGATAGTAAACTCACTCACCTCTCAGGGAATGTTGATATACGATGTTGAACGATTCCTGGAGCGTGTTCAATGGACGATTGAAAAGTCTTCGATAAAGGATCAAAGCCATGTCTCTCTTTGTAAAGGTCCGTCTGCAGTCTTGTCATGTAAGCCGAGTTTGATGTCATTTTGATGTTAACTTTCAGCTTCTTCTGGTTCTTCTACATCTCTCTAAAAGCACTCATTATTTCGTCAGCCCTTTGAGCTTCGTTTGGTATAGCCTTACAGAGCTTTACAGCCAAAACTAGCCAGAATACTGCATGAACTAGTGATAAACGAGGACCTGAACTAACCCTAAACACAGTTCGCCTTGGATACCGAGCGCGTCACGCGTCAAGAAAGTTATTCAATACAAGAGACTTTGAAATTGACCCCGCAAATAGAAATCACCCAATCGTCTGTCGGTACTGTGACGCAGAGTAAATAGACGAATCTGTCGTGAGCTATAAAAAGTTCGACGGAAAATCTGTTAACGCTAAAACAGCTGGCCTCATGACTGAAGTGTTGAAGTGTTCCCGTTGGGTGCGAGTCCCTTGAGTATCGAGTGCTAATATATTTTAAATTATAAAGTCTTTTTGACACTTGGGTATTGTCACTACAAGATTAAAAGTAGTCCCTCGGGGATGAGTGGTAACTAGTCACACATGCCTTTTGCATTCACGAACAAAGGTCTGCCTACAGCAATGACGTCATATGTGCCCCTCGGGAACGATGAACAATGAAGCGACCAAGGCTGACACAAGGCACTGAAAACATCACGATGTCATAGCTATGTCGTTACACGATCATGTACGATAACTGCTTGAAGTCTTGATGACTGTTTATTTCAAATAGAAACTTTTACAAACGATAAAATCCAATTTCACAAGGCCTGATCGACGCAGCTGCATAAGCGCAAAATTGCTTGTGCTTTGCGCTAATGCATGCTTGCGTCGGGCTCAGTCATGCATGCTAGCTTGCGCTTTACGACAAGATTGCCACCTGTGTTCACATAGAAACACTGCCGAGTGATTAAACATCTATCATCTACCTCTTTCCTTCCCCAATCATAGTATTGGCACTTTAAACTGATATGCTAATACTCTTGAGATGAATAGCAATTTTAGAATATGAATTGTGCTAAAAAAGCGATCATTATCAACTTTACTGGGATATCATCACAAACCATCACAAACCAAAAATGTATTTCAAACATTTTACACTTACAAAAACAACAAGTATACTCTTGTTATGAAATGACGCCAGTCATATATTCTGACGTCGATTAGTTTCATTTGTGAATATGACTCAGTTTTGCTCAGAAAAAATTAAAACGATAGCGAAATATTTCAACACAGGATATTTTGATAAAAATATTTTCAAAGTTTTTCAATGAATTTAGACCGCAAAAACAACAATTACATCATTTCGAGTTTTATAAATCAGTACGTAAGATAAAGATCATTGGCCGAAGAAATAATTATCTCCAGTAATTTGGCTGGCGTACGAACTACATATGTGAACACATGCTATGCCGGCGCCGGTCACCGACCAATCACTACCAAGCCGTAACCTTGGTAATATTGTTGATATGGGCGCTTGAACAAGTGAACCGGGTTCTAGTGTATAGCTAGCTACACACTAAAATTATAAAGAACTTGCTAGATGTATGACAAAATGTAGTAGTTTCTCTTAATCGGTTCTATACTAGTCCAGCAAGCGAAGAAGAATGGCTACTGCACTTCAGAGCGCTTTGTACAACAGACATCTCGGTGTAGACTACCTCTCAAGGAATGTAGAGTCCAGTGTGTTACATGCACCGGAGATTTTGGATCGTCTGTCGATATCCCAAAATCAGTGAGTATATATAGACTATTTTTGTCTAGTATTAGGTTACAATCTTTATCATTTTATCTAAGTAATCCGAAACGAAAACTTTTGAATCATTGTATGGAGAACTAGTCAAAACTTCTGAAATGTTTGGGTCAGAATTTGAACATTTATTCAAGCGAAACGGTTGCTAGCATGTTGCTAAGTGTGACATGGCTTCTTGAAGTCACTGAAAAACAGTTCAAAACTTCGATATTGTCAAATCTAAACTTGAAGCTTTGGTTTTATAGTTTGTAGTTTTAGTTTGGATGTTTTTCTGTAAGAGTTTGCGTAGGAGTTTGTCTTTTATAAATTAACTAAGACAATACAAATAAATCCTTCAATTATGCTGACGGCTCGGACGTGTAAGTAATCTGTTAGTCACCTGTTTAATGTACTTTACCAGGCCTTAGTTGTAGATCAGTCAAGATGAACGCTTTTCATATCGCCAGACAAAATTCTGCTTCATTCATTAAACCCGCTAAATGAACTATATTTTCTTTCTGCAGGGTTAACAATGATATTTAAAATTGTCTATTCATGATGCAGTAATTTATACTGTTATCATTTATTTAGCCATCGGCTGCGGCGTTAGGCTAGAGTGATTAGGCGGTTCCCTTCAGCGACACTTACCATGTTTAATTCATGGTTAGATCTGTTAATGTAAAAACGACAATAACAACAGACAAAAAGTAAAAAGGAAGAAAAATACCGCAGACGCATGAACCATGAGAACAAGTCGTACACCAGCGGCTCAAAAAGCAACAATTTTTTCACTGGTTTTCATTTCTGTACCAATATCATGGTATTCGACCACAATTAACTCCTGTCACGTAGACGAAAGGGTGCTATAGTAATAAAACAGGCCTGACTCTCTTTTGCAGCCGTTTTCTTTGCAGACGATCAAATATTCAATTGATTTCAAATTTAATGACAGTGCTTAGTCCATTGCTATCGTTGCATCCACTGAAATCTCTGTCTCCGAACGATGGTCAAAGATCGTTCAGTTACTGGTCAGCTAGCCCGCAAAATCGCCAGACTGTAGAGGCGTTTTCGCGTATGAGTGGGAAAGTTACCGCACCGTCACCTCGCCTTGCGTTGAACTAAGAGTTTTATTTATTTTTGGGTAAAAAACTAAGAGTTTGATTGGATGAGATGCATCTGCACACTTTTTGATTGGTTCAATTCAGAAAGGAACACATTTGAGTGTCACGGTACAGTAGGTTTCCCACTCATACGAAATTGACGGTCGTAATGATATTACTTTTACTTTACTTTACTTTAATGGTTTAACAGCAATAACTGATATATATATTTAAGGGTTTAATAGAGACTGATGTGAGTGCTTTACCGGCAAATAGACGCACGCGCTGGCTGTAGAATGAACTCGAAATTCTTCATAGTATTTGAATTCTCGTTCATTCTACTATACAGCCAGCGCGTGCGTCTATTTGCCGGTAAAGCACTGACATCATGCAGTTTCTAACCCTTAAATAGACATCTATAGACGGCACTAGTGCCGTTGTCATCAGATAACACATAATCACGTGATCGAGTTTAGCCAATCAGAAGCCACAATTTAGTACAGTGTATGAAGTTTGAATAATACACAAAAATAAAAAGCTAAGCTAATACGATAAATACTAATCTAATGCTGAAGGAAGCCAGACAACAGGAATATAATTCCCTTCGAAATAGGCTACCAAAAACAAAATAATAATATTTGTATTTTTAGTTTTGATAACTACAGAACACGAACCTACAGACCACTTCACGTTCCATGGGGCCGAAGTCTAAGTTATGGCGGAACCGGAGCAATCAACCTTCCAGAAGAACATCGTCCTAAACAAGAATCACTCACCAGAGTACAGAAAGGACATCGCCATTTTGGTGGGGGTGTTCTTCCCTTTCCCAGGTATAATACCTAAAGCACTGAGCTCGTCTCGAGGCTCTTCTCCTCCTCTCCTCAACGGTCGAGATCATTGGTGGGGGGGGGGGGGGGGGGGGGGGGGGAGGAGAAGAGCCTGCATGGGAATGCAACTGATTTGGCCTGCATAAGCTGCGTCAGTGTACTTACAGTTCGTATAGGGCAAAACGCTTAAAAACACATTAATGAAATTTGACAGCAAATATCTCCTCAGCAAAAGCGTTTATCGGAAATCGGAGATATGATTTTTTAGAACAAAGTGTGCTCATTACTGTCACTTTCCGTTTAAAAATCGATTGAATTCCCGCGTGCACGCTACTCTTTGAACAAGGCCGGCCGAATTTTTTTAAATGTGCAATAACAAAAAATATTTACAAAATAGGAAATAATCTCAAGCATATTTAGAATCTGCATTTATTCAGCTTTAAGAAAATGTATACTTTTATACATGTTGGACGAGTGGTTAGCGCGCTACGCGGCTTTCAGTGAACAGTGGTCACGAAGGTCCCCTGCAAGCAAACTACAAACAAACGAACTTTCGATTTATCGAAAGAAAATCTTGTGTTTAGTATAGTAACTAATGAACATTTGAGAACAATTGGTTTACTAGTTTTTGAGAAAACAGTAAAATGTACAAAGAATGTACGGTATGACTGTGGATGGCAACTTTGCACACCCAGCCATAGATTCGTTAATGCAAATTGTACTGTTTTCCAAGACCCATAACTCCAAAACTGTTCAACATATTACTCTCAAATTGTCATTAAGTATTAAATGTCACATACTCTTCTGATTATTAGAGTCCGTTTGTCAAATTATATGTTGGTAATATTGAATGTATTTTCTTCTTAGTGGCCTACCTATACAACAGTACTATGACTTGACGTTGCTCAAGAAAAGTAACGTACGAAGAAATGACGAACTGTAAGTAGAGTGAATGTTGCACCACGTAACGCTAGCACAAATCGCGTTTTTTCACTCACATGGCAAATTAACGCAAAAGGAGGGGTTCGTTTTGGTAATATAGCCGCATGCTTTTGTAATTTCTCCGTTGGCATGAGTGGAAAGAGCACCTGTGGTAATCCAGTGTTGAGAAAAATAGTGTAACAGCGCACAAATTCCGGGAGTCTCAGCTTTTACCGAATAAATATAATAAAACATGTACTGAAAATTAAATTAAATAAACCATCTATATACGCTGCGTTACGGGCGTGCCTGAGGTTTTCGTGTTCATACCTACACGATAGCGGGAGCGTTACAGGATACGCTGACTGATACTGATCGATAGCCACACGAAAAACAATGATTTCTATTGTTATCTTTGGTGTAATTGCTTTTAATATTTGATGAACGGTTTGTACTAGTTGAATGACAAACTAAACGACTATGATGAACTAAAACCACTAACTCCACTATGGCTGTCGAAATTCTTTAAACGGCGAGAAACTTTATACAAAATGCTGGGGGAATGTCATGCAACTAATTATAGCCATCACGGCATTGAAACAGTTATTCTTGAATAAAAAGGCGATGAAATTGTGTTTCAAACTTCCATCAAAGCTATCTGTACCGTCAACAGCTAACACTAGCTATTATCATAACCAGTTTTGGCTTTTGTTTTTGGCAATTTTTTTATATTCCTCAGAAAAATCTAAAAAGAGATAAGGTAGCTCATGTGTTTTTGTTGTCGTTATGGTAACCAGACGTAATCGGCTTTAGTTTAGTCCTATTGGACTTCTGGCAGCAAAATACTCGATGTAGTTCTTCTCTAGTGTTGCCAGCTTATCACCTTTATCTAATCTGTCTTTATATTTGTCAAACAATTCCTCGGTGTACCCGAAATCCATGATCAAAGCAATATTTTTCACCGCGTTTCCCTTGTCATCAATGTCGCCTGCTTCTGAGTGTAAAACTTGGCTCTGAAAAGCAAGGTTGAGCAGGGTCGGTGCTTCTTTACCGCTTTGGTGTATGTTTTGTAGTTTTTCCTCAAACAGACCTTCGCTCCTCCCGATAAATGCTTGTTTCTGTAGCTGGTGATTTTGAGTGGTTGTCTGCATTTGGTAAAAGTAAATGACTCCTTTGCTGCGAAGGGGGTCTTTGACATAGCGTCTTAAGTACTCCTTGACTAGCGTTTGTTGCACAGGATCTTTCTCTTTGCTACTGAGGCCTCGGTAGTACATGGAACTCCAGTGTTCATAATTTGCCCTCGCAATCTTAATTGCCGTTTCTAGATTCTCGTTAGGGTCGTATTTTTTCAGCTGGGCGCTTTCTTGTGAAGCTAGAGAGAAAACACCTTGATTTGAATCGCGCTTTTCGCCGTCGAACAAAAAGTACGGTACAGATTTATTCTTGAAATTTAGTTTTCCAACATCAACTATAAGTGTTTGTACACTGGGAATCGGTGTCCGGTCGTGTGAGTAGTTCTTGCCGGCGTATCCCGAGTATCTTTCGCTTTCTGTAAGCGACGTAGAAGCAAGAGATGAAAACTCTTTAGACTGTTCCCAGGTCATGGCTCGTTTCTCAGGATCGTACTTGTCGTTGGTGAGGATCTCAACGTTCACAAGCTCTTTCACTTTTTTCTTTCTTGGCAATGACTGGCCTAAGTTGCCAAGGCAATTCATCGTGCGCCTTCGAATGAGCGAACTATCGTAAAGTTCAACTGAATAGCATACCTCTTGAACTGGACTTGGCAGCGATTCCTCCGACGACTCAGATGGCAACGGCGAAGGTGTCGGCGGCGGTTGTATAAGATGTAATCTTGCTTGAATGTCTTGCTGTAGTTTATTGACAAGTTCGTTTAAACTCTTTTCTCGCGCGGTAACGGGATATTTGGCTGACACAAATGAAATTCGTTCCTTCAGCAACTGAGTAGTGTTGTAAATATCTTCCAAAAACAAAGCCAATTCTTGATCGTGAGACGAAAGCTCACTCGCAACAAAACTTGTCGCCATCTGAAGTGAGTTTAAAATGAAAGTTTGCTTCCTATAGAATTTCGTCAGTACAACTCAAAGATAAAACGTTTGCTGGCATTAATTCCTCAGAGACAAAGCTTTTTGCTTCAAGAGGAATGATATAACATGCCAACCCACTCTCTCCTGCGCTTTAATCTGATCAATGATTGGTCTCTAATGCTATAATACTTGTAGTGCGGTTTTAGCTGATGTTGTTGTCTCCATAGCAACAGCAGTTCCTCTCTTGACTATTCGATAAGACTCTTTTATCCATAATTAACGAAGACATGTGAGTCATATAATTCATTGAATTATATTACGACTATTCAGATAGTTGGTTGAACATTCAAGTGTACGAAGCACATGGTTAGTTAATCTACCAATTGATTTATAAACACACGTAGTCTCTATATATTTTACGTATCTGAACTTAGTTCATTAGTCTCAAAGGTTTCAGTCGAATGCTCCTGATGAAAAACCTTTAACCAGAGCTGGAATGTCTACGATGTTTACTATGTTTATCCTGGTTACACTTCCATTTTCACACGTAGCCTTATGATCTAAAAATGTTTCATAATTAAGGGTTTGTATGGATCCATTCTATGAACAACTTATGTTTTTGTTAACTGCATTATTTCCTTCCTTCCTTCCTCTTTCTTAACGTACTATCTTTCTCTCTCTGTCTCTCTTTCTCTTTTTCGGCTTTCCTTCCTTCTTTCTTTCTCCCTCCCTCCCTCTCTCTCTCTCTCTATCTTTCGTTGAAAACGCATCAGTGCATGAAACCGAGATTGCTCAGTAATTAGCATCGAGCAGTCATAAAACACAATGATTCGCCTTTTAGTTTCAACCTATATCCAATTGCACATGCAGAACCCACCCCGGGACCCATCCATCCATGTACACCAGCTCATGGCTCCTATAATATAACACGAGTGTGATTAATTATGGAGATATTTTCACGTCTTTTCAACAGAATACCAGACCCACATAAAGTGGATATTGGGTGAGTATTGTCAGTAATATTAGTCACTCACTTGTGTGTACTATACACTAATCAGGCTGAAGTAATTGAACTTAACATACTCATATCATTAATAACAACTAATATTCTGCAGAAATCGCTACGTATGTCGATCGTAATTTGGTTAGCTCCACTAGCGTAGGGAGGGTGGGGAACGGAGGGGGGACTTGCTCCACTAGCGTAGGGAGGGTGGGGCACGGAGGGGGGACTTGCTCCACTAGCGTAGGGAGGGTGGAGAACGGAGGGGGGACTTGCTCCACTAGCGTAGGGAGGGTGGGGCACGGAGGGGGGACTTGCTCCACTAGCGTAGGGAGGGTGGGGCACTTGGTAGGGGGGGGGGGGGGGGGGGACTTGCTCCACTAGCGTAGGGAGGGGGTGGGGCACGGAGGGGGGACTTGCTCCACTAGCGTAGGGAGGGTGGGGAACGGAGGGGGGACTTGCTCCACTAGCGTAGGGAGGGTGGGGCACGGAGGGGGGACTTGCTCCACTAGCGTAGGGAGGGTGGGGCACGGGGGGGGGGGGGACTTGCTCCACTAGCGTAGGGAGGGTGGGGCACGGAGGGGGGACTTGCTCCACTAGCGTAGGGAGGGTGGGGAACGGAGGGGGGACTTGCTCCACTAGGGTAGGGAGGGTGGGGCACGGAGGGGGATCTTGCTCCACTAGCGTAGGGAGGGTGGGGCACGGAGGGGGGGGGGACTTGCTCCACTAGCGTAGGGAGGGTGGGGCACGGAGGGGGGACTTGCTCCACTAGCGTAGGGAGGGGGTGGGGAACGGAGGGGGGACTTGCTCCACTAGCGTAGGGAGGGTGGGGCACGGAGGGGGGGACTTGCTCCACTAGCGTAGGGAGGGTGGGGGGGGGGGACTTGCTCCACTAGCGTAGGAGGGTGGGGCACGGGGGGGGGGGGGACTTGCTCCACACTAGCGTAGGGAGGGTGGGGTGGGGGGGGGGGGGGGGGGGGGGGGGACTTGCTCCACTAGCGTAGGGAGGGTGGGGCACGGGGGGGGGGGGCTTGCTCCACTAGCATAGGAAGGGTGCTTGCTCCACTAGCGTAGGGAGGGTGGGGCACGGAGGGGGGGGGGGGGGGGGGGGGGGGGGGTGGAGGTGCCCCCTAAAATTTGCTCCGCATATGAAAAAATAAATTTGCTCCCCATAGAAGAATGGAACTAGTTTTGTGAGCAGATTTAACATAGAATGAATAAAGATGTTTGTTTCTTTTTGTTTGTTTGTTGTTTAAAAAAATATATATATTCTGCGTAACCTCCCCGCCCCGCCCCCCCCCCCCCCCCCCCCCCCCCCCCCCCCCCCTGAGTCCTTGAGTATCATTGAGTATCATTATTTCTAAGTTTAACGGCTTTTAAACAACTCTGCTTAATTTCTTCTCATTGTCCAGGAAACTTGCTATTCAACTGAAATTCCCATCAGAGCATCCGTACTACTCACACGCTCCCCAATTCGCGGTGTTTCCAACATTTGATTCCCCTGATGACGTCAGACGAGGAAAACAAGCCGTGATGATGTCAGCCACTCTTCCACCGACCGCAGCTGCCTCGCCACCAGACCCCGTCGTTGTTGAGAAGACCAAGGGCCATTTTGGCCGCCGGGAAGTGGTACAAGTGCAAAAAGAATCGGAGAAAGGTCCTCTTATTTGGAATGAACACAGTTATTACCAGGTGAGAGGAGTGTATACCAACCAACAGTGGGACGCTAAAAGCGAGCGCCCCGAGGAAACTAAACCTCATTTACAACGACTGTTTCTTTGTATATTTTTTCTGACAGTTGGTGAAAGGCCCAGGGATTCAACGGCAAGTGTACTACCCGACCCCACCCTCCTCTATTCAACCGAACAGCTTGACCCGACCCCCCGAGCTGACGGTAGCTCCACGCACGGCAAATGCGCTGTACAACCTACAGAAGTCGTACTGGAGAACGGTGTACAACCAGCAATACACCGGGAATGGACCGCAGAATATACTAAAACTAGACAACATTGAAGACGTTTACATGAGAAGAGAAGGAAACGAACTGGTGAGTTTAGCTGAAAGTCTTTTTGCTTTGCATCTCCGTTTATTTCAGTTGTTGTTGTTGGTGGTGATTGGTTGGTTGTAGTGGTGCAGTGGTGCATGGTGATGATGGTGCAGGTGGTGATAGTGGTTGCTGTTGTTGTTGTTGGTTGGTTGGTTGTAGTGGTGCAGTGGTGCATGGTAATGATGGTGCAGGTAGTGATAATGGTTGTTGTTGTTGGTGATTGATTGGTTGTAGTGGTGCATGGTGATGATGGTGCAGGTGGTGATAGTGGTTGTTGTTGTTGTTGTTGGTGGTGGTTGTAGTGGTGCAGTGGTGTATATATGGTGATGATGGTGCAGGTGGTGATAGTGGTTGTTGTTGTTGGTGGTGATTGGTTGGTTGTAGTGGTGCATGGTGATGATGGTGAAGGTGGTGATAGTGGTTGCTGTTGTTGTTGGTGGTGGTTGGTTGTAGTGGTGCAGTGGTGTATATATGGTGATGATGGTGCAGGTGGTGATAGTGGTTGTTGTTGTTGGTGGTGATTGGTTGGTTGTAGTGGTGCAGTGGTGCATGGTAATGATGGTGCAGGTGGTGATAATGGTTGTTGTTGTTGGTGGTGATTGGTTGGTTGTAGTGGTGCAGTGGTGCATGGTGATGATGGTGCAGGTGGTGATGATGGTTGCTGTTGTTGTTGTTGGTGATTGGTTGGTTGTAGTGGTGCAGTGGTGCATGGTAATGATGGTGCAGGTGGTGGTAGTGGTTGCTGTTGTTGTTGGTGATTGGTTGGTTGTAGTGGTGCAGTGGTGCATGGTAATGATGGTGCAGGTGGTGATAATGGTTGTTGTTGTTGGTGGTGGTTGTTTGGTTGTAGTGGTGCAGTGGTGCATGGTAATGATGGTGCAGGTAGTGATAATGGTTGTTGTTGGTGGTGGTTGGTTGGTTGTAGTGGTGCAGTGGTGCAGTGGTGCATGGTGACGATGGTGCAGTGCAGGTGGTGATGATGGTTGCTGTTGTTGTTGGTGATTGATTGGTTGTAGTGGTGCATGGTAATGATGGTGCAGGTGGTGATAATATATATGGATGATGGTTGTTGTTGTTGTTGTTGTGGTTGTTTGTTGTTGGTTGTAGTGGTGCAGTGGTGCATGGTGACGATGCAGTGGTGCAGTGAAGGTGGTGATGATGGTTGTTGTTGTTGTTGGTGATTGATTGGTTGTAGTGGTGCATGGTGATGCTGGTGCAGGTGGTGATAGTGGTTGCTGTTGTTGGTGGTGATTGGTTGGTTGTAGTGGTGCAGTGGTGCATGGTGATGATGGTGCAGGTGGTGATAGTGGTTGCTGTTGTTGGTGGTGATTGGTTGGTTGTAGTGGTGCAGTGGTGTATATATGGTGATGATGGTGCAGGTGGTGATAGTGGTTGTTGTTGTTGTTGGTGATTGGTTGGTTGTAGTGGTGCAGTGGTGCATGGTAATGATGGTGCAGGTGGTGATGATGGTGCTGTTGTTGTTGGTGGTGATTGGTTGGTTGTAGTGGTGCAGTGGTGCATGGTGATGATGGTGCAGGTGGTGATGATGGTTGCTGTTGTTGTTGGTGGTGATTGGTTGGTTGTTGGTGCAGTGGTTGTAGTGGTGCAGTGGTGCATGGTGATGATGGTGCAGGTGGTGATAATGGTTGTTGTTGTTGGTGGTGGTTGGTTGGTTGTAGTGGTGCAGTGGTGCATGGTAATGATGGTGCAGGTGGTGATAATGGTTGTTGTTGGTGGTGGTTGGTTGGTTGTAGTGGTGCAGTGGTGCATGGTGACGATGGTGCAGTGCAGGTGGTGATGATGGTTGCTGTTGTTGTTGGTGATTGATTGGTTGTAGTGGTGCATGGTGATGCTGGTGCAGGTGGTGATAGTGGTTGCTGTTGTTGTTGTTGGTTGGTTGGTTGTAGTGGTGCAGTGGTGTATATATGGTGATGATGGTGCAGGTGGTGATAGTGGTTGTTGTTGTTGTTGGTGATTGGTTGGTTGTAGTGGTGCAGTGGTGCATGGTAATGATGGTGCAGGTGGTGATGATGGTTGCTGTTGTTGGTGGTGATTGGTTGGTTGTAGTGGTGCAGTGGTGCATGGTGATGATGGTGCAGGTGGTGATGATGGTTGCTGTTGTTGTTGTTGGTGATTGGTTGGTTGTAGTGGTGCAGTGGTGCATGGTGATGATGGTGCAGGTGGTGATAGTGGTTGTTGTTGTTGTTGGTGATTGGTTGGTTGTAGTGGTGCAGTGGTGCATGGTAATGATGGTGCAGGTGGTGATAATGGTTGTTGTTGGTGGTGATTGGTTGGTTGTAGTGGTGCAGTGGTGCATGGTAATGATGGTGCAGGTGGTGATAATGGTTGCTTTTGTTGGTGGTGGTTGGTTGGTTGTAGTGGTGCAGTGGTGCATGGTGATGATGGTGCAGTGCAGGTGGTGATGATGGTTGTTGTTGGTGGTGGTTGATTGATTGTTGTAGTGGTGCAGTGGTGCATGGTGATGATGGTGTGGCAGTGCAGGTGGTGATGATGGTTGTTGTTGTTGGTGGTGGTGTTGGTGGTGGTTGTAGTGGTGCAGTGGTGCATGGTGACGATGGTGCAGTGTGGTGGTGATGATGTGTTGCAGTGTTGTTGTTGCAGTGATTGATTTGTTGTAGTGGTGCATGGTGTAGTGGTGCATGTGATGATGCTGGTGCAGGTGGTGATAGTGGTTGCTGTTGTTGGTGGCGATTGGTTGGTTGTAGTGGTGCAGTGGTGTATATATGGTGATGATGGTGCAGGTGGTGATAGTGGTTGTTGTTGTTGTTGGTGATTGGTTGGTTGTAGTGGTGCAGTGGTGCATGGTAATGATGGTGCAGGTGGTGATGATGGTTGCTGTTGTTGTTGTTGGTGGTTGGTTGGTTGTAGTGGTGCAGTGGTGCATGGTGATGATGGTGCAGGTGGTGATGATGGTTGCTGTTGTTGTTGGTGGTGATTGGTTGGTTGTAGTGGTGCAGTGGTGCATGGTAATGATGGTGCAGGTGGTGATAATGGTTGTTGTTGTTGTTGGTGATTGGTTGGTTGTAGTGGTGCAGTGGTGCATGGTAATGATGGTGCAGGTGGTGATAATGGTTGTTGTTGTTGTTGGTGATTGGTTGGTTGTAGTGGTGCAGTGGTGCATGGTGATGATGGTGCAGGTGGTGATAATGGTTGCTGTTGTTGTTGGTGATTGGATGGTTGTAGTGGTGTAGTGGTGCATGGTGATGGTGCAGGTGATGATGGTGCAGGTGGTGATAGTGGTTGCTGTTGTTGGTGGCGATTGGTTGGTTGTAGTGGTGCAGTGGTGTATATATGGTGATGATGGTGCAGGTGGTGATAGTGGTGGTTGCTGTTGTTGTTGGTGATTGGATGGTTGTAGTGCAGGTGTAGTGGTGCATGGTGATGATGGTGCAGGTGGTGATAGTGGTTGTTGTTGTTGGTGATTGGATGGTTGTAGTGGTGCAGTGGTGCATGGTGATGATGGTGCAGGTGGTGATAGTGGTTGCTGTTGTTTTTGTTGATTGGATGGTTGTAGTGGTGCAGTGGTGCATGGTGATGATGGTGCAGGTGGTGATAGTGGTTGCTGTTGTTGTTGGTGATTGGATGGTTGTAGTGGTGTAGTGGTGATGATGGTGCAGGTGGTGATAGTGGTTGCTGTTGTTGTTGGTGGTTGGATGGTTGTAGTGGTGCAGTGGTGCATGGTGATGATGGTGCAGGTGGTGATAATGGTTGTTGTTATTGTTGTGATGGTGGTTGATTGTTGTTGGCTCAGATGTTGTTGTTGTTGGTGGTGGTGGTGGTGATAATGGCGGCGATAGTGGTGCTATCAGTTGTTTGTTAATTAGTTGCTGTTGTTGTGGTGGATGCTGTACGTGGTTGTTTTTGTGGTCTTTGATGGTGGTGGTGGATAATTGTTGTTGTTGTTGTTCAGTAATATTATATTGGTGGTGGTGGTTATCAGTTTTATTACTTGTAAAGGTTTTCTTCTTCATTTGTCTGTATTATAGTTGTAGTTGCGTTGGTTGCTGTTATTATTGTATTCACTGATGATTTCGTATTTTTCTTTAACAGAAAGAGCACTTCAGAAATGAATTCACTCCACCAAGGCCTCTGGAAGGTCGACAAACAAGCGTCAGGAACACACTGAAGGTAAAGAAGAAGAAACGAATCATAGTTGGCCAGGGGACTGAACTCTGGGTAACAGATGACGAGGACGATGAAGACCAGCAACCATCCACAATCGTAAAGAAACTACACACTAGATACAGGCTAGATGCATCGAGACAAGAAATGAAAGAACAAGTAGACGACCGCGAACCCGGTACCTACTCGGATAACGTTCATCATTTGATCAATAACGAACATATAAGTTACGAACTCGACACGACTAAAGCAGTCAATAAGTACTACCAAGCGGCCCACCCTCCTGAGAAATCAGCCTTTTTAGCTAACTTAGAGAATTCTAAAGGTTACCAGTTCAACCAACGGCCCGCTACTGCTCCCCAACCAAACCGACCTTGCTCACCGACCATCCACAACATGCCGAGCCAGTTACACGAGCAGACAATGACAGGCTCGACAAGTAGCGATTTATACCCGAAGTGGTTCCGACAGACTTCTCGCTACGGCCCGAAGAGACTGAGTACTGCCTTGTTGGAGCTGCAGGACAGTTGGAGTCGAACCGAAGCGCACCGAAAGTTTCATGAGAAATTTCCCGAGAATGCTCCGGACATCCGACAGAAGCCCGATCTGCGAATCACGACGAACGAGAGAAGACACGTCATTCCCGAGACTGGTGTCCATGTTTATTATTTGCATCGATAAAACTGTCATTAATGGTCGATATGTGTTGCTATAATAATCATATGGAGGCATGATTTTCCAGAAATGAACATAAAATTCTATTTGCGGCGCTATATTCTTGCGTTCACAATAAGCACAGATGACCGAGCTTAGGTCTTGGATCACTGGGAAGCACATAAACCGCGTTGAAATCCGTTCGCTACGTTTTTATTGGAATTCAGACATACTACGAACGCATGCATGCGCAAAACATATAGTGTGCCGGGGAGGAGAGGGGGTACCATGTGCATCGAAGAAGTGGTCTTCAGACCTGGATCACTCGTTTTCCGAATTATTTGCTCTAGAATACATTTCTTTATTAACGAATATAAAATCGCCTAAAACAGGATCTCAGACCGCCGCACATCCATAGTACTGACGTCATCACTGGGAAAACGCTCGCTCCGACCTTGGAAATTGGTTGGAAATTTTCAATTTCAAGATTTTGGACATTGCGCAAGGCTTGGAAATTCAATTTTTTGCAATTAGGGTGCGTTTTCCACGTGATATCGGGAGTCCCTGGCCCTCCCCCCCCCGGGAATTTCCAAGGATTTATGCAGTCTTAATTTCTCTTTGTGTAAAGTAGTCAGGAGAGGGTGCGTAGTCGGAAATATACCGTATTTTAGCTCGACCACGTCATGCGCACATGCAGACGGTCTTGTGAATCACTGGTGCAGAAACAACTGTTTAAAAGCTTTGTCTCGTTTTATAGCCATTGATAACCGCCAACCGTACTGACTACTGGTTGCCCCCTAAATTCAAGATATAGGTGTTCCCGTTCATAATTGCACAGGTAGATTCCCAGTTTTGTATAAAGGATGTTCCATGTAGTGTGGTATATTGATCGTAAATATTATAAATTATGAGCAATATTAACTTGGACTCAGTTCTGGAAAGAGTTATGAAAATTGAGACTTTCGGAAAAATTTTTTTATTGCGACCCTTGAGCGAGCCCCAGCGAGCGAACTGCAAAACTAATTTCTCTTTGTGTTTAGTTATTCAGAATTAAATATCACCAGGGAAATATCGTTGTACTCTGTTATCGATTCAGTTATATTCATGCGCACATGCAGACGGTCTGCTTGAATCACTGCGGAGAAGTGCATGAAACAACGCGTTTAAAAAAGTTGTTTGTCTCCGTTTGCAATGACAAAGAAAAAGCCATTGATAACTATTGCCTGCCTTTTGACTACTGGTTGCCGCGTCCAACATTGCGCACAATATATTTCAGGTGTTTATAAGAGAATACGTTTGCAGCATTTGTACTGATTCAGATTCAGATTTTATACAATTACTATGTGTCTTGAAGTAGTTCCTGCCAAAGTTTATAATTAAAAAAGATGATGTTCCATTGACCTGCAAATAGTAGTAACTAATCTAGGCAGGCCAATGGATAACAATATAACACTGATTAAGGTCGTATCGTATACTTCAAACGTTCAGCGCACTATAAAATAGATTTCTAAAACTGTTCAGTAGTACACTAGCCTCCTAAAGCGACCCGTGTCTATAATACACGCGCTTGCAATAACTGCCTCCTATGTAACATGACAGCGGCAATCACATCTCTGTAAAAATCAACCAATCAGAATGGATATTTTCCACGGCTGAAATGGACAAGAAACGATCGCGAAATCAAAACATTTTTTACGTACATGGAGGATTGAGGAATTTGTCTTGGTTTTCGAATTCGGAGGTCGCAATTTTTGACCTATGGTTAGCCTAGTCCTAGTATTATTTTTGCGCGCAGTCGCGGGACTCAAATTTGAGGCTTGGGAACGAATGGTTTTGGGCTTCCTGTGGTACACGGTGATAAGTATTTTTTTTGTCTTCATAGTTTTTCCCACCTGAGGTTTTCCTATACAATTTCAGAGTACAGCGTAGGTGTTGTCGGGATTTCCTGTTCTGACGTAGAAGTGTTCTTGATCGATCATTTGGACGTTCGACTTCCGCGTATTTCTGAAAACCTTCTGCATGCTCGATTTTCATGGAATTCTTTCTCTTTCAATTCCAACAAAACTTAAGCCTTAAATTACTTTAATACGTCAGACGTTAAAAGTGAAACGAATTCCTCGTAAAGGGAGAGTCTGATCTCGTCACTGACTGGAACAGAACTTGAACGTGTTTACTCTAAATCTAAACTTGGAGTTGGACATTTGATTTGTCGTTCGAGAAGCAAAATGGCAGAACAGCAAGATCGCCAAAATGGAGAGTCATCGATGGAAGAAAAACTCGTCAGGCACATGGGTTACGAGGGGCATAGATGTCTTTCTATACTGCTCGGACCAAGAAGTGTTTCGGGAAATGACTACAAGTGTCTGGCTGGCAAGTTAGGCGTTGAATACGAAGAAATCAATGATCTCCAGGAGAAGGTCGATCATGTGTCTGCTCTTTTCAATCATGCTAAATGTCGCGATCTTACCTTCTCAACGTTAAAGTCATGCCTCAGAGAAATGGATCGACTAGATGTTCTCGAGGATTTAGAGCCTTTCGAGAGTAAGACTAAGAATGATTATGACTATGTTATACTGTACCTATAAATGTTTAGCTAAAGTAATTTAATTATTTGTAAGCACAGTAAGTCTTAATGGTATTGGACATTATATTACCATCCATAAGGTCATTCAACTGACTTCCAATGATGTGTTTATTTATTGCAGGTCAGACGTTGATTCCTTCTGAATACACTAAAAAGCTAGCAGGTATGACATTTCATGAAGTTCAGTGTAGCCTTCAGGATCCCTCTCCCACTGCCCATTCCCACTCCCCCTTCCCACTCCCCCCTTCCCACTGCCCCTCCCCTTCCCCCTCCCACAAAAAGAGACACTTACCTAAATATATACTGTCATGTTACAACTTGTTTAATGGCTAGCATATGTACGTACATGTACATTATGTAAATATAGTTCTTGCTAACAAAATAGATGGAGAAGTGAGGAAGTGAGGGGCAGGGGGGGGGGGGGGGGGGGGGGGGGGGGGGGGGGGGGGGGGGGGGGGGGGGGGGGGGGGGGGGGGGGGGGGGGGGGGGTGGTCCTGCGCACAGTTCATGACTATCAAACATGTCAAATAATGGTAATTAATATAAAAGTAATGAAAAGTAATGCAAGAACGTACAAGATTGATGTTTCCACATGGGAAAAGACAAAAAAATGTTTTACATTTCATAAAAATAAAAGGTTTCATCACGTTTATTGTTTGATTGTTTCAGGCTTCACGTGTCATGATGAATATGTTATAATTCACAAGTTCATGGTCTTTAATTTTCCCTGATCACACATCACAGAAAATAAAAATCACGCTGTCACGAAAAACCCCTTTTAATGACCCCTTAGAAGTGGATATCTCTCATTAAATATGAGGGTGGTTGATTATGTAATATCATTATTCACTTTAATGTACGTAACTTCCAATTTCCTTCATCTACAGAGAGAAAAGATAGAGCCAATGCTGAAGAATTCAAAAACCAGACAGGTAATCATGGATAAGAACTACATCATTGTAGTAATGCATACACATGTTTTAACGATTGATATTAATGGAAGGATGGCTGTATATCCCAGCTATAGCTAGTACAGGCAGTGACAGATCTAGAGGGGTTCCAAGGGTGCCATGGAACCCCCTTTCTGAAGCCTACCATGTTCGTTACGTTGGAAATCAAACATTGCCTGAGGATTAATGACCCCCGACCCCCCTAGATGAATCCGGGATCCACCAATACTGACAGGTTTCTCCTTTTTGAGAAATGCACTTGTAACTGCAATGACTTTCTTCACTCCACTTTTAGTTCTCCCAGATGACTTCAAGTATGATGCCTTCATCTGCTATGCCAGAGAAGATCTTGAATTTGCAAATACAATTTTGAGAACATTAGAGTCTAAACCTTTCCACCTTAAACTGTGTATCAACTATCGTGATATCCTGCCTGGAAGCGATGAACTGAGCACAATCGTTAATGTCATTGAGGACAGATGTCTGAAGGTTGTGGTCATTATTTCAAGTCACTTTAATCAAGACGAGGATGCTGACTTTCAAGCTAAAATAGCTTTGCGATTGTCACCAGGTAATTGTTGTATGTACTGTAGTACAGTTGAACCCCATTTATAATGGACACCAATGAGACAGTAATAGATGGCCTAGTTACTGCTGGGACCAGGAATGCTGTCCTTAATAACAGGGTGTCCATATGAATGGGTGTCTGTAAGGTGGATTATGGGTGGATATATGGGTACAAAATAATGTGTCTCGGAAACAACAATTATTAAGCAAGTTTATCTCAGTATTGCAAAAAATATCAATGCTCACAGTACAATGTCAATTTCAAGGCTCTGGCTCAGAGTATTAAACATGGTCTTCGGGCATCATATGCAACTGTCTTGGATATTACCATTCTGTGCCCTTTTACCCCTATTTGTTCTGACATTCATTCATTCATTCATTCATTCATTCATTCATTCATTCATTCGTTCGTTTTTCTTTTTCAGGCTGTAGGAAAAAACGTCTAATTCCAATTGTATGTGATGGAAAGGAATTTGTTCCCCGTATTCTTAAGCACATTACTCACCTAGATTATGCCAACATGGCAGCTAGAGAATATTTCTGGCCAAACTTAGCAAGGTCGCTGGGCTATACTGGATAAACAAGAAATCAAGCGGCCTGTACTGCATGCTGATCATGCAATTCTAAATTCTCCTTCAGATTCTTTGAATTTGATCACAAGTCACTGACACTGTTCTTGCATCAACCCTAGCCATTCAGATATAATTATAGACCCTATATCACTAAGCCATCCAAGTTCATCCAAGTTTATATATTTTTGTAAAAAGCTGAAAATTGCAAGGAACTAGTTCCTAACAATAATAATAATAACAACAACAACAATAATAATAACAATACTACTACTACTACTACTAATAATAATAACAACAATAATAATAATAATGGTGAATGCACCTTTTCGTAGTTTCCCAGAATGCTGCAGAATCCTCTGCGTGCAAGCGAGGTCAGGGGGAAAAATATTTAGAATTGATTGTGTTTTGAGGAAAATATGACTACTGTAACTAATCAAGAACAGGAAAAAACTGTTTTCTTTGCTTGATAATTTGTATCTATCTTTGTAATTTCTTGTTATGCACTTTTAACTTAAAAGTCTAAGTTTTCTACTGAATTTCTTCATTCTCTCTTAATATTTTTGATCTATTTTGTTCCCTGACCTCACTTGCACGTGCATAATCCTGAAGCATTCTGGGAAACTACGAAAAGGTCCATAAAGTGATAATAATTCCTCTCTATGAAAATCACTAAATAATATGTTGTAAGTATGCATGGGCATACAATTTGATTATAAAGGCAAATACGAGAAGTACAGTTCACTTCTCGTATTTGCCTTTATAACTAAATAATAACAAAAACAATAATAATAACAACAATAACACATGATCCCAGAACTGATAAAAATAATTCTTGTAAAAGTAGGTCCAGACGTGTTTCCATGCTAGATTTTGTCAAAACTATTCCAACTTTTTATTCAAGAGATTCCATATTTCCCTGTGTAAATTAGTCACCCTTGCATCCAATTTTAGTTCCGTCAGCGTTACGTGACTGAACTAAAAACGGATGTGAGGGAGACTATGTGTAAAGATTTTTGACAAAATCTAGCATGGAAGCTTTAATAATAATAGTTCTTTGAGTTTTATCCCTCCTTTCGATCATTTGATTCCAACATTCAAACGAATAGAAATGAATAGAAAAGGATGGGATATGCTGCTTCAGGACGTCGACAGTGATCTCTTCTTTATTATATGATGGTAATATATATAAATAAAGTTATTATTATTAAGTCGTTATATATTCTGGAATTATGAGAACTTTGATCTTTTTACTTCAACTAAAATCAACAAATTTTAAAATGTATATAAAACATAGTAGCTATTCTACTGTTGTATGAGCATTTTTTAAGTTCTGTAAAATAGTTTTGCTCTTGATTACAAGAAATGAATACCAAATAAGCTGTATCGGATGCTGTACATGCAGACTCCTTATTTGACCCAATTTAGCCCAAAAAATGTTAAATATATATAGAGTTCAGCCAAGCTTTTTCAATGATTAGAATTGTAGAATGGAGTGTACATGTATATATGCATTTTCCAAGGTAATAAATTTACAAATTATGACTTGAGGAAATCTTTTCTGACAATCGATCACTAATCTGTGTTGCATCCAAGCTAAACTACTGTATTACATACATCTATATACTGAAGTAGTGTGACCAGACTTCATTCATTTATTTATGCATCCATTCATTCATTCATTTATTTTATTTATTCATTCATTCATTCATTTATTTATTCATCCATTCATTTATTTTATTTATTCATTCATTTATTTATTCATCCATTCATTTATTTTATTTATTCATTCATTTATTTATTCATCCATTCATTCATTTATTTTATTTATTTATTTATTCATTTATTTATTCATTCATTCATTTATTTATTTATTCATTCATTCAGTTATTTTTTTGTAGACCAAATGCAATAATGGCGGAATAATTTGCATAAACTGAGAAAAAAATATAATATCATTTTTTGAAAGACCGCACATAGTCTAGTAATACATCAAATGCCCATCAATTTAAATGAAACCCTTGTAAAGTTATATTATAGCCATTTGAATTCTAGCAATTGCATGGAAATGAGGCTAGTCAGTCCAAAACTCAATTTTGTGATTTCAATTCACTATAGACCGAATTCATAATGGCTGCTTCTAATTTGCATAAAAGCCAGAAAATATCATTTTGGGAAAAGTAAATAATGTGATTATCTAAATACTATGTGTGTGTTTTGAAGTCAAATAATAAATCCTTGAGAAGATATGAACATTTGAAATTGTGAAAATGCACCAAAACGAGGCTTTTTAGGAATCACTTGAAAAATACATACAAAACTCTCTATTCATGATCTGTCATAACTCCGATGTTATCTTGTCTACAGCAAAGAAGCTTTCCAAATATGTTTATTTCTAGGTACTGTTTTAGATGACAGTGATCAATTGTACCAGAAACGTATTGTATCGCCAAACTAAAAATACGCCTTTATGAATTCGGTGTATAACTTTTTACATTTTTGTAGAATCACTCTAATATTTGTAGGTTTCTTTTTTGTTATTATACTCTTTGAAACGATGGCTGTATCATATCACTAATTACACAATAAATGAGATTTACTGATTCTGTCATTATTGCATTCGGTCAGGAGCACTGATTCGGTCTATTCATTCATTTATTTATTCATTCATTTATTTATTCATTTATTTATTCATTCATTTATGTATTTATTTTATTTATTCTTTTATTTTTATTTATTGATTGATTGATTGATTGATTGATTGATTGATTGATTGATTTTTTATTGATTGATTGATTTATAATAATTCATTTATTCCTTCTTTCTTTCAATTATGGGCGGGCTACCTGTGTTCCTTCACAGGCTCGGTTACCTTGTTTTCGTGGATTCTTTTGGCGATTTTCTTTCTTGATTCTGTCCATTTTAGACCGTTGTATTTCTTGGTCTTCAAATTGACAAGCTTTATTAATGTATCCTGTACGAGTCTGCAGCAGGTAAACCTGATTATCACAATCATAAATGTTGTTTTTAGTAAGTCTTTGGCCCCAGCATGTGGATCCTCGTACTCGTACAGTCACGTGCTATTTTTAAACTGTGTTTATATTATTTAGCAGGAAGCTCAGCTCGTGTCAATATTTAAGTCCTTATCGTTTATACCGAGACAAAGAATCTCACGGCATAGATGTTGACTCTGAGTTTAGTACGAGGAGGGAGGGGAGGTGTGCAGGGGGTTGAGGGTGGGCGGGATGGTACATTGTATGTGTGGAAGGAATGCGATGGGTACTTAAAGGGGGACTAGTACGTAAATCGTTCAAAATTTGAATTAGCTGAAACTTCACTGAAATATTCTCAAAGACCCATACAATCACTGGTTAATTGTTTTCTCAAAAATTCCAATGGAAAGTAATACATTTTTATGAATCTTTAGAGGTGCCAGTGACGTCACTGACTCAACCCAAACAATCATCACGGCTTCGCTCCATACATTTCTTCATGTTTAATGTCTTGAATTATTTTATTTCTATGAAGCTAAACGTTTGTGTGAAGGAGTTTTCTTACCTTGTATGTGCTAAGGATTGATTGTTTGACTAGTTTTCTTCAGTGCAGAGCTGTTATCTGAACAAACCGTTCAGATATTTTGATCACAAAATACAAAGAAATGTATGGAGCTGAGTTTGGGTTGAGTCAGTGATGTCACTGGCACCTCTAAAGATTCATAAAAATGTATTACTTTCCATTGGAATTTTTGAGAAAACAATTAACCAGTGATTGTATGGGTCTTTGAGAATATTTCAGTGAAGTTTCAGCTAAATCAAACTTTGAACGATTTACGTACTAGTCCCCCTTTAAGCTTAGTACGAACCCTCGATTTTTCGAAACTCCCGATTTTTCGAACCAATCTTATTGGCTCCCGTGGCCAAAATTACCCTCGATTTCTCGAACCTTGTAAATTTAGGAACCAATTATGCGCACTTTGATCTAAATTACAACTTTCGGTAAGATGTACATTGTATTATAAGCTTAATTATAATCATAATCATAATCAATTCGCGCTGTATTCAAGGACGTTTTATTACAAAGAAGTGACAAATCTGTTACTAAATCACTGTAAACAATAAGCAGTCAGAATTACTGATGCATGTACACCAATATTGGTTCTTGTTCTGCCGAATTAACTCTAATCTTTAAATTTACATTTTGTTTGTACATAAAAATCTGTACAAGAGTGTCATAATACTTTGTTTGCCTTCTGCGTTGTTATAACACTATATATTTTTACCCATCATTCTAGCGTAATTCGATGCCACCTTCGATTTTCCGAACTCCCGATTTTTTGAAGTGATTTTTGTCTCCCTTGGAGGTTCGAAAAATCGGGATTCCACTGTAGTACGATTATTTTTACAATTATACCAGTTCAGGGCCCGTGGAGCAAGCTTAAAAGTGGTGGGGCTAAAGATTTTCTTCCGTACAAGGGTCGCAATGACGATAATTCATTTAAATTACTACCTGTGGGCAAAAAAGTGGCACCAGCCCCCCCTCCCCCTCCCCCTTCCTCCACGGGCTTCCGCGGGCCCTGCAGTTTATGCAGCTCTCTGATATTAATGTATTATTTGTGATTTATAAAGAATAAACACAGTTGCCTGTCGTGTAGCATCATTGGCCAGACATTTGGTGAGTGAATTTTTTCTGATTTTTTTTCTGATTAAACGCTGAATTTAAAAATGATTGAATTTAGCAGATTATTAGCAGGTGTGAATGTCGAAACCCTTGACAATTGAAGGGCTCCCTGCAAGAACAGAGTAAGTGACTTGTAATCAAAATCTAAAATCTCCTTGAAATTCTTTGAATTTCAAAGGAGAATTTGGGTTTTGATCACAAGTCACTTACTCCATTCTTGCAGGGACCCCTTCAATTAAGACAATAATCTTTGTACCTACATGTAAATAAGTGGACGACTGGGTTCATATCACTGTATGCGTAACTATGGATTGTTTGGATGGACGAAATCAAACTCATGATCAGGGTGGTGTTTATGGTTCACCTGTATTCCCATATAACCCTACACCTGTGCATTTCAAGTATGTTTTTAGTTATGCTATTAATAATGAAAATCATTAATAGTTCATTACTGTCTTATAGAGAATGTCTTCAACTAATGTTGGGTCTTCTGGAAGTAAGGTAACTGGAGGGGGACGTTGGGGGGTAGCTGATACCGCAATACCGCATCAAAAAAATACAGTAATACCGCATCTAAAATTGAAATTTGAAACAATAGTAGTACTGTTTTGGAAACCACCGGAATACTGAAATACGCTAAAGAAATTTGTATTTCACCGAATACCGTAGCCCCAAATCGCCAAATACCGCAGACCGGGATGATACTGCAATACCGCATCTCAAAATATAAAATACCGTAATATCGCACAAAAAAAACGACGGATACCACAATACCTTGAGCCCCCATGTCCCCCCCTAACTGCATATTAACATGTACATCCCTCAAGTGATTGGGGTGCCTGTGTTAAGAAAACCACAGGTAGCCCAAATACAATTTCATTCCAATGCAAAGAAGGCTCAGCCAATAGGTCGTATTATTGATCTAGCGTTATTGATCAAGGTTGATATTTTTCCAGGATTTAGATGATGAAGTGTTGTTAGAGACAAAGAATAATGTTGGATTGATCACCCTAAACAGACCAAAGGCATTGAATGCCTTAAACTTATCAATGATTAGAAAGATTTACCCAGTACTAAAGGTAAGGACTGTGCTATTTTGTTTGGTTAAATTAGTCATATTTTATTGATGACAGTATTTATACTAATTATTGCAACACAGGCTTGGGACAGTGATCCAGAAGTTGGACTGGTGATCATTAAAGCTACTGGAGACAAAGCTTTTTGTGCTGGTGGAGATGTACGAGGTACATGTAAGATGATGTCATAGATGATGATTGCACTGATGATGATGGTATTGATGATGATGATTGCATACTAGATTATGATTGCATTGATGATGATGATTGCATACTAGATGATGATTGCATTGATGATGATTGCACTGATGATGATTGCATAGATGATGATTGCACTGATGATGATATTGATGATTGCATAGATGATGATTGCACTGATGATGATGATATTGATGATGATGATTGCATAGATGATGATTGCACTGATGATGATTGCACTGATGATGATTGCACTGATGATGATGATATTGATGATGGTTGCACTGATGATGATGATATTGATGATGATGATTGCATTGATGATGATTGCATTGATGATGATTGCATTGATGATGATGATTGCATAGATGATGATTGCACTGATGATGATGATGATTGATGATGATGATTGCACTGATGATGATGTCATAGATGATGATTGCACTGATGATGATGATGATTGATGATGATGATTGCACTGATGATGATGATTGCACTGATGATGATTGCATAGATGATGATGATGATTGCACTGATGATGATGATTGCACTGATGATGATGAATGCACTGATGATGATGATTGCACTGATGATGATTGCATTGATGATGATTGCATTGATGATGATGATTGCATAGATGATGATTGCACTGATGATGATGATTGTACTGATGATGATTGCATAGATGATGATTGCACTGATGATGATGATATTGATGATGATGATTGCATAGATAGTTGCACTGATGATGATGATGATGATTGATGATGATGATTGCATGATGATGATGATTGCACTGATGATGATGATTGCACTGATGATGATGATGATATTGCACTGATGATGATTGCACTGATGATGGTTGCACTGATGATGATGATGATTGATGATGATGATTGCATAGATGATGATTGCACTGATGATGATGATATTGATGATGATGATTGCATAGATGATGATTGCACTGATGATGGTTGCACTGATGATGATGATATTGATGATGATTGCACTGATGCATTGATGATGATATTGATGATTGCATAGATGATGGTTGCACTGATGATGATGATATTGATGATGATTGCACTGATGATGATGATGATTGATGATGATGATTGCATAGATGATGATTGCACTGATGATGGTTGCACTGATGATGATGATGATTGATGATGATGATGCACTGATGATGATGATATGATGATGATGATGCACTGATGATGTTGATGATGATGATTGCATAGATGATTGCACTGATGATGATGATATTGATGATGATGATTGCATAGATGATGATTGCACTGATGATGATGATATTGATGATGATGATTGCATAGATGATGATTGCACTGATGATGGTTGCACTGATGATGATGATATTGATGATGATTGCACTGATGATGATGATATTGATGATGATGATTGCATAGATGATGATTGCACTGATGATGATTGCACTGATGATGATGTCAATATTGATGGCGATTGATTGTATAGATGATGATTGCACTGATGATGATGTTGATGATGATGATCGCATAGATGATGATTGCACTGATGATGATTGCACTGATGATGATGTCAATATTGATGACGATTGATTGTATAGATGATGATTGCACTGATGATGTTGATGATGATGATCGCATAGATGATGATTGCATTGGTGATGATTGCATTGATGATGATTGATGATTGCACTGATGACGATGATATTGATGATGATTGCATTGATGATGATGATTGCATAGATGATGATTGCACTGATGATGATGATTGCACTGATGATGATTGCATAGATGATGATTGCACTGTTGATGATGATGATCGCATAGATGATGATTGCACTGATGATGATTGCACTGATGATGATGTCAATATTGATGACGATTGATTGTATAGATGATGATTGCACTGATGATGTTGATGATGATGATCGCATAGATGATGATTGCATTGATGATGTTGATGATGATGATCGCATAGATGATGATTGCATTGATGATGTTGATGATGATGATCGCATAGATGATGATTGCATTGATGATGTTGATGATGATGATCGCATAGATGATGATTGCATTGATGATGTTGATGATGATGATCGCATAGATGATGATTGCACTGATGATGATGATATTGATGATGATGATTGCATTGATGATGATGATTGCATAGATGATGATTGCACTGATGATGATGATATTGATGATGGTTGCACTGATGATGATGATATTGATGATGATTGCACTGATGATGATGATATTGATGATGATGATTGCATAGATGATGATTGCACTGATGATGTTGATGATGATGATCGCATAGATGATGATTGCATTGATGATGTTGATGATGATGATCGCATAGATGATGATTGCATTGAATAATGATGATATTGAATGATGATGATATTGATGATGGCAATTAGACAATGAGATTCGTGTAAGAAAATAACGATGATGATGATTGCATGGTATAGATGACGATGGTTGATGTACAACTATATGTAAAGTAATTTGATAATGTTCATTACACTCGTTCTAAGTAACATGCGCCGAAAGCTACATTTGTCTGGACGACAAAGTTGACTTTTGGTGGACGTCAATCAAACATTGCTAAAGCAATGCTAACATTCTTTAACCTAATTCAAAACCTTTGGGAATAAGAGCTTTTTGTTCCAAACATTTCTATTTCATTATCATGTCAATGCTCTACTGAAATCGAAATACAACAGAGAAAGAATCGTATTCTCAAAAGGTTTGTAATGGGTCAAAGAATGTAAACAGTGCGTTAGCCGATTTGGTCTATCACGGCACATCTTCCCGGAGTAATTGATTCAAGCAGGAGTTTCAAGCCTTTTTCGAATTCGTTTCGATCGATGGAGAGTTATAATGTTAAAGCAGAGAGGCATGTCTACAAAAGGTATTGCTGATATACTTTGCGTGAGCGAAACATTCGTAAAAAAAGTAATTCGACTGTACGAAAACACAGCCGACGTAAAAGATCCTCCGCGGAGAAAGTCCAAGACACGGATTACAGGTAAAGAAAATGCCATTTTCTAAATGTGAACTGCTTCTGTTTATCTGTCTACATGCAGCTTTGATTGTTCCTCATTTAGCAACCGAAATTCGACTCATTCGCCGGGTGATTGAGGATAATCCAGAACTTTATTTTACGTCAAATGGGATATGCACGTGGAAATGTGCTGTGATAGTCATGGAAACTGTTTGATTGACGTCCACCAAAAGTCAACTTTGTCGCCCAGACAAATGTACCTTTCGGCGCGTGTTACTGAGAACGAGTGTAACAAAATGTTCTTGTAACTTTAGCAATTGCTGAGGCTGGTCTTAGAGGAGAAGATTTAACAAAAGATTTCTTTAGAGAAGAGTACATTTTAAATTATACTATTGGTGAGTAAATAGTAGTGTACAATGTTTTATAAAACAGTATATATTTAGTAATTTACAGTTATTATAATTTACAATCAGTTACATTATGTACCTTATATTAAACTGCAGTTATGTTTAATAGGAACTTTACAGACTCCTTATGTTGCTCTTATCCAAGGAATCATCATGGGAGGGGTAGGTAGTCCTCAAGGTAGATGTAGATGTAAATACAAGTGTGTAGAATGAAAATTTAACACTGTTTAAATTTACTGACGTTTTGGGGGGGACTCCTATATGAAAGTGATGGGGATGCTCGTCGGAAATGACCCCTACAAGGTACCTGAGTCTCTTCCAATATGTATTGGGCGTGGCATGAAATAATTTTCACCCCCAAGAGGTACCAAGTCTAAAACAATAAGTATATTAATTCCTTTGCATCTTGCTGTTAATTAATTTGTGGTGCCTCCAAAGCTTCACAAAACAAATGTTATTTGCTGAGACACTAGTCTCCCTCTCAGCCGCAGTTGACGGTCATCACGCAACACTCGGCGACTACTGAGACACCAGCTAAAAGGTACTGAATTGGTGTCGTGGTGGTCCTTTTAAATCTGAGACCCGTTAAGCGGTACCAAATAGTGGATTTCAAACCCTAAAAGGTACGACGAGCATCCCCGTCACCTCATGTCTGGGAGTCAAGACTACGCTTGTGCTTGATTCTGCTCTTCATGTTACATCACAACACATTAAATAAACAATGTTTTTTTTATCTTGTATCTAGGGAGTAGGGCTCTCAGTTCATGGCCACTTTAGGGTTGCAACAGAAAAAACATTATTTGCTATGCCTGAGACTGCTATTGGTAAAATGAAAGTGATTTCTCATTAAAATCTAAATTCTCCTTGAAGAGCTTTGAATTCTAAGGGAGAATGGACTTTTTCGTAGTTTCCCAGAATGCTTCAGGATTCTGCACTCGCAAGCGAGGTCAGGGTACAAAATAGATCAAAAATATTAAGAGAGAATGAAGAAATTCAGTAGAAAAATTACTAGACTTTTAAATTAAAAGTGCGTAAGAAGAATTACAAAGATAGATACAAATTCTCAAGCAGGGAAAACAGTTTTTTCCTGTTCTTGATTCGTTACAGTAGTCATATTTTCCTCAATACACGATCAATTCTAAATATTTCTCCCCCTGACCTCGCTTGCGCACGCAGGATTCTGCAGCATTCTGGGAAACTACGAAAAGGTGCATTTGGATTTTGATCACAAATCATTACAATTACATGTACACTGTTCTTGCACAGATATATATTATTGTATCTATATTATTGTATCTATTTTATTTTATGTTATGTTATATTGTTGTAGTTGACAAAGTGTTATTAAACATTAAACATAAACACCTTCAATGAATATTTGAAGCAAAGTGAAACAATAATGTTTCAAGGACATGTGTTTTATGTGCTTTGTTTATTAATGACAGGTCTTTTCCCGGATGTCGGTGGTGGACATGCGTTACCAAGATTAGCAGGCAAACTAGGAACCTTCCTTGCCTTAACAGGTACATGTTACAGCACTGCTTTATGTATTAAAGTTCCCCTGATGAGCATGTAATGATTGGGTACCGGTAATGAACCCATAAACACATCTTCATAACAAACGTGTGATTATAACATAGCATTGATATAACATGTGCTCTGATTGGCTAATTAGCGTGCTCGAGCGTGCATCCATAACTCAATGGATGCACGCTCATGTCATCGGCATAGCGCGCGCTCTGAAATCAATTGGAAAATAAAATTGCTTTATTTGAATTTTCAGTGACTATGTTATAAAAGAAATGGTCAACGCTTCAGCTGTGCGTCCATCGAGTTATGGATGCACTTGGTCGGCTGAAGAAGCTAAGAAGCTAGAGTCTTCCTACTCTTACGCTTCTCTCGTGCTTAGCAGCCTCCTGCGTGCATCCATAACTCCTTCATTACCGAGTGTCCAACTCATTTTCTACATGACTCAGTGAGAGCAACACAAGTTCCACACCAAACAACAAATCCCTAAACACACAGGCATTTAACGTCTCAAAACTCCAACTTGTTTTCTAACTTAGGATTTTTTATCTCTTTATCTCTTTTTTTATCTCTATTTTTTATTGGCTTCATTTTAATAATTACAATAATTATATTTATTTATCATAACATAAGAAAGTGGTTATACCATCATTTGCATCACTACGTGATCACCCAAGACAAAAGTCACATTGTGTAGTTTGCAGTCATTCTTCAAGATTTCACTCTAGACTCAAGGCATCAAAGAAACCCCTTTCGTTTATATGTTTTTCAAGTTATATTGAAGGATATTTTACTATTTTTGACCAGTCTTACTGTTAAAGTCATGTCAAAATGAACTCCCTCAGGAAATGATCAAAAACATCCTCACCTGTTACCCCTCCCTCCCCCTCTCTCTTGAGCTTGACATTGATAGGTGCATAAATAAATAACACTAAGCTTGACAAGTTATTACTTTTCTTTTAATCTTGTTCAGGGCAGAGGCTTAAAGGATGTGATGTCAAACATGCTGGCCTTGCAACACATTTCGTTACACTGAACAAGGTTTGTACAGTACATGGATAAAGTCTTTGATTGATGTGGTGTGATGATTGACATGCAATACTAATATCATACCCTGGGCTCTACAAGATCTGTTTTCATGGTAAAGGAGAGCATTGAAGCCACAATTAAGTCAGACTGACTTGACTTATACCCCATTCACACCACACCTCGTTTAGTTAAACTGAGTTTGTTCTCGCTTCTATAATTTGAGGGCATCTAATTTAACAGGAATCAAACTACCTGGTATTTATACTGTGCAACACAAAGGACAGTTTACCAGCAGTTTTGTGCCAAATGTTGCGTGGCGTTTGTAGATAATTTCCTAAACCTGTTTAGTTAAATCACTTTAAAACATGTTTAAACCTCGGTGTGAACGGGGTATTAGTTGCTTCTCAACTCTTCTTACCATGAAAACAATCCTCTGGACTCCATTGTATGTAGTTGTTGATCAGTTCCAATTGCCTTGGCAGCTGCCTGAATTAGAGTCGTCACTGCATAGTCTCCCTGACTTTAAGCTGAGGACAGTAAAAGCAGTACTAGATGACTATGATTCTAAGGTATGATGGTGAAGCAACATCATTGAGTGCACATGAATGGTACGTATACAGAGCCTTTTATTGACAGATTCTACCAATTATGTCTGCATCTTTTTCCAAATTGCATTGTCAGTGTTCAGAGGAACAGAGTGCAAAGTTTGTCTTGGAAGAACACATGGACAAAATTAATAGGTACATAAAGTAAACACCCGCATTTAAGCTGCACCTGCAGATAAGCTGCACACTAAGTTTCGTAACGCAAGTTTTGGAGAAATGTTCTTCAAAAAAATCGAACAAATCAAGTCGAAAATGGAGAATACTTGAAAATAAAACACCTGATTTAAACCTAGAGGAGTTTAGGTAAAAACGTGCATGCAGTGTATATGCAGGTATTTATTATGGTAGTTTATAGGTTATTGTATTTCATTATTGAACCTTTATTTTATTTGTAGCATTTCTAACCAGAGCAGTTTTCCTTGATGTGTTGTTCTTTCACTTTCAATAGTTGTTTTGACAAAAATACCATGGAAGAGATCATGTCAGCATTACAACTCGATGGATCAGACTGGGCGAACAAGCAATATGAGGTACAGGAACTAGACTATTAAATTTACTGCGATGTAAAGTTAAGTACCTTACTCTCTTTTTTATGGTGTTGTAGATTTCCTTTAAACTGAGTATTAAATTTGTGGACAGTTTAGGAATATTTATCCGTCCATACCAAAGTATCCCTTTCACCCATCCATCCAGTCGCCTTCCATCCCTTCATCCATCCCATCCATATATTCATCTATCCATCCACTTGTTCATCAATTCATCTAACCCTTGCTCATTCATCGATCTCTCTGTTAATTAGTTGATCCACCCAATCACCCATCCCTTCATCCATCCATCCAGTCGTCCTTCCATCCCTTCATCCATCCCATCCATATATTCATCTATCCATCCACTTGTTCATCAATTCATCTAACCCTTGCTCATTCATCTCTCTGTTAATTAGTTGATCCACCCAATTGCAATCACCCATCCCTTCATCCATCCATCCAGTCATCCTTCCATCCCTTCATCCATCCCATACATATATTCATCTATCCATCCACTTGTTCATCAATTCATCTAACCCTTGCTCATTAATCTCTCTGTTAATTAGTTGATCCACCCAATAACCCATCCCTTCATCCATCCATCCAGTCATCCTTCCATCCCTTCATCCATCCCATCCATGTATTCATCTATCCATCCACTTGTTCATCAATTCATCTAACCCTTGCTCCTTCATCTCTCTGTTCATCAGTTGATCCACCCAATAACCCATCCCTTCATTCATCATCCATCCATCCATTCATCCCATTTCGTTACAGTTTTGCCCTTTCCTTTTGTCATTTATTCACTTGTTCATATTTATTTTCAACTTATAATTTCACTAAACGTTTTCTTTTCAACAGACTATCAATAAAATGGTAAGTGTTGGTTGTAAGCTGCCATCCTTCCACACTATCTGTGAATACTTTATGTAGCTTGTAGCTACAGTACCTAATGATAATAATATATTCTTCTCTTCACTTTCCTTTCCTTCCTTCCCATTCTCCCATTTATTCTTCTCCTTGTCCCAGCTTTACAGTTCCATGGTTCAAAGGTCTTCAAAAGAATTCTCTTTAGACGTCAAAAGTGCTTTAAGGCGCGATCAAGCGGTGCAATGATAGTCGAATCTTTACTAAAACTAGTCAAAATGAGCCCCGGCCCCTTCAGACAAAATCCATAATACAGACTTGCTCCCCTGAACAACCCATGGTTTACAGGCTTGAGTTCTGTTCTTGTGATCAAATCTTATATTTTGCACCATTTTCAGTCCCCCTCATCTTGTAAAATCACATTACGACAGCTACATGAAGGAGCCAACATGAACTTAGCTGAATGCTTGCAGATGGAATATCGTTTAACACAACGAATCATGGTTAGTTTGCAACAAGGCTTTTCACACACAAAGTCACGTAACACTCCCAATAGTCAAGTGTAGAGTGGCACCCCATGAACAATATTCATACAGCATTCATCAGTAGAAAACAATGAAACACAAAGACACACGTACAGTAACACTCCCAATAGTCAAGTGTAGAGTGGCACCCCATGAACAATATTCATACAGCATTCATCAGTAGAAAACAATGAAACACAAAGACACACGTACATGTAACAAAAGGGCCTGTACCAGGGCTATAGAATGGTCAAGACTCACTGAGATGCTGAGACTTCATTATTTTGTTTGAAATTTGAAAATTCAAGATTTCGAGGCTGATATTTTTACGAAATCCGAAATCTGAGAATCTTTCCTGGAACGCCGAGATTTCAAGATTCGCTGACAGATTTTGCTGAGACCCAGGAGTTTTCAGAGACCATTCTATAGCCCTACAATTTCAGCAGGGGTTCACCTCAGTTTGGTCACAACAATCGCTGAGATGGACATACACTGAAATCAAAATTCCCTGCATTATTGTACATAACGACGCACCATGTGCCTTCACCTTTAGTTTGACTCTAAAACTTAATTTTGCTTCAGGAAAATAAAGACTTTTTTGAAGGAATAAGAGCAGGTAAGTAGAGACGACTAGACAAAAGCAACTGGCTTTTGCAACATGTATGAAAAGAGCTGCAAACATTTTGCTTCAACGGCATTTGTGTTAACCTCGATGTAGACTACTGTAGGCTGATCAAGTTTCATGTGTTAGTTGGACAACAATACTCCAGTTTCGCTTTGTTTAGAGATGACCGCTGTCGTTGACAAAAGACGCAGTTGTACAGGCTTAGCCTCGATTCAGAAACCAGTCCGTGCAATTCAAAAATGTTTCTATTGTTTTATGCCAATTTTTTTTCGTGTTCTTGTTGATATTTGTGAATAATTTACACCGACTCGAGGCTAACCCTTTACAAATGCATCTGATGTCAATAAGTACAGCGGTTTTACAACGGGATCTGTGAATGCGAAAAGGGACTATTAAGACAGATTGTGTCCTACAACTAAATTAAAGGCTGTGTTAATTACTAATGGGAAATGTCCATTTGACCAGACAAATATGTCTTTCCACTGATATTAATCATACAGTCATTTGCAAAAATTCTGGCCGCTACGAAATATCAATATATCGGGTGCATTATGGGTAATTAAATAATCGAAAATTCCCCTTAAAGCAGGTTAACGCCAGCAAAGTTGGTAGAAATATTTATTATAATGTTTATTTTAGTCTTACGTTTATTGTTTGTACATTTTACTTCATTTAATAAGTTAGGAAACTGAAAATAGTATTATATAATTACCCATAATGCACCCGATATATTGATATATATTGCTTTTACATAATTTTTGCAAATGACTGTATGGTACACGTAATAATAATATAACAATTAATATTTTATTTATATTGCACCCATTACATGTGAAATATGTTCATGGCCGCATTACATCATTAGAAATATAACTCAAGTAGCCATCATCCTGAACAGGCACATTGCACACCAGTCAAGCCTGATGCCAGGATTTTCAGGGCCATCAGAAACGAACCGTTATTAAAATCAGAGGACAGCCCTGACTGGTCTATCTGGTCAAGTACCTGGTCCAGTAACTATTGCACAGTTATTCCATGTTGTTTCACAATAATATTTCTCTTTTGTGTTGCCAGTACTTGTTGACAAGGATAATAGTCCAAAGTGGAACCCCAATACTCTCGAAGGTGTATCTGATGAAAAGCTGGACTCTTACTTTTTACCTCTGGGTGCAAGAGAGTTAGAGTTATAAGAAATCTAGAAATAATATAATCCAACCAATCCATGGAAAAATGGAAACTATAGTGTGAAACAAAATTGCATTGCCTGTTTTCTGGCAATATTTAACTTAAAAAATCAATGTCTCAGGTCAGGTTGGTGAGTATACTGGTCAGTGAACCAAATGGGTCCATGCAAAAACAGTGTGATCAAAATCCAAATTCTCCTTTGAAATGCAAAGAACCTGAAAGAGAATTTACATGCCCATAGCCAGAGCACAATTTCTTCCGAGGCACTTTTGCCGATGCAGCGAAATCCAGGTCAAATGAACGCATAAAAATCATTAATCCAGGTTATAACCTAAAAAAACACCTATTAATTTTTAATAATTTGCATAATGTGGTATCGGCGTTTTGTCAAAATATCCTGACGAATGCATCGGATCGGATCGTCAATAAAAATTCGTAGATCCAGGTTTTTTTATTTGGGAAATTCGTAAATCCAGGTTTTCGAGTGACAAAACAGGGTCCAAGTCTGAACATCTCGCCGCACATACCTAACGATTTTTTAACCTAGTACTCCCCCCCCCGGGCATATTATGACTGTAATGACGTGGAGTTAGTATGGTATAAATGCCTGTTTTCAGAGTTGACGAGTGCAATAAAAAACAATGGTCATCAATTCTTCGTGTGTTTTATTAACAACAAGACAGCATGTTACACTGTCTTGGTGACAGACAGTTATATCACACATGATGTGCTTTACACATTATTTACTAGATGACGTCCTAACCAAATATAAAATCTAAGCATCATAGAACTGTGCAGTACTAAAATCCACAATAACAATCATTTGTCATCCCTCGACGTTGCAATACTGTTATTACACTTCCATGTGTGTCTACACTAATTAACAGCAGCGAGATAACGATCTGCAATGTTGGTCCAATCAACGACATTATAAATGGCTTTAACATAGTCTGGTCTAACGTTCTTGTATTGGAGGTAATACGCATGCTCCCATACATCGATACCAAGCAATGGAATGTGACCTGTTGGAAATAAACAATATTATTGCTTGTCAGAATAAATGAATGAAAAAACCCAACCAATCCCATCGTGCCTTGCATGCTGTGTACAGCCATTTCAAAAAGCTGTTACCAGAAAAACCTGTACATGGTATGACTGAAAGGGAGCATAAACTATTTTTACAAAGAAGACTTCTTCAAGCTAACTTCGTTGAATCACATACCAGCAATGTTAGCAGATAATAAAAGCGAAAACGAGAAGTGAATACATTTTGATGGTGTTATAAACTCGTATACTTCGACGACTATGATGCCATCGACTGCCAGCGCAAGCGAGCGTGTTACATGTGAAGGATAAATATATGGGGCATTTCACAGTATTTTGCTTGTCACGGAGGGGAAAATCACAGATTGAAAGCTGCCTAACAATTAAATATTTGAATTTAAACAAACTTTTGAACCATCATGTTTACCATTTTCAATAGCTCTTTAGGTATGATGAATTTCAAAATGTTTTGTAAAATACCCAGGGAGCATCATTTTTAATGTTAGCCGTCACGGAGGGGAACAGAGAAATCACAAAAAATACAATTCCAAAACTAATTCAAATTCCTGTGAATCTATAAAAGCTACAACTTTAAACACAAGTTTTATTAAACATTTAGTTTATCAACTAACAAATGACATCAAATAATCATATGTTAAATTTCTCTAACTTCTAGCTAGGAGGTTTGTCAACAGGACCAGCGTCACGGAGGGGAAGTCACGGAGGGGAAAGTTTTGTCTCATACATTTGTAACAGTGCCATATCAATTTTGTCTTAATTAATCCCACTGGAATATTAATTTAACTTATTTAACATTATGTAATTACCATGGGAGCATAAATAAGGCTGTAAATATCAATCTATGAACAATCAAACTTATTACTATCAAAGCACATGGTATAGGTTACCCATAATTCATTGCTGCTATGAAAATGCTCAAATGAACTTTTCCCCACAATGCAGAGGTTACAATTATCTAACTTGGGTACAGACAACATATATATTATGTTGAATGTAAAAAATGATACATTTTATGCAATTTCTAAGACATTTTTAATTTGTAATTCCCCTCTGTGCATTATTTTCCCCTCCGTGACACTTAATAATATTGAAATAGAACAAAGAAAACTTGGAGCTCAGATTTTTTTTTTTCATTGATATAGTTGTATTCAACTTGAACTCAGAAGTTTACAAAATATTGTGAAATTTGTTTCAACTGTTTTGGAAATTTCAAAACTTTTACACCTAATTTTGTCACGGAGGGGAAAATCCCCCTTTGGACAAGCTATTAGCAACATGCCCCTTGACAGCAACTTAATTTTTTTTGGTTTCTCTATTAGTGCATGTGAGGAAGTGTGTGTCCTGATATTTTTTATTTGTTTTTGACATAAAGCAAGTAGCTCATAGCTTTTTGTGGTTTTCCCCTCCGTGACAGACAATTTTGTATTTCAGCTAATTAATGATAATTTATGACAAGATAAGAGTGTGCCGACATTTCAAAATCATATTTTTTATACTTTATGGTTATTAAGTTATGGAAAAATGCAATGATCTTGTAAGTTTTCAGTACTTAAGAATTCAGAGTTCCATGTCCCAAATACTGTGAAATGCCCCATATAAGTAAATGGTTGAATACAAACAAAGGAATTAGTTCAATAAACATAATGGTGTGGATTGTCCTTGTTCATTAAGGTCGAGATTGTGTTCTTTGATAAATAGAGCTTCAGAAATGTTCCTTTTCTTGTAGTGTTGGCAATTGTCTGCTAAAATTACACTCTCACTTGTGCTGGCAGTCGATGGTGTCAGATATTCGCCGAAATATACTAGTTTACAACACCATCAAAATGTATTCACTTCTCGTTTTCGCTTTTATTATCAAATTATATGTCCATAAATTCACATTTAATGCTAGCAGAGTTATCGCAAGTGCTTTCTTCCAGTCTTGTCGCATATGCTTGAGTGCTTTTACTGACACTTATTGACGCGGCTGTACACAGTACATATTGAGGAAGCTAGAAGGTCATGACGTGACACTAACCCGTAGTTGCTTGTAAAGGATCTTGATTAGCACATGTGGTAATGGCCAGTCGCTTGTTAACTTTATCATAGCCCTATATCAACAATATTCAGGTTTTAATGGTGCATCACCATTATCGAGTTGAAAATAATCATGGACTATTGTACATTTGCAACTTGCAATATTTCTTTCCCAGAATTCCTTTTGGTCATGTACGTAGCTCACATGACTTTCAAGCCAGCAACCTGTAGTTATTCTCCATGCGATTCATTATGTTTTCAATTTCTGCACGCGGAACTGCTAGTTGATACCAGCGCCATTACATTCAGTTCTCACAATGCCGTGTACTTTTGCATCTCAAATTGAAATTCCATGCGAGAAAATTGAATACATAATGAATCACGTGACTTTATTACTGTAGTCTTTTCATCTGGACAACCTTTTTGAGAATGACTGTATATCAAAATAGAAATCACAAGAAAAATTGTGAAGAAAAAAATAATTTTGATCCATGAAAATTTCACTGGCTACACACTAAAAACCACACTTACCAACCATCCCCATCCTGACCCCTGGACAGCGATCGTTGCCGCATTAAATCTTTCTTTAAAATTCTCAAATGAACCAAAGTCACTCTTTATAGCCTCCATCAAGTCACCTAGAATAAAGATGAATACAGTTAAGAAGGTAAAGGAATCCCAGCAATCTACAGTACGTTGATCACATTGAAGGGGTGTCCATGCAAGAACAACAACAAATATGATCAAAAACTAAATTCTCCTTTAGGCTCTTTGAATTCGAAAGGATAATTTAGAATTTGATCACAAGTCACTTACATGTACACTGTCATTGATTGGACGGAGCCCTTCAACTTGTTGTACAAGTACTCATACATACATATTCTTTATTTCACGTGGGTGGCAAATTCAGTGAGTATAAACAAACTGGTTTCCAATTTGGCCCACAACAAAAATGATTTAGAAAACATTACAAATTTGAGAAAAGTATATATTATATTTATAATGAATACTAGTATATTCGAGTACAATAGAAGAAATTCTATATATTATACGATAGTAGACAAAAACATTCATTCAGAATTGACGCTTGATAACATAATTCAGGTTAGACTGCAGAAGGTCTTACGAATAAATTGCATAACAAATGGTCCTGTACCCTGCTAGACAGAGGCTCCTTTTTATCCCATCCCTCTGAAGAGAAAGGGAAAGGAACCTCTGTCTAGCAGGGTATATTAATGGTCCTGTTGTTATTTGCCTTATTCTTCAAATACTAGTTGGAACACAGTTGAACTCACTTGTACAGTATTGTCAGGGGGATGTCGTTGACTACTTTTCGTTACTTTCACATTTTCATCAGACTGAGATGGGATTGGTTGGTTGACCATCATGCAGTAACCATGGTTTACCAATCAATCTTATTCATTATGAGAGATAGGGGGGAGGGGGAAGTGCTAAATTGTCTTCTTACCTGTTGGCTCACCACCCCCACTGGGTGACAAATTTGTCCAAAAAATAGTGTGATTTATGTGTCCACCGCCATTGAATTTCAATGCTGGCTGCAAAGCTACAGCTGCTGATGTATCACCTAACAATGGCAAATGAGACTAACTTCAGTGTCCCTTTCAGTTTCACTCTCTAGTCAAACCGTAGATACCACTCTAAGGCCGACACATTAGAGAGATTTAGCATCGACGATGGGACGCGAGAACGCGACGTTAGATGACAAATATATCACATTTGGTCATTGCATGACTACCGTGACGTCGTGAAGTCAAGTTCACGACGCCATTTCACTTGTTTTCACATCCTCTTCATGACATTGAGGATGCCAATGGTCATTTTCACAGTTATTTGTCAGCGTGCACACCATCCTCTTTCATCAATTCATGTCGTGTTTGCTAAATCTCTCTATTGCCAAGCTAGACCAGCTGACAGGTTTCAAATGGCAAACCTAATTCGACCACCTCATTATTCATTGTTTCTAATGCATTCAGTACATGCAAAGTTTGATGTATAAATTGGGCCTAAGAATAATTAGTCCCAAGGTTGTCTGGCTAATAGAGTCTATAATTGGCTTCTGGCTACAAAACAATAAATGTTTCATTTCTCATGGAAAAGACAGGTGGTGGGATACCTGTGGTTAGTGGTATAAATTGATTTTCATTGCGCAGGGTGTATAAACCGTGAAGTTATAGCTTTGAAATAAAACAAACACATCTATTCACTTCCTTGATTCTAAATGCAGCCTGTAGTCACAAACATTACATTTAGAAGTAATGGAAATAAGCTTCCATTTGCAGTCTCACAGTAAATTACTATTGCATCACTTGTCACCACAAACGTTAAACGTTCCTCCATTTCTCAAGCATCTCCACACCTCATCTCCACACCTCATAGAATTACCTTTAGCAATTGCCTCAGCGTACTTCTCCTCTGCAACATTCAGGTTATTCACATAAGTAGCATGGTGTTTGCTGTGATGGAGACGCATTATCTCTGTGTTGATCGTTGGTTCGAGTGCATCGTAGTCGTACGCTAAGTCAGGCAAGCTGTGTTTCCCTCTCACAGCGACATTCAGAGCAGCTGGGGCTAAATTCTTTAGCTTAGAAATCCCAGATCTTGCCCTTGAAAGCATTGTAAAGAACACGCAGCTCAAACTGTACTTCTGGTCAATTTGTACAGTTCTGCAGAAAACACACTTGGATAGGGTCGTTATTCTGGAGGTACAAATATGGTGTTACGAATAAGGAACCTAGATGGACTTACACTAAAAATAATAAAACGTTACAAAATGAAATGAACGGAAGAAATTTTGAAGTACGAATATAAAAAGGAACGTTTTCGTGACATTTTAAAACCCAAGCAAATAAGTTTCATTGACAAGTGAGTCCGCATGCAAAAATTCGGTGCTGAGATTGGGACCCCCAGATTGGGTTACCTGTGGTGTCGAAGGAATCATGGACGGTGAAGGTCTTTCTCCCGCGCAGCTCAAAAAGGCAAGAAATTCATCGATCAACTAACAATATATTTACGTCATATATCTGTTTTCTATACTTTCTAACGCCATGTGCACATGAATCTTAGTTTGAGGACGATGGCTACCTTATCATCGAGGACTTTTACTCAGCTGATGATGTGGAGGTTCTTCGACAAGAAATGCACAACATCGTCGAGGACATGGACTTGAGTGATAATCCCAAAAGTGTATTCATTACTGGCGATAAACAGGTAGTTTATACGTGATATCGTGCAACGGAGACGTTTTAAATTTTTTTTTTTTAATTATATTATGCACCTATCAAAGTTAACCCTGAGGGGGGGGGGGGGGGGGGGGGGGAGTACGGGCAAGGGGTGGGGATTTGATCAAGAGCTACAAATTTTGTTCAAAATCCCGAGGGTGGGGAAACAAATTCAGATCACATGAATGAAAAAAGACCCACCCAAGGGCAGGAACAACTATTTCCATATCCATTCAAAATTGAACTTTCAGTGGAATATTAAACATTTATTGAAACATAATTCAATAACAACATTGTCATCTCTTTTTTTCTCTTGAAAGTGAGGGAACAATAGAAAACAAGCCCTTCACTTCTCCCATGACTCCATACAGGTAGAGCACTACCAATGATCTGGTGTTTCATCGCCATAAATTCCAACGTAAACCATATGCAGGTGCCAAAGGCCACAACTGTCACAGCAAATCCAATAAATTGGCTGTTCTTGGCCATCATGCCTTTTGTACTCCTCTTTTGCAGTTTTCACGTATGTTGTACAAATGCTTAAACCACATTCTAGTGTCTTCAGGTGGTAACAGCACTTCACAAGCAATCTCTTCCAAATGGGTTCCTTCGGGTACAATGCCAAGGTGATGGAATTTTCTTGTAATAACTTGAGATGGTGTTTCACAACAAACTTTACCACCGTTTGAGACATGTTTTACTAAATTGTTAACTTTGAGATGATGTCCAGATCAAATGCGTCGACCCTTGGGATGCAACAAACGATCAAATGCCCAACTGAGGGGACCTCCAACACTTTCAAATCCCCACCCCTTGTCCGCACTCCCCCCGTTAACTTTGATAGGTGCATTATCTTCTCTCATCCGATTTCCTGGAAAAATAAAATTGGGATCAAGGATCAAGGATCAAGGATCACTGGTATCAGGGATCATCATATCTCAAAACTTTGCTCAAGCCAAAGGAAAACACTCTAAAATGTGTTTTAGATTGCTTCATCTCTAACAGCAAATGACTGCAGAGGGCATTGAATTAGGGAAAATCCAAAATAAAAGATCCCCATTCCCTGTGATCCAAGTTTTCCAGGCAACCCTCTCCTCCCCTCTAGTGATTTTTGGTAACTAATATGTACTTATTGACTGAGTGGGAGGGTCAGACAGGAAAATATTTGACCTTACGAACCGAGTGCAGCGAGGTCTATGCTGAATGACCAAGAGCCAAATATTTTCCTGTCCGGCTAGACCTAACTCAATCAATAAGCATTTTATCATATGACCCACCCAACTCTCTTTACCCAATGTTTTTTTTAAGAGTGTGTGAGTCGGGAAATGTGGGTCATATGATAAGCGTGGTGCAACATTGCATGCAATGTTACTGTTGCATGATCAGCATGCAATGTTACTGGCAATTGCATGATCTCAATGTATGTCTGTCTATAATATGTTGCTAGTTGCATTAATATTGCAGAAGTAAGATTGCATTGTACTATACTTCAGTAATTTGGTCACAACAATAATTTATTGCAGATACATGCTGAAATCATATTACCAGCAATATTATTCACACAATATTGCACCATGTGTCTGAACTGTTACTTCTCACGCTGGGCTTGAACAGTACTGAAACCCACGTTTTTAATTGACAAAGTCGTATGCAATCAGAAGATATGATTTTTCAAAATTTGGAAATTCCAGTACTTTTGCTAAAAAATGCAATATTCAAAAAGTCATATCTTTCGACTGCAAGCGCCTTTTTCAAATATCTCTATAAGTTTTGAACATATCTCTATGCGTTCTTTCAAATGCGCTTAGTAAAATTCGCCATGTTCCTCATTTTCGATTTCGCACTAAATTTTTCCGCCAAAAATCATAACATTGATAAAACTAAAAAGAAGGAAATTTTGATTTGGCGAGTACTCTTTACATGTGAAATTTGAAGTTGATCAGACCATATAACTGTAAAAAGTTATTCAAAATCACGCTTAAAAACGCCGGTTTCAGTACTGTTCTAGCCCAGCGTGTCTCTTTTTTTTTGCCACAGGCAGTCCAAATGAGAGAGTTGCATGTTTATGAAGGAGGACTGTGGATTACACAACAATCACGTCCTTACAATGAATAGCCGGCTCGCATAACTGCTAACATCAGAAGTTCAGCCCAGTCACAAACACTAGCTGTTATAATGATCGACTGACTGTAGCAGTTATGCCCAGCATTTGTTGCATGCTGTACATTGTATCCAACTCAAGCCAGGTCACTCAGGACTTTCTTTCTATTATTTCAGGTTGGAGACGACTATTTTTTGACTAGTGGTGACAAAATAAGAGCATTTTTTGAAGAAGGTGCCTTTGATGACAAAGGTAATGTTTTCAGTTTCCTTAGGGACCGTTCATTATTTACGGTGTGTGTGTGTTGTGCTCAAGTATATTAAGGCCTGACACATGAGCCTAATTGGCATAAAAACCATTATTTTCTATAAACTGAAAACTATATATGCTTCAAATGGAGATAAAACTTCACCAAAATGTTTAGTCCCTTGAGTGTGTGAAAATTTGATGTGGTTTATTGCATGTGCTGGGTCACGTAACAAATCACATGGCAACATATGTCCAAATATTTCAGCTTAAAATGGGGTACATAGAAACGTTGTTAAGAATAATGAATCAGATGTCAAAAAGTTACATTTAGAAAGGTCTTTCTAAATCCGCCTTTTAACGTTGTCCTTAATCATTAGTTATAGAGATAATTGATAAAACAGGTCACGTGACCAACCCAGTTATTTGCATATTTTTATTTTTCTCGTAAATGAGAATATGTAGACAGCATTAAAAGGCGGGATTAGAAAGATATCTACCAAAGGTATTTACCGAAACATTAGTTAGTGTTCTAAGAAAAGTCTCTACGTACCCCATTTTCGATTGAATTTTTCAACCAGTCTTGGCCACGTGATTTGTCACGTGACACTTCATTTGCTATTATCGCGACTAAATTGTCACAAATTCATGGGTCTTAGCATCTTGGAGAAGTTTCCAAAGCATGAATAGTTTGAATAGTTTTCAGTTTATAGAAAATAATGTGTTTATGCTAATTAGGCTGAAATGTCAGGCCTTAATATACTTGAGTGGGGGGGGGGGGGGGGGGGGTGGGGGGGGGGGGGCGGGAAACGGGAAGGGGGGAGGATGGGGAGGGGGAGGGGGGATTTTACGAGTATTTTACAGATCTATGGATCCCAAAAAAATCCTCCCAAAAAATTTTTCTCTGCAAAACAATCAGGACCCTCAATTTCTCATATAATTGCTATAATATGCCAACAATTTGTGTTTAAATTCTTTCTTCCATCATTGAAGGTAATCTAGTAAAAGACAGGCATTTGTCTATCAACAAAGTAGGCCATGGTAAGCTATATATGTGATGACACAGGCAGCCCAATCATTGCTTCTGAGGCTACTTATAATTAATAATTTGTATGTGCGCATCTTTTTATGGGTTTCCTGTGGTAGAGCATGCACACGCAATACCTATTATGTTGGGATCCCTGTGTGTAGAAACATATTACATTGGGATCCCTGTGTGCGTCCCCCAAGACACACCCGCAAAGTTGCAGTATGCTATTCCTGCATGTGTGCGGGTGTGTCCTGCAGGAAGCACACTGGGATCCCAGCATAATACATTTCTAATTACATATTGTGCACACCTGCGCTTCCACAGGAAACCCATCAAAGAAAGACGTGCGCATGCAAATGCCTGTGGTGGTGATCGAATGAGTGGGAGGATTGGTATAAAAAATTTATTTTAGTTACCAGTCCTGTTTGGTCTCCTTTGCCACAGGTAGACCAATTTAATTGGACCTGATGTCAATACTTAGAACATGCTGATTTGTTTCTTGTTTCAGCTCTTCATACTCTCAATCCTTTGTATAAAAAGTTCACATTTTCCAATCGAATCCAGGTACAACATTTTGGTATATATAATATATAATGAAACATGCTGAATAAAACAACTTTCATTTGGAAATTTTCATTTACATTCAATAATTAAGCAGAAGTGTTGATTACTGATTTACAGGCGATAGCCAGGTCTTTAGAATTGAAGAATCCCATTGTTCCACAAAGCATGTACATCTTTAAGGTATAACCTTAGTTATTAACACGGTGACTACCGTATATAGCTAATTGCATAATCGTTGTCGGGTTGAAAATCATAAATCATAGAAGCTGAGACCGCAAGGATGGATGGGAAATCAGTTCATGAGCCACATTACATACAGATATATTCAATGTTCTCGTAGTTTTAAAGGTACATGTATATGAGCTATTTAACTAAGATCCTACAAGTCTGGATAATAAGGTCGATCATTTGACGGTGTTATTTGAGAGTTTTAATTTCCCAGAATTCCTTTTGGTCATAGCTTTCATGATTTTCAACCCGACAACAATTATGCAATTAGCTATATACAATGTACATGTACATAAAATATTCCAAATCTTAATTAAATCATTTTAAAGACATATTATATCTGTTCCATCAAGCTTAAGTTATTGTATAACAATTGTGACATCTTGAAATATTATTGTCTTACATTCCAGCAACCAGGGATAGGAGGAGCAGGTATGTTGTAGTTTATCATTAGTTAATAATATTGTCTTCATTCAGTGAAGGCGAGTGTATATATATATATATACAGTTCTGGCTGAAATCATTGGCTACTACCAGTGTTGCTGCTATTATGACTATTATTATTTCACACTTTTTCCGTGTCCACCCTCGTCCACCGGACATGTTCTGGTCGTGGACGAGATGCAATCGGTTCACGGAATAGTCACAGTCTTCAGCAGACGCGGATGGTGGATGTGGTCAATGAATGTACTAACGTCGTACATTATAAAATAACTATGATATAACGCACGCTCTGATTGGCCAAAGGATGCGTATTCCGCGTGCTTTATGAGAGCACACAGCACGCGCGCGCAGATATTCAAACTATTTTGTAACGAACAAAATTGAAAACTTGCCTTAAAATCATAATTGTATTTTATAAAAGAAATAGAAAACTTGCCCGCTGTGCTATGTGAAGATTTATAGCACTTGGGGACTGATCAGAACACTCGAGAAGTGTTGGGAAGCACTCCGCTACGCGTCGTGCTTCTCTCAACACTTCTCTCGTGTTCTGATCAGTCCCGCATGCTATAAATCTGCACATAGCACGCGTGCTCGTTTTCTATTTCTTCAATACATGTACGTGTATGTGACGTGAGAACGTAATGAGTTAGAAGTTTATAAGCATAAACAATCACAATTAATCCATTTTTTGTAAACTATATTTCATTAATTCAGTTGTCCTCTCGAACTACATGTAGAATAATAATAATTATTATTATTAATTATTACACTGTAGGTAGGTATAATATGAACCAGCTAGGGCACGGTTTCACGAAAGGTGAATAGGGCAGAGTTGATTAGTGGGCGTTCCTTATATACTCGCTCTGCAAGGGACTGGTGCGAATAGCATACTATTCGCGGCAGTCCCTTTCATGCTTGTAGTAAGGAATGGAGATAATTCCGACCGCGACAAGGGCCGGTGAAACACCAAGTTCCATTCCCAAGACAACTAGTACGCCAATACTCAAACTACGAGACCACACCTCTATAATAATAAGGAGCCGCCAATACTCAAACCATGCCGGAGACCACACCTCTAAGGGGCCGCCAAAACTCAAACAAAAGGAGCGCCAAAACTCAACAAACACTTACTATAGCGTACACCTACATGTATAACTATAACTCAGGGAACTCCGGTCGGACAAGTTCGTACTTGATAAGTCCAAACCTCATCGGGTGCCGACGTAGAACGATTTAGCTTTAATATGAAATAAATCATCACTCAAGCTCAAGAATGGTGAGATTAGGGCGGAAAGGCAGGTGTGTACAACATGCCAACCTATACCAAGATGTTCAACACTTTCGCAAACTCCTTGACTGCAAGGATGGCTAAAAAGTAAGCTTTAGGCTGCTTCTTGGGAGAGTGCAACTTATCCGAGAGAGTGACAGAGTACGGGGGATGCAGCCATGCGTTCAAATATAGCCAGGGCTTCGTATATCGAAATTCTCTTCTCTATGAAAACCATATTGGTTTGTGGAGTATACAAGGGGCGGATCACAATAGGGACATGAACAAGTAATACATCATATGCTAAGGAAAAGGGTGGAATATAATGCAATCAAGACAAGAATACTATTGTAAAAGGGACAAAGCAAAGAAAGTGGTCTGTGCTATCATGCAAGGACAAACATTATACTTTAAATACACTGTCGTAAAGAAAACAACGAACTTCCGAATAATTTAGAAACGTGAATGATACAACTAACGTAACAGAGTGACGCTCAAAACTTCGAAGAATAACATAATTAGAACACTGTATCACGCCCAGCTACCATCCCTTGGGTAGTCATGATAAATAAGGGAGCCAAAAAGAAAACGATAAAGAGCCTTATGTAAGGATAGCCTCATAATTGTTATGATGAAGCAAAAGGACCCACCCAAGGGATGGCAGCCTGAGCATCAGTAATCCGACTAGGGCATTAGACACCCTTTCAGGCTACCATAGGCAATGGAAATATATTGAAAACAAAACAAAACTGACCAACGGTCGATGAGAGATCTACTAAATTGGGTTAAAGCAAACGGAACTAATAAAACATATACAAAGGGCAGATACAATTGGGATGAACAATGAGTTCGCAAAAATTAAAAATTAAAATAAAAAAAATAATAGAACAAATAATAGAAAAAATATAAAATATAAAAATATAAATAAATAAATAAATGACTGATTGATTGAAGGAGAAGAATGCAATAAAGCCACAATCAACGATACTATTGTAAAAGGGACAATGAATGACCGAGGGCGGTGCCATGAAACAAACATATTGCCATAGTACACTGCCGTAAAGAAACAAACGAGTTTCTGAATAATCTAGAACTAGAAATGGTATGACAACCAACGTAACAGGGGGAACTAGAAGCTTCGACGAATAATAGAGCTACTCAGCCTGCAAATATATAAAACGAATTGACGGGGAGTGAGAAAGGAGGCAATAAATAGTTTCCACAAATATCGTCTTCTTATGCAGAACAATGGCTGCTGAGCCCATGCAGTCATGCAGGACCGGAAAATGAATCTCACAACTGAAAGTATGCATGGACAAGTTAAATCATTAAAACAGAAATTTGAGCAAATATAACGTCTTCTCACACCACTGTCTAGTACTGGCTGCTCATCCCTCGGGGAAAATTAACTGCATAACATACAAAATCAATCATGAAAACGTGTATGGGAAAATAGATCGTCTTCTCAGACCACTGGCTCCTCAGCCCTCGGTGAAACTGATTAACTCAGAAGAGTATGCATGGACATGGACAATGTAAATATATCAATGACAACAGGTGCAATAACGAAGGGTTTCTGGATAGGGGGCTTGTAGGGACAGGCCTCAGTCAATGGACGCAATATGCAAGTAATGACAAAAGAAATATGAAGCGATTTAAATACATTATAGTTATGAACTCTTGTCAAAATAAACACAAAATCAACAAGTGCAGCAAGCTAAACTTGACTTTCCAAAAATACTAATCGGCAACTTCTGTCGGCAATAACATGCTAAACTGGGGTATACGTATGGAACAGATTCGTGCAGTATACGTTGACTGAAGATGAATAAACGGACAAGATAACAAATAATCAGGGAAACAAATTAAATAAAGGACCTGGACTTAAATTCACGGTTCAAGGACGTACAAACAATGGGAGCTCACAAAAAGCACAGCAAATGATATACGGCCAACAAAGATCATTCCCGGCCAACAAATAGGAGGGAGTGGCATTCATTAAAACCGGGCTACCAAGGGAATAACTGACACTAAAAACAATGGTAGGAAATAAAATGAGTATTGGGGCGTAAAGAGCACGGCTAATATATGCAAAACACTAGCAAACTATGAATATGCGCGGCATAACAAAAACACACGAAATAGAGCCTAATGAAAGAAAAGTTGGCAATAAGGAAAACTGATAAATACTGCGACTATGAAAAGAAACTAATAAAAAAGTTTAAGAAGTTTAAAGCTTTATCTGACGTCCGATATCGACATACATGTACATCAGTTGAAAACCTCAATTACTACCAAATGATATAGTATACTGGGGGCATAGTTGTCTTCGAAGACCTCAATTACAACCCCCAATGTCTTCGCAGACCTCAAAGCAATCACAACCGAAACAGGGACGTATCGGTTGTCTACACAGACCTCAATTAATACACCGATACAGGGTCATAACATTGTCTTCTCAGACCTCAACTATCAATATACTGGGGCATAGGTGTCTACACAGACCTCAATTAGATTAGTCTTCTCAGACCTCAACTGTATACTGGGGCATAGGTGTCTACACAGACCTCAATTAGTCTTCTCAGACCTCAACTGTATACTGGGGCATAGGTGTCTACACAGACCTCCATTAGTCTTCTCAGACCTCAACTATATAGATATACTGGGGCATAGGTGTCTATACAGACCTACAGACCTCAATTAGTCTTCTCAGACCTCAACTATCGATATACTGGGGCATAGGTGTCTACACAGACCTCCATTAGTCTTCTCAGACCTCAACTATCGATATACTGGGGCATAGGTGTCTACACAGACCTCCATTAGTCTTCTCAGACCTCAACTATCGATATACTGGGGCATATAGGTGTCTACACAGACCTCAATTATTACACCGATACAGGAGCATAGTTGTCTTTGCAGACCTCAATTACAACCGAAACAGGCCGGGGCATATAGTTTTAGTCGATACATTATAAAATTAGGGAAGGAACCGAGGAAGCAACGTTCTGTGAGCAAATAAAAATTCACTGGGAGTTAAAACGGCAACAAAACCGGGTGAGCGAGAGGATGGGAAGGTTGACGACAATATTGAACGAACAGGACGAGGGAAGGGATTCTAAGACCTCTAAGAGAAACATGAGCGGGATGGGAAAGGGTTCACATAGCAAGTTACCTATAACTGGGGAGCAGGGACTTCAAGAATTACCAAAGCTTGAGCCTACAACACGTTGATAGGAGCTTGTTCTTGCTCAGCCATGATGAGCAAGAACAAGACTGAACGCTAGTTACTTGAATTGGGCAGAGTTGATTAGTGGGCGTTCCTTATATACTCGCTCTGCAAGGGACTGGTGCGAATAGCACTATCCACAGGAATGGGGTCCCATTCATCGCTCTTCCAACATTTCCAAAGATCCCCCAAAATCCCCCAAAACAAAAATGCCTTCAGACTACACTCAAAGCTATACTGACCGGACACTTCTGTAAGCTGGCTGAAGGCCTCCTGCACTTTTACGTGTGCAAGAAGAACATATTTCCTGATACGCACACAGGCAACCCGACTTTCTTCTGAGGCTATAAAATAAAAATATGTTATACACATTCCTTTTTGGTGGGCTTCCTGCGACAACAATTAGCACAAGGGACAATATCCCTGTGGTACAATGCATGGAATCACGTCACCTATGTGTATAGTACCACGGGGAGCCTATATAATATCCCTCACGCTATTAATACCACAGGAAGCCCACAAAAAACACATGCACATAATATATTTTTGCTTTAGCCTCAGAAGAAATAGTTGGACGGCTGTCTGTGATATACTCATGACTTGTCCTTGATTCAGTTATTCCCCACAGAGATTCTACTTACCTATACACTGAACCAACCAGTGTCATTGGTGCGTGGATACCATTGGAAGACTGTACGTTGGAGAATGGATGCTTGTGGTTCATACCAGGAAGTCATAAAAGTATTGATTTGAAAGCTAATATCTGAAATATATAGCCTAATTCCTAATCCCTGACTTGTTCCCAGTCATTTCTCTGGAAGCACAAAAGGGTGCAAAGGGTCTCCCTTCCCTTGATCCCTCATGCGCCACCGAAAAATACTGAAGAGACGACTGGGGATAAGTCATGCAGTTCCTAATCACCTTTCCCTGAGGGCCACTACACAGGCTAACAACATGGCCGCTACACAGGCTAACAGCAGGGCCGCTACACAGGCTAACAGCAGGGCCACTACACAGGCTAACAGCAGGGCCACTACACAGGCTAACAGCAGGGCCACTACACAGGCTAACAGCAGGGCCACTACACAGGCTAACAGCAGGGCCACTACACAGGCTAACAGCAGGGCCACTACACAGGCTAACAGCAGGGCCACTACACAGGCTAACAGCAAGGCCACTACACAGGCTAACAGCAGGGCCACTACACAGGCTAACAGCAGGGCCACTACACAGGCTAACAGCAGGGCCACTACACAGGCTAACAGCAAGGTCACTACACAGGCTAACAGCAGGGCCACTACACAGGCTAACAGCAGGGCCACTACACAGGCTAACAGCAGGGCCACTACACAGGCTAACAGCAGGGCCACTACACAGGCTAACAGCAGGGCCACTACACAGGCTAACAGCAGGGCCACTACACAGGCTAACAGCAGGGCCACTACACAGGCTAACAGCAGGGCCACTACACAGGCTAACAGCAGGGCCACTACACAGGCTAACAGCAGGGCCACTACACAGGCTAACAGCAGGGCCACTACACAGGCTAACAGCAGGGCCACTACACAGGCTAACAGCAGGGCCACTACACAGGCTAACAGCAGGGCCACTACACAGGCTAACAGCAGCAGGTCACTACACAGGCGAAACAACATGGCCATGCACTACACAGGCTAACAACATGGCCACTACACAGGCTAACAGCAAGGTCACTACACAGGCTAACAGCAAGGTCACTACACAGGCTAACAGCAGGGCCACTACACAGGCTAACAGCAGGACCACTACACAGGCTAACAGCAAGGTCACTACACAGGCTAACAGCAGGGACCACTACACAGGCTAACAGCAGGGCCACTACACAGGCTAACAGCAAGGTCATTACACAGGCTAACAGCAAGGTCACTACACAGGCTAACAACATGGCTAACAGCAGGGCAATGCACTACACAGGCTAACACACATGGCCACTACACAGGCTAACAGCAAGGCCACTACACAGGCTAACAGCAGGGCCACTACACAGGCTAACAACATGACCGCTACACAGGCTAACAGCATGACCGCTACACAGGCTAACAGCAGGGCCACTACACAGGCTAACAACATGGCCGCTACACAGGCTAACAGCAGGGCCACTACACAGGCTAACAACATGACCGCTACACAGGCTAACAGCAGGGCCACTACACAGGCTAACAACATGACCGCTACACAGGCTAACAGCATGACCGCTACACAGGCTAACAGCAGGGCCGCTACACAGGCTAACAGCAGGGCCACTACACAGGCTAACAACATGACCGCTAGACAGGCTAACAGCAGGGCCACTACACAGGCTAACAACATGACCACTACACAGGCTAACAGCAGGGCCACTACACAGGCTAACAGCATGACCGCTACACAGGCTAACAACATGACCGCTACACAGGCTAACAGCAGGGCCACTACACAGGCTAACAGCATGACCGCTACACAGGCTAACAGCAGGGCCGCTACACAGGCTAACAGCAGGGCCACTACACAGGCTAACAACATGACCGCTACACAGGCTAACAGCAGGGCCACTACACAGGCTAACAACATGACCGCTACACAGGCTAACAGCAGGGCCACTACACAGGCTAACAGCAAGGTCACTACACAGGCTAACAACATGACCGCTACACAGGCTAACAGCAAGGCCACTACACAGGCTAACAACATGACCGCTACACAGGCTAACAGCAGGGCCACTACACAGGCTAACAGCAAGGCCACTACACAGGCTAACAGCAGGGCCACTACACAGGCTAACAGCAGGGCCACTACACAGGCTAACAGCAGGGCCACTACACAGGCTAACAGCAAGGTCACTACACAGGCTAACAGCAGGGCCGCTACACAGGCTAACAGCAGGGCCACTACACAGGCTAACAGCAAGGTCACTACACAGGCTAACAGCAGGGCCGCTACACAGGCTAACAGCAGGGCCACTACACAGGCTAACAGCAGGGCCGCTACACAGGGCTGCTACACAGGCTAATATTATAATATTACAAATAACCTACAGAGGGTTTTCACAGCAGCTACAATCATATCTTGTGAAATATGAAACATTTCTGGAGAAAAAAGTTCATTTCTCTGAGGAGAATAATTTTATTGTTTTGACCCTGCTGCTATGATAGTTTGACCGGGCAAGGTTAAAGGGGCTGTGTCATGGTTAACAAGTGGACTGGGTACTAGTGTTAAACTTGAAAAAGTGAGACTCACTATTTCAAGTTATCGAGTGCCATCTTGGATTTGAATTGTAACGACAGATCGTAGTTTGTAGATTCTCCGGTTGTATATGCATATTTTATCCGTTTTGAGTTAATGTTCGACCCTTTTAATGTTCAAATGTCTTCTGGTGCGAAGTTCAAAGGCAAACGATATCATTAAAAATAGGCACCAATGCGCATGTGCAGCTCATGACACAGCCCCTTTAAGACTAATTATTGTACATGTATCTGTGAAATCAGTACTAGGTATAGCGTATAAGGGTATTTTGTCATGTACATGACAAAATGCATTGCCGGCCATTGTACAGTGTTTCCATATTTTGGAGAGCATGCATAGATTTGGAGTCATTCATCACTATTTTGTAATACATGTAACCAATTTCTGTTTTAATAGAAATATTTGTTAAATATTAGTTCTTGTTCCACGACTCTTCCCTTTTCTCTCATTTTCAGTCCCAGAAATCAAGCGTAGGATGATACGAACCCCTGATTCTAAAGAGCATGTAGTTACACACATAGGTCCTGAAGATGAGTTTGAAGAAAAGGATTTCCAAACTGCTTGTACTAAAAAGGGTTAGTATTTGTTGCCATTAACTACCCACATTGTTAATAAGTGATCAAGTCAGACAGGATGAGTGAACTTGGCATGCGTTTCACATGCAGGTTTCTCAATGAGGTATTTTTTATCAATTTCTAGGATGCCTAGTTTTGATCCATGGCTCAGTCATGCACAGAAGCCATGCCAACAAGTCATCAAAGTCAAGACATGCGTTCACATTCCACCTTGTTGATGGAGATGCAAAGTGGAGTGAACAAAACTGGTAAGTCTGACACTGAACAGTTGTGCATTACAGACATCAAGTGTGCATGAACACTATATATATAATGTACAACATACAATGTAAGCCCAGAAAATGTATGAAATGCAAGAGAAAACATCACACATGAACTGTACGTACGTAGGTTAATATATAACCACAGGCATACTATATACGTACAGTCAACTCTCTCTATGCCTGACACCTTCAGGACTAACTTTTCAGGGGCGTAGCCAGGATTTTCCATTGGGAGGTCACACTCCATATCGTTCACCACCAAATCCCCCCCCCCCTCCCCTCCCCTCCTCAAACATATAAATTGAAAGAGAGTAGACCCAGAGGAAGGGGGGTCACAGGCACAAGGTGTCTATCCATCTTAGAGAGCTCACAAATTTACAGTAAAACAGTGCAGCAGGGACCAAACAAAAGTTTCTGGCTTAGAGACATGTCCACGTTAGAGAGATTTGACCATACAAATGTCATGTATAGCAAATATCCTGCACTAAACTGGTACATGTACATATACACAAAGTGTACATATCACATTCCATACATCAATATTAATTGAAACCATTTATTTAGATTGAAATCACACTGTTAGAGTCATTTTCATACGAGTGGGAAACCTACGGCACGGAGTTACTATCACGGTATGGAATCAAAGACATTCTATTCAACCAATCACAGCGTGCAAAATCATTGCTCAACCAATTAATCAGAAAGCTTGGATACCATCGCCGCACGAACCGTACCATAACTATACTTCCCACTTGTACGAATTTAACGACTCTATTCAAACAGCAACAAAACAGTGAAACCCTTTGAGATCTACTTAATAGTGGTACAAAATAATGATGCAAAGTGTCTTAGATTTAGTTAATAGTTCTACAAATGATTTTGTATGCAATTTCTGTCTTTCAGGTTACAGCCCACAGGGCCATTCCCTTCACTATACACAGCTGAAAAGGTCTAGGTTACAAGTGTTGAACTCAGGACAAGAAATGACATCATTCTGTAGTTTGATTCTAGAGGGGTTATATATCATGTATCACAACTGAATTTAGTGGTAGTTGGTGTAGATTTAAGGCACAATTAACTGTTTAAATATTGAGACACATACTCAGTCAACTCAAGACACATACTCAGTCAACTCAAGACACATACTCAGTCAACTCAAGACACATACTCAGTCAACTCAAGACACATACTCAGTCAACTCAAGACACATACTCAGTCAACTCAAGACACATACTCAGTCAACTCAAGACACATACTCAGTCAACTCAAGACACATACTCAGTCAACTAATTTTGGATGGCCAAAACCTACTACCTACATATACATGCTAATAAAAATATATATTTTTTATTGTAGATTATTAATGTGACCACAGGCAGCCCAACAATTTCTTCCAAGGCTAATTGTAATAAATATAAACATATAATTTGCATGTGTGTATCTTTTTATGATGGGCTTCTTGTGGTAGTATGCATGGAATAAGTAAATTAGGTGTCCTGTGTTCCTACGCACAGAATCCTAAGCATCCCCCCCCCCCCCCCCCGTGTTCATGTTCATATATTGTGACAAATACTCAGATGCTCTCAAGAAACCTATAAAAAAAAAACACACCTACAAATATTTATTTATTTATAGCCTTGGGAGAAATTGTTGGGCTGCCTGTGAAACAACTGCATTACTACGTAGTATGGGTGCTAATATATTATGGTAACTGTGTGTCTGAACAGAAATGTTTAATTTTAGAAGCTGAGGGATTTGAACTGTGCAAAATGCCTGCATTGCAAGTGTTCCTAGAATAACCCTTCCCTGTCCTCAGCTTTGTATAAACATTTTTAATTCGTGTAATTAATTAAGGAATTAAATAGTGCAGGGAGATGGAATTGTGAATGTAATCATCTTCGATTAATAATAAAACTATTCGGCAGCAGTTTCTGGAATTTCATTCTCATCAATTAAAAGGCAGTGAATAATTCCATCGCGCTTTCTTCCTGTACTGATGGCCTTGATACAGCAATTATGTCTTCCTAATGAGAAATGTGTTTCTGTGCCATCTTCTACAAACTCTCCCTGTATAAAAGAAGAAATAGAAAATTACTGTATGTAACTTGACGTGTGTGGCTGGGGTTACCCTAGAGAGTACGGGCATCACCGAACAATCTGGGTTAAGGGTTCTCACCAGGGGGAGGGGTTCTCACTGGAGGAGGGGTTCTCACCGGGGGAGGGGGGGACTCCCATACTGAAAGGGACAGGGATGATCAACATCTCCTTTTTGGGGAGTAAATTACGTTTTCACCACCCCTTAGGGTGGTCACAACGAAATGCCAATATTTTTAGCCATCAAGGTATCATTTAGGGTTGCTCGTGAAGATATGAAAACGGCCTCATATTGTGTTGGTGGTGTAGACCGATCGGGCAGGAAATCTGTAATGTTTCTGGTTTAGAATGGTATCTTTTAGGGGTGAAATAAAGCAAAAACCACACTCAGATTGGTCTCCTGTAGGGGTCTAGTTGAGACTTTCCATCAATCATCCCCGTCCTTTTCACATGCTCAGTAGAGCTAGCTACAGTATGTAGCTGGCAACCAGTGGAATTCTGCCTGTCCTGGCTATGAAATCTGCCTTTGTATACATATTAATTTCTACAAAACTAGCAGCTTTATTACATGACTGTTCAAAGTTTATGGCTGGCTGTTTAAAACCTGTACTACACAAAAGATAATGCCCAATTTAATCAGTCTTCTGTATTCCACTAGAACACATTGCTGTACATTGGACACTTAAATAAACAGTTAGTTAGTTAGTTATTTTATTTATTCCATTTAGTACTTTGGCAAAGGATGGAAAATATGTAAATCACCCAACTGAGACGAGGACTAGAGTGCACACACTATACCAGTAAACACTCGCAAAGCTTTTAGGGTTTACTTGTAATAGCATCAAAGATGAACTAAATAGCATCAAAAATATCAACTAAATATAATGAAGCAGAGTGAAAAGAAAACAAAACGTTTGATGTTGTTCTGGTTGAATGATAGCTACTATTTTGTATACATACTGTACTTGTAAGCAATACTATTATACTAAATATTATACTATACTAAAGTGTGTTGTTTTATTTCTGCCTGTACTCTAAGTGTAATTGTTTGACGTACTGTACATGTACTGAGTACCTTTTAGACTTAATAAGCAGGTGCATCCATGACTGCATAATTCACTATTCTAGTTATAAATTATATCATGAAACTTACAGCTGTCTCAACTACATTTCCATTCACCCACACCTCCATTGTATCTTTTTCTGCAAAAATAAAAAAGGACAAATAATAACATTGAAAAATAACAACTTGAGGATAATATGACGCCTTAGCAGGACTATAGTGAATGCACAAGCGATTCATTTGTAAGGAAATGATAATCTTAACAAAACATTCTGTACAGCAAATATTAACATAGAGGAAAGATAAGCAGTAGCTATATTATTAATTGTTTTTTTTAGAAAGATAATGACTGCTGCCTCATATTTTGAATTTCAAAAGCAACCACTTCTCCTACATTTAAATTTATGTCAGGCATTGCTTACAAGCCAGTGGTAACAGCAATGTTTGCCCTGGTTGTTTTATCAGTAGTACTGTAAGTACTGACAGTAGTTTAGTATGACTTTGTGACATGTAGTCTGTTCTATGATAACAATCAGTATAAATTAACACCACGAGTGCCATTTCTCTCTACAGTTCAACACCTCCAACTGTAAGTTAGGGTGTAGAAACAGACTAATGATTTAGAAAAACTTGCTATAAAAACAAACTAAGAGCAGGATACTGGATTGCATTAACGAAGGATATCCGAATGAGGACATTTGAATTCCCAAAATAAACATTTAATAATTGAAATTAACTTAAGCTTAAGACTGTCAAAAATGAAAACGCAACTTTGTTTCCTCGTCATTTCATCAGAGTTCTGGACATAGTATTAGTACCCACTTATTATTTTGGTATCAGATACACTTTTATAGTCGTAGTATTTGACCGCAAAACAGATCTTTCTCTTAAAAGTTAGAAGTCAGATCAACCATAACTAATTCCCAAGATAAACACTGGATTTTCTGGTTACTTGGCTGCACTGAACTCAGTGTTTTCTTGAGAATACTTTCTTTCTTCTGTACGTGTTTGTTTATTTCAAGCCAAGTCGATTGGCCGGAATTGACGCCAGCACTAGCAAAACAATTTCTCATTTTCCTGTCCGTTGACACGCGAAGATTTAAATCTTACCTAACACAACTCTCGTCTCGTCTCCGTCCAACAAAAGGGTCCAAACTTTGGCAGTTTTCTTTCGATTCTCGACGAATTTTTTGAGCGATTTTCCTCCAACTTCTAGAGTGTACTCGTATTGAAAGCCACTGACTGCCTCGATGTGTATCGTCGCTCTTTTGCCTGCTATATCAAATGTCTCTTGCCCTACCAACCTAAACATCCAGTTTTTCTTCACGATCTCTTGGTTATCAACGAAGATGACCCTTCGTCCCGTTGTAGTTCCATGTTCAAATTGAACCTTGTGAACGCGATCTGCAAGAGCAATTTCCCACGTTGCGACCACATCACCCATTGTTGGTCTTATTCAGCTTTTCGATCCTTTTGGCTAATAGCTCTCAAGATTCAGCACCGTTCATCAACTAATTAAAAAACAGCGTCGGCCAACAACATTGCTTATTACATACATCCTTCTCCCAAAGGACAACACGAGCCTTCTGAACTATTGAGTCAGCGGATACATTTGATTGTTGCAGGAGCCAATCAAATACTCGTACTGTACGAGCGAAAATATCAAATTTGAATTTCGAATATCGTTGCCTGCTATGCAAATTATAGAAATCATTTTACCTTTGAGCGAAGTTTAAGACAAATTATTTAAGATTTATTAAGTTAACAAATATAAAAAATATTCATTTTCAGCGCATTTACATTTACTCAGGAGCCTGATTTACTGTACTCTAAGCCGTTTTTTTCTTCAAGGAAGTAATCAAATAATCACTGAAAAAAGTCCATTTTGTTATTTAAAAAATGTTCAAGTTATCAGAAGAAAAAAAATGAAATAGAAAAATGAGAAAAAAACTGTTTTTGTTTTTGGGCTTCCTGTGGTGTTTCTCCGACCCAGTCTTTTTGCGCAGCCATGTGAGTCGATAAGTTTCATCAGATGTTCGTCTGTGAGCCGGTGGCAGGTATTTTTCGAAGAACAACACACTTAAAACGATTTTTTCTGGGATTTTCTGGTTCTCTACGCTATTACTGTAATACCAGTAGTGTCATGAAGCTGTACAGCGACAAAGGAAATCCTAACTTACTGCGTATTTTGGTGGCAAAGAATCTGTCTGGTATTTCATTGGACGTTCAATATGTTAGTCAAGAAGGTACTGCATAAGTTAACTTAAATATATTTTGTTTTGAAAACGTAGTTCAAAGTGATGTCTTTTAATGAGGCTGTAGTTAAGGTTATCTTTATAAAACAATAAGACAATTATTACATATTATATAATGTTATTTTTTGATAGGCATTTAATAATTTTTTAAATTACATGTAAGACTTCAGCTTACATTGCATATTCTATGGGAGGTTTTATGGAATCTTCTTCTGACGTCAAAATCTATCACGAGTGGCCGTCAAACCGTCATTTTACTTGCTCAAAACTTCAATTTTAGATCCCCCCAGATATTTCCAGCCATACACAAGAGGACAGTGGAACCCGGTTAATACAGACACCATCGGGACGAGACGCAGTGTCCTTATTAACCGGGTGTCCATATAAACCGGGCCGGTCAATGTATGTCACTTCCATTTTTAGTGGAAGCAATGACTGCATGCCACTGGTGATCTGTTTATTTTTAGTGGGGAAACTCTGAATGCACGTAATTAGCGATCAGTTTACACGTTGAGCGTGAGAAAGCATGGAACGTGCATAATTAGTTGGGCTTCCTGTGGAAGACCCGACTCTAAAAATGCAGAGCGGTCGTTGTATTCTTCGTCTTTGGCTTCAAACCGCCAATTGGGTTCTACAGCGCATGCGCCCTGTGCCGGCCGCTAAGATAATCACCGAAGGCTCTAACAACATGATTTATCAATACGAGACTGGTCGAGTCTTTATTCACAAACCTTGTTGGAGGAAGTTTATGTCGTCTTGTATTCAAAATAACCTCAATAATTCATAGAGATATGGATTTATCAATCCAGTACTAGTACTGCAAAGGGTTTAGAGATCTTCAGAACTTAGAACGAAGTGAGTTGATACACGCAGCCGGCGGTGAAGAGAACAGTTGGAAGGTTTTCAGCCGACCAATAACCGTCGAGGTAAACCCATATTTACACTTCATCCAAACATTGTTTAATCACTCTGCGATGTCTAGTTTATGTATACGGTATTTGTATTTGTATGGATATATTTTATGGTAACAAATAAACAATGTCATTGTCATTCATGATTCACTGAGTCTGTGAAATCGCAGTACTTAAATTGCAAGGAAAGCATGTTCTAGATATCGAGCTCGAGTCACGCAACGACGAGGTCGACGAGCAACCAAACGCTGTTTTAATCGCACTAGAAGATATCTATATTTAGTTCAAATAGGCTACATTTCATTTAGAAGCCCGACTTCATGCTAGAAGAGCGTCTAGTTTTAATTAAAAAGCGATCAATTTACACATTGTCGTTGTTTTGGGAAAATAAAGTGTCCGTATTAACCGGGTAGACCTTGTATGAAAATGGACATATTGGGACAGGAAAAAGTGCCCATTGTCCGTATTATCCGGTGTCCGTATTAAATAGGTAGGTATATTTTATAGACATTTGTATGAGTTTCGGCCGGGACAGAACAACATGTCCGTAATAACCGGGTGTCCGTATTAACCGGGTGTCCGTAAGGCCGGGTTCCACTGTTAGGCTAGAGAACTATCGCTATGCAGGCGCTATAAACACGAGCTCATTTTGATTGACTGAGAAAGACATTATTCAATAAAATCACAATGATTAGTTCTGAAAACAGTGTTTTGTTCAAAATACCCCACACTAAACGTCCATGCCTCAAACCCCCCCCCCCCCCTCCCTAAACGACATATAGAATATGTTGACGGCCCCTTAGATGGACAAGTACTAGTGGGCAAGTAACCAGGGGGGGGGGGGGGGGGGGGGCAAGGGGGGGCAAGTACTCAGGGGACAAGTAACCAGGGGGCAAGTACTCAGGGGGACAAGTAACCAGTGGGACAAGTACTCAGGGGGGCAAGTAACCAGTGGGACAAGTACTCAGGGGGGCAAGTAACCAGTGGGACAAGTACTCAGGGGGGCAAGTAACCAGTGGGACAAGTACTCAGGGGGGCAAGTAACCAATGGGACAAGTACTCAGGGGGGCAAGTAACCAGTGGGACAAGTACTCAGGGGACAAGTAACCAGTGGGACAAGTACTCAGGGGGGCAAGTAACCAGTGGGACAAGTACTCAGGGGGGCAAGTAACCAGTGGGACAAGTACTCAGGGGGGCAAGTAACCAGTGGGACAAGTACTCAGGGGGGCAAGTAACCAATGGGACAAGTACTCAGGGGGGCAAGTAACCAGGGGGCAAGTACTCAGGGGACAAGTAACCAGTGGGACAAGTACTCAGGGGGGCAAGTAACCAGTGGGACAAGTACTCAGGGGGGCAAGTAACCAATGGGACAAGTACTCAGGGGGGCAAGTAACCAGTGGGACAAGTACTCAGGGGGGCAAGTAACCAGTGGGACAAGTACTCAGGGGGGCAAGTAACCAGTGGGACAAGTACTCAGGGGGCAAGTAACCAGTGGGACAAGTACTCAGGGGGCAAGTAACCAGTGGGACAAGTACTCAGGGGGCAAGTAACCAGTGGGACAAGTACTCAGGGGGGCAAGTAACCAGGGGGCAAGTACTCAGGGGGCAAGTAACCAGTGGGACAAGTACTCAGGGGGCAAGTAACCAGGGGGCAAGTACTCAGGGGGGCAAGTAACCAGGGGGCAAGTACTCAGGGGGCAAGTAACCAGTGGGACAAGTACTCAGGGGGCAAGTAACCAGTGGGACAAGTACTCAGGGGGCAAGTAACCAGGGGGCAAGTACTCAGGGGGCAAGTAACCAGTGGGACAAGTACTCAGGGGGCAAGTAACCAGGGGGCAAGTACTCAGGGGGCAAGTAACCAGGGGGCAAGTACTCAGGGGGCAAGTAACCAGTGGGACAAGTACTCAGGGGGCAAGTAACCAGTGGGACAAGTACTCAGGGGGGCAAGTAACCAGGGGGCAAGTACTCAGGGGGCAAGTAACCAGTGGGACAAGTACTCAGGGGGCAAGTAACCAGTGGGACAAGTACTCAGGGGGCAAGTAACCAGTGGGACAAGTACTCAGGGGGCAAGTAACCAGTGGGACAAGTACTCAGGGGGGCAAGTAACCAATGGGACAAGTACTCAGGGGGGCAAGTAACCAGGGGGCAAGTACTCAGGGGGGCAAGTAACCAGGGGGCAAGTACTCAGGGGGGCAAGTAACCAGGGGGCAAGTACTCAGGGGGGCAAGTAACCAGGGGGCAAGTACTCAGGGGGGCAAGTAACCAGGGAGGTAATTAAATAACCAGGGAGGCAAGTACTCAGGGGGGCAAGTAACCAGGGGGCAAAGTACTCAGGGGGGCAAGTAACCAGGGAGGTAATTAAATAACCAGGGAGGCAAGTACTCAGGGGGGCAAGTAACCAGGGGGCAAGTACTCAGGGGGGCAAGTAACCAGGGAGGTAATTAAATAACCAGGGAGGCAAGTACACTGTAACCAAGGGTGCAAGTACTCAGGGGAGCAAGCACTCATGTGAATGTGAATCAAGCCGTAATTTAATACCCCCTCCCTCATCCCCCCCCCCCCCCCCCCCCCCCAAATTGATATTTTATAGGATGTGTTTGTGTGTGTAATTCATACTATACAAATCAATCAAATTGTTTTTATTTCAGAAAAAGACAAATTCAAATTACCAGGAATACATACAAAGGTACAAGAAATAGGTTACTGAAAAACATACTGTCTTAATGATTGACATTGATTGAATAAGTGATGGGTTTCAGATTGTTTGTTGGATGGATGGATGAATGGATGGATGGATGAATAGACTGAGCTACTGCGATTAAATGATTGATGGAATGATCGACAGATGGATGGATTTATTGATTAACTCATGGATGGATTGATGGATGGACAGATGGCTGACTGATTGATTAGCAGTAATATTATTAATAATAATATTGTTTGTTTTCTAGCTTCCAGTCTTAGAAGTAGAGGATGGACATTTTCTATTTAGTCCCAATGCTATCTGCAGGTACAGTGTACACTTGTCATAATACATTTGCATCAAATGACTTTATATCCAGTGCCTGATAGTAATGGAATGGCTGTAATCATCTGGCTGTCATTTAGCGATTGATCATGAATGATGCAAGCACAAGGCCAAGCATAAGCATATATACATGTACGTACATTGATCATATGAAAAGGCCAGACAAAAGCTTATAAACCACAGGCACAGGCATACAGTATGCTTGTGTCAGGCCCATTTTCACAGTGAAATAAGGCCTCTTGTGCTTGCGCTTATGCTTGCGTCAGGCCCATTTTCACAGTGAAATAAGGCCTCTTGTGCTTGCGCTTATGCTTGCGTCAGGACCATTTTCACAGTGAAATAAGGCCTCTTGTGCTTGCGCTTATGCTTGTGTCACGCCCATTTTCACAATGAAATAAGGTATCTTGTGCTTGCGCTTATGCTTGTGTCAGGCCCATTTTCACAGTGAAATAAGGCCTCTTGTGCTTGCGCTTATGCTTGTGTCACGCCCATTTTCACAATGAAATAAGGTATCTTGTGCTTGCGCTTATGCTTGTCAGGCCCATTTTCACAGTGAAATAAGGCCTCTTGTGCTGCACTTATGCTTGTGTCAGGCCCATTTTCACAGTGAAATAAGGCCTCTTGTGCTTGTGCTTATGCTTGCATCAGGCCCATTTTCACAATGAAATAAGGCCTCTTGTGCTTGTGCTTATGCTTGCGTCAGGCCCATTTTCACAATGAAATAAGGCCTCTTGTGCTTGCGCTTATGCTTGTGTCAGGCCCATTTTCACAATGAAATAAGGCCTCTTGTGCTTGCGCTTATGCTTGTGTCAGGCCCATTTTCACAGTGAAATAAGGCCTCTTGTGCTTGTGCTAATGCTTGTGTCAGGCCCATTTTCACAGTGAAATAAGGCCTCTTGTGCTTGTGCTTTTTGTATGCTTGCATCTGACACTAGTGAAAACCAGGCCTGTTGTTGTTGTCCATTCCAACAATAAGCTCAATCATTGATATTTGTAGATATGTCCTTGAACAAAATGAAACTAGGAAATCTCAGCCCAAAAATGCTGAACAAGAGGCCACCATCAACCACTGGGTTGAATGGGAAAATACACATTTGCAGGTAGGTTATTAAAGCCATCTCTTAAAGACACACTGTTATGTGTGTATGTGTGTGTGTGTAATACAAGATTCATAAATCTAAAATCACCAACAGTAACAATGTTTATTTAAGGTGACTCCAACATAATTGCGAGTGCATTTTGCATTTTTTTTAACTCGCTCGTATCGCGTCAAAAACACTTGGATATTTCTGCATTTAATACATGTAATAACTCAAACATGTAGGCTTTTAAGGGTGTATTCAAAATTATATTTTTCAGTCGCGTTTGCCATTATGGGCCGATTTTCTAACAGTGGTTTTTCTTAATAGTGTCCTCCTGTTCGCTCAAAAATCGTACGATTTCCACGAAACTTCAGATTCTTGTTAAATAGATTGTCATAATTTAGTCTGCTGGGTTTAAAAAAAATCTCTCGACTGCAATTTGCGCGGTCTAAAAACTGACCATAAAAATAATGCCGTGCAACTTGCAGTCGAGATATTTTTTTTAAACCCAGCAGACAAAATTATGACAATCTATTTAACAAGAATCTGAAGTTTCATGCAAATCGTACAATTTTTGAATGAACACGAGGACAATATTATGAAAAACCACTGTTAGAAAATTGGCCCGTGTTGACAAACGCGACTGAAAAATAAAATTTTGAATACACCCTTAAAAGCCTAGATGTTTGAGTTATTACATGTGTTAAATGCAGAAATATCTGAGTGTCTTGGACGCGATACGAGCGAGCTAAAAAAAAATCACAAAATGCACTCGCAATTATGTTGGAGTCACCTTAAACTCCCTAAAATATTAATAATAATAAACCTCCCTAAAATACCTATCAGAACCTCACTACCCCCAAAAAGACAACATTTTAACCCCTCCCCCCCCCCAAAAAAAATCCTTTACACCTCTCCCTATCGCTTTTTGGAGACCTCCCCCAGGGGGGGGGGGGGGGGGGTACTCCCTTAAATTTAGGATGGGGGTGTGCCGCTGAGTCTCTGAGACCCTGGACCTGTTTCAGACAAAAAAAAGATAATTTTTGACCCCCCCCCCCCCCCCCCCCCCCCCCCCCCCCCCCGGGAGCAAATAAATTTTCATTAGCAATGTTGATAACAGTTTGTTTCTAATTATCCAATTTTCTTGTAGCCTGCTATAATGTCTCACATCCTGTCAACTAGCAGTCATCACAAACAGGCTGGTAGTCCAAAATCCCTCTCTGACCTCTTGGGTCAATTGGATGGAGTATTAAAGAAGCAGAAAAACATTGCTGGGGTATAAACACATAGTTGACTTCCAATGCCATAGTACTGTAATGGAACAAATAGATTGGTAGTGTTGTGCATACATGTATAGTCAACTCTCTTTAGAGCAGATTTCTGACTCTGAAAGACTTATGATCCAGACTTGTTGTGCCGTGCCTCAACTGTGATGTTTTCTATTTTTGAACTAGTGTCATGACCATACTCTCATGTGCTACAGGTGACCATGCCGTGACTGTGGCATGTGTCGTGCTGTGACTGTGACATGTGTCTGTGTCTGTGCCTTGCTGTGCCTTGTGCCATGAATTTTCACAGTCATATGAAATCTGCTCCAGGGCAAACACTACAGTATCATGTCCATAATTAGGTATCACAATTTAACGAGAGTCTGTAAAATCATGAATTATTTTCAATTTGCGTAGTTTTATCCAGTAAATTTATCTGTAATTATTAAAGATTCACAAGTAGTTGGGTGTCCATAAGATAACAATTGACTGGGTGTGAGTTAATAATTTTATGTATTGTACATATTTGCAGGATGCTGTAGGTCTTGCAGATGTGGTGGTGTGGGGTTCTCTATACCCTCTTATATCCCATGAGCCTCAGCTACTAGGTAACAAACTAATTACATGCTTTTACAAAATGAATTCAAAAATTTACTCAGCACTCATTCATTTATTTCACCAAGGAGCAGGGTTGGCAAGATTGTTAGGGGGGATTATGTTGGTTATGAATTCAACAATTACTCAGCACACATTCATTTATTTCACCAAGGAGCAGGGTTGGCAAGATTGTTAGGGGGGATTATGTTGGTTATGAAAGTTATAGTAAGCTTACATGGAGAATGGAGGTGTATGTAGGTGGGTGGGGTGTTTAGAACTACTACAATGATAGCCGAGGGGTTGTAAGATGTTTTTAGTATCATGAAGTGATGTTGGCAGCTTATACATGTACCTTGCAATTTTGCCAACAACCCCCCCCCCCCCCCCCCCACATACTTGTGCCTGCATGTCCATGTAATTCACATTGTAATATTCATTCAAAAGTTGTCTATTCTAACAGGAGCTCAGTATGAATGTTTAAGGAAGTGGCACACCTCCATTGCTAGACATGAAGCCTTTCAACATGGAGCAAGTGAAGCTAACTGCTCACCAACATCCTTTAAGGTACATGTACCACAACCGATAGTAACTTGTCAGCCCACCATTGACCTGCCAACCTTTTATACCTCATTCCTTCATGATTAATAACAATTGAAAGGCTACTGGAAAAAAACAGTGTGACTTATGATCAAACTTCAAATTCTCCTTTGAATTTCAAAGAGCTTAAATGAGAATTCAGATTTTGATCACAGACTACTTACATTGTACATGTATGCCGTTTGTTCAAATAAATCCCTCTCTGGGCTGTATGTCTAATGACAGAGTTAACATACCATTTGGGTTATTTGTGTCGTAGGAATATTTTCAGGGTCACACGTCTGTGTCCATCCCAACAACACAGTCGCCAGACACACAAAAACAGACAGCTCAACCAAAAATGAGCAAAAGCAACAAAGACAAATCAAAAGGTGTGGTTATAGTATTTACTAATAATAAACTATCTATATCTATCTATCTATCTATCTATCTATAGATCTATATTGTAACTTTACTTGAACAAATTCCCACTCAATTGTTTGCTTGCCTGTTTTTATGAAGAAAAATGTTATTCAAGGCATTTTGCAGGGTTGCCAAAAAGGTAACTTGTACGTAATAGTAGTTGTAGTTGTCAATCAACAGTTGGCCAACAATTATTGCACCGAGACTGACAAACGGCCGACAAACGGTCAACAAACGACCACCAGTCAGCCGACAGTCGGCTGACAAGTGATTTCCTATTCTACACTAATACCAGTATTACCAATAGGAGAGTATACTTAATAATAGAAAGATGGTTCTAGGGTCAGGAAGCTCTGCCATTTTGTTTTTTATAAACAAACTTTTCATTTTTCTGACGAACTGCAGCCTGTAAAAGTGTGAAAGTACCTGTAGCTGGCAATATAAATCAGTCACAGGTACAATGTACGGTACTTTTTGGCAACCCTGGACAAATTAACCTACCAGTACTTCATACCCTACAGATCACTCTGACTTTACTGTTTATGTTCTCTAGGATCACAAAAACCTGCTGCTAAAGTTAATGGGACAGCTGAGGAGGTATTCATGAACAACATTACACATACATAAATACAACAACTGTTTACTTATCACTACAGGGACAGACCTGTCTGTCCATCTGTTGATTTTGATTAAATACTGTACCTCAAGTGGCCACCGTCTCGATTTCAGGCCCATCTACATTGTAGAAAAAAAATGGTGCCTTTTGATATTAAAATTAGTTGACAGACTCTGTAATAATGTCTAGTCAAATGGAGAGCACTCTTAGTCTGTGACAATAACAATGACAATAGTTACAGGTATCCCTTGCAGTACTTACTAATGCTGATGCATTTTCTATGTAGAGTTCAGGGATTAGCATCACAAAGTTCCATGCTTCATCTGATGAGATTACTGAGGCAGTTAATGCTTGGATGGGAAGCGAAGGAATCCCTACAGCCAGGAAACGTAGTCACCCAATGTAAGTACACTTGGAGTTGTACAAAGTACAATCCTTATGTCATCCTACTTCTCCAATATTGCGAAGTGGACACATTGAAATCATGCGATTGCCAGCAATATTGTGCACAATGTTGCATCATGCATCTTCACATTTAGTTGGCTATGTATTAACAAACAGTTATTCTGATTACAGACTACCAATTGAAGGAGAAAAGAACTTCTTAGTCACCAGTGCCTTACCATACGTCAACAATGTTCCTCATCTTGGAAACATCATTGGTTGTGTATTGAGTGCTGATGTATTTGCCAGGTATGTACATGTACATGTACCATCTTAGGACCCTGTGTCTGAGCCCATGGTGCCTTGCACCAATGTTTTGTGTTTACATGCACCTGCTAAAACTAAATGATACAGACTTTAAATAGAATACAGAAAAAAACAATTGGGTGGAGTCCAATCATTCAGATTTTCATCTGAAATTCCTTGAAATGTCGAAAATACTGCTGTGGTGTGCAAAGCATCCTGGACTTGGACACAGGGTCCTTTAGCTATAATAATAATAATAATAATAAATCGGTTCTTATATATAGCGCATTTCACATTGTCTCAATGCGCTTTACAACCGATGGAGGACTTTTTCGGGCTGCATATAAATGCACCTACTGCAGCCGAGCAGCTTACAATCATGAGGAGTTAGTATGTTAGTGTGTTATACCTCCAATTTGAAGTATAAGAGACCCTTTAGTATTTATATACGGTGCAAGGAAATATTGCATTACTGAGAAACTATGTGTCTATTTATTACAGATACTGCCGTATCAATGGTTACAATACACTCTACATTTCTGGTACAGATGAATATGGAACAGCTACAGAAACAAAGGTTAGATAACAGCAATGCATGCACTGGCTTTGAGCAAGTTTCTCTAACGCTGTGTTTGTTGATGCTGAGTTCATTCCATGTTTTTCTGTGATGATTTTGTGTGTGTCTGCATCGAAAAGACAGTACCTTATTACACTTTATTTCCGCGACACTTTAATTTTGCGATTTGGGAATGGTCATATTTCGGGACACTTTATTTTCGTGATTTTGTTAAATTTGTAGAAACTGAGTCACTTTATTTTCGCGATTTCGTCGATAAATCAATCATTAAATTTGACTTTATTTTAGTTAAAAACGAAAATAAACCGGAATACGTATACATTTTTGTATTTGAATTGTATTTCTCTTATGCTCGTAATCATGGCACAGCAGTTGGTAACAAGACCTGCAAGGTACAATGTCTGTACGAGCGAGAGCGAAAAGAACTTGGTGCAGGAGATTGATTATGGACCATTACTAGAAGACATTGAATAAGTGAACTCAGAATGATTATTAAGGGCTAATATTTCACTTAAAGCTTATATACATGTATGGCCTCAATCAATTTTCGCGCATGCAACCAGTTTTCGCGACACTTAATTTTTGCGACATCAAATTTTCGAAATTTTCGAAATTAAAGTGTAATAAAGTGAAATGAGATATTTGAATGAATGTCAAGAAACGACCCTAATATTATGTTTGTCTTCTTTAGGCTTTAGAAGAAGGCTTAACTCCCAAAGAGATTTGTGACAAATATTATAAAATTCACTCTGATGTTTACTCGTGGTTCAACATTGAGTTTGATTTCTTTGGTCGAACTACGACTGAAGAACAAACAAAGTAAGTACATTACTTGAGGTAAATCAGAGAAAACAAACCCTGTTACCTCTAGCTAGGTTTCTTCTCTTGGCTTTTGAGTTTTAGGAGTTTTTGAGAAAATGGTGTTCAACCTTTTCAACAAAGTAACAAAGATCCAATCTGTAAGAGAATATAATATGAATGCATTTTTTTATTTTTTTTATTTTTTTATACATTTTTATTACATTTCATTTCATTTCATAATCTGAATGCATGCCTTGCTGTCAAATGACATGAGTTTTCTTTGTTGCTTGGTTTCAGAATTGCTCAGGAAATTTTCTGGAGACTGCACAAGAGAGGTTATTTACTGGAGGACTCTATAGAACAGTTACAATGCACTAGTTGTAAAAGGTTCGATGCACCCACCAGTCAGCATCCTCGGATACCCAGCGTGTCCCCTCTCCCTTTATACACCCTGGTTATCCAAGGATGCAGTCACAAGTGGTCTACAACTATCCTTACAGCAGTACTTTGATAATGTGGTATTTATGGAATTTCCCTTTATTTCATTTCCCTTTTTCATTCTGTTTGCATTCAGATTTTTAGCGGATCGTTTTGTGGAAGGGATATGTCCTTTCTGTAACTACGAGGTTAGTGACCTTTGAAGCCACTCTCGATGCACAGCAAGCCCAACTATTTCACCTAGGGCTATTGTTCAAAATAAATATATAGTGCACATCTTATCATGGGCTTCCTGTGGTGTCCCGCGCTCCACCACAGGGAGCCCATCAAAAAGACATGCGCATATGTGCAAAGCTTTATATTTTTTAAATGGCCAATAGTTGGGCTGCCTTTGAGTATCCAAGAGTATTTATTTTTGTCAAACAGTCTTGTATCCTCAACCTGAATAATCCAACCTACAATTCTACATTAGATTGAGTATTTATTAGATTTATTTTAATTTATATTTGAGTGTGTTTTAAGTAACTGTTGAATTATAATTAGGATGCTCGTGGTGATCAGTGTGATGCTTGTGGTAAATTAATCAATGCTGTAGAACTTAAGGTAGGTGCAACATGTATGTGGAGTAAGCATTGATTACCAGTATATAACTGACTTCACTACTCTTGCTAACGTACAGAATCCTAAATGTAAAGTATGCGGTGGTAAGCCTGAGGCCAAGTCAAGCACACACTTGTTTCTGGATCTAGCTAAGGTACATAGTTAAACTTCATTGTAAGGCCGTGCTCACCCAGCATAGTGTGTGGAGATGGTGGTAGTGTGTGGAGATGGTGGTAGTGTGTGGAGATGATGATAGTGTGTGGAGATGGTGGTAGTGTGTGGAGATGGTGGTAGTGTGTGGAGATGGTGGTAGTGTGTGGAGATGGTGGTAGTGTGTGGAGATGGTGGTAGTGTGTGAGATGGTGGTAGTGTGTGGAGATGGTGGTAGTGTGTGGAGATGGTGGTAGTGTGTGGAGATGGTGGTAGTGTGTGGAGATGGTGGTAGTGTGTGAAGATGGTGGTAGTGTGGAGATGGTGGTAGTGTGTGGAGATGGTGGTGGTGTGTGGATGATGATGAGTGTGTGGAGATGGTGGTAGTGTGAGATGGTGATAGTGTGTAGAGATGGTGGTAGTGTGTGGAGATGATGGTGGTAGTGTGTGGAGATGGTGGTAGTGTGTGGAGATGGTGGTAGTGTGTGGAGATGGTGGTAGTGTGTGGAGATGGTGTAGTGTGTGGAGATGGTGGTAGTGTGTGGAGATGGTGGTAGTGTGTGGAGATGGTGGTGTGTGTGGTGATGGTGGTAGTGTGTGGGTGGTAGTGTGTGGAGATGGTGGTAGTGTGTGGAGATGGTGGTAGTGTGTGGAGATGGTGGTAGTGTGTGGAGATGGTGGTAGTGTGTGGAGATGGTGGTAGTGTGTGGAGATGGTGGTAGTGTGTGGAGATGGTGGTAGTGTGTGGAGATGGTGGTAGTGTGTGGAGATGGTGGTAGTGTGTGGAGATGGTGGTAGTGTGTGGAGATGGTGGTGGTGTGTGGAGATGGTGGTAGTGTGTGGAGATGGTGGTAGTGTGTGGAGATGGTGGTAGTGTGTGGAGATGGTGGTAGTGTGTGGAGATGGTGGTAGTGTGTGGAGATGTGGTAGTGTGTGGAGATGGTGGTAGTGTGTGGAGATGGTGGTAGTGTGTGGAGATGGTGGTAGTGTGTGGAGATGGTGGTAGTGTGTGGAGATGATGTGGTAGTGTGTGGAGATGGTGGTAGTGTGTGGAGATGGTGGTAGTGTGTGGAGATGGTGGTAGTGTGTGGAGATGGTGGTAGTGTGTGGAGTGGTAGTGGTGGTAGTGTGTGGAGATGGTGGTAGTGTGTGGAGATGGTGGTAGTGTGTGGAGATGGTGTGTGGTGTGTGTGGAGATGGTGATAGTGTGTGGAGATGGTGGTAGTGTGTGGAGATGGTGGTAGTGTGTGGAGATGGTGGTAGTGTGTGGAGATGGTGGTAGTGTGTGGAGATGGTGGTAGTGTGTGGAGATGGTGGTAGTGTGTGGAGATGGTGGTGTGTGTGGAGATGGTGGTAGTGTGTGGAGATGGTGGTAGTGTGGAGATGGTGGTAGTGTGTGGAGATGGTGGTAGTGTGTGGAGATGGTGGTAGTGTGTGGAGATGGTGGTAGTGTGTGGAGATGGTGGTAGTGTGTGGAGATGGTGATAGTGTGTGGAGATGGTGGTAGTGTGTGGAGATGGTGGTAGTGTGTGGAGATGGTGGTAGTGTGTGGAGATGGTGGTAGTGTGTGGAGATGGTGTAGTGTGTGGTGTGTGGAGATGGTGGTAGTGTGTGGAGATGGTGGTAGTGTGTGGAGATGGTGGAGTGGTGGTAGTGGTGGAGATGGTGGTAGTGTGTGGAGATGGTGGTAGTGTGTGGAGATGGTGGTAGTGTGTGGAGATGGTGGTAGTGTGTGTGATGGTGGAGATGGTGGTAGTGTGTGGAGATGGTGGTAGTGTGTGGAGATGGTGGTAGTGTGTGGAGATGGTGGTAGTGTGCGGAGATGGTGTAGTAGTGTGTGGAGATGGTGGTAGTGTGTGGAGATGGTAGTAGTGTGTGGAGATGGTAGTAGTGTGTGGAGATGGTAGTAGTGTGTGGAGATGGTGGTAGTGTGTGGAGATGATGTGATAGTGTGTGGAGATCGTGATAGTGTGTGGAGATGGTGTAGTGTGTGGAGATGATGATAGTGTGTGGAGATGGTGGTAGTGTGTAGAGATGGTGGTAGTGTGTGGAAATGGTGGTAGTGTGTGGAGATGGTGGTAGTGTGTGGAGATGGTGGTAGTGTGTGGAGATGGTGGTAGTGTGTGGAGATGGTGGTAGTGTGTGGAGATGGTGGTAGTGTGTGGAGATGGTGGTAGTGTGTGGAGATGGTGGTAGTGTGTGGAGATGGTGGTAGTGTGTGGAGATGGTGGTAGTGTGTGGAGATGGTGGTAGTGTGTGGTGATGGTGGTAGTGTGTGGAGATGGTGGTAGTATGTGGAGATGGTAGTAGTGTGTGGAGATCGTGATAGTGTGTGGAGATGGTGGTAGTGTGTAGAGATGGTGGTTGTGTATGGAGATGGTGATAGTGTGTGGAGATCGTGATAGTGTGTGGAGATGGTGGTAGTGTGTGGAGATGTGGTAGTGGTGGTAGTGTGTGGAGATGGTGGTAGTGTGTGGAGGTGGTGATAGTGTGTGGAGATGGTGGTAGTGTGTGGAGATGGTGGTAGGTGTGGAGATAAGATGTGATGTGATGAAAGATGCGGAAGTTTAAACAGATGACTTGTAAGCTCAAGCTAATTCATGCACGCGCATTGTTATGGTACGAGAGAGCCGCGTATTATCTTCATCTTTCTAAATGTTGCATGTACATGTTGCATGTATAAAACCTGATAAAACATGTAATGCAAGATTATTAATTGCCTCAGTTCAAAAACTTAACTTGAAAAATAATACAATGTTTTTTTTCTCCGATTCTAATCCAACTTACTCCAGCTTGAACCCACATTGAAGTCTTGGGTAGATTCGTCGTCTACTGAAGGTATGCCTGGATCATGCTGTAGTTTTCGCTTAATAGAGGTTCCTTTAGTATATATCATTGGAATTGTTGTATTTTTCAGGAACCTGGACAACTAATTCGCGTCAAATCACACGTAGCTGGATACAAGAGGGTTTGAAACCACGATGTATCACTCGAGACCTTAAATGGGGTACACCAGTACCTCTAGAGGGGTACACTGATAAAGTGTTTTATGTATGGTTCGATGCACCTATAGGGTTAGTAGTACACACGTAGTGTATACAATAGAGTCGTGTTCGTATGAGTGTGAAACCTATGGTACCTTTATTTATACAGGGTAACTCATTTAGCAGCTACAATTGTACAATTGTAGGCTGGTATACATAGAGGCCCTGCATAACTTTATCAAAACTAATTACAATCTAAAAACATAATTATTACCGTGACAATGGCTTGCTTTCTGAACCAATCAAAAACCGTGCAGATGCATCTCATCCAATCAAAGTCTTTCTATTTAGTCAGTCACGTGTTATTCTTCATTTTTGACAGGTACCTGTCAATCACAGCCAACTATACTGACCAATGGGAGAAGTGGTGGAAGAACCCTCAACAGGTAAGTTTCTCCCTCGGCCGCTTTCTTGACCAACGTTATAGTCACCTGTACATCTTTCTGCACGTGATGCTACAGTCCTAACCTGAGTATCAGGCCTTTTTTAGAAAATTCGGATTCGGAGGAGGGAGAGGGTTGGAAAATTTGGAGAGGGGAGGGGGAGGGGGTGTCCTGAAGCTCAATGTATGTCCGTTATAAATAGACGGGTTCAACATTTAGGGAGCTAAAAGGGGTTTAAAGTTGTCAAGATCTGCTGAAATCACTAGCAGGTCAGGAAGTATCATTTCACTGAAGCTCGTTTCGTAGCGTTTCATTCAAAATTAGCATAAAAATGAAATTAGCCATTTCAAAAACGAGTGGAGGACTGGGAACGAGTTTTTAGAATTAATCTAATTAAAAAATGAACCCCATCACAAGAAAGAGCATATCAGAATTAGTAAGTTTACAAAGTTTCGATAGGTTTAGTTAGATATTGTAACCATACATGTACAGTTTCTTTGTAATGTTTGCAGTTTTTAAATGTCTGCAGCTCATTTGCTGCTTCTCCAAACCCTATCAAACTCCTAAAACTTACTAATTCTGATATGCTCTTTCTTGTGATGGGGTTCATTTCTTAATTAGATTAATTCTAAAAACTTGTTCCCAGTCCTCCACTCGTTTTTGAAATGGCTAATACCGAGTTTCTATTTTCACGTACAGCTATTACAGAGAAGGTTATCTTATGTATACTGCATTATGTATTGTTTGTAAATATGGGCAAATGGTAGAGACAATAAGTCAAAATTATGTATTGTGATTAAAAATTAAGATTAAAATTAAAATTAAGATTAAAAATTACGTTTGTATTTCATATGAAAAGGTTGTCTTATGAATACTGCATAGTTTATTGTGTATCATACCAAGATATTTTGGTTTGGTCTCAGGTGGTTTTGGCTTCTAAAAAGAAGTCTTGAGTTGTAATTCAGTATTCACCAGACAACCTTTTTGAAATAGCTCTACATGGTTGTTTATCTTTTCCTGGTCGTAGGTCACATCGTACCAGTTTATGGCCAAAGACAATGTTCCATTCCATACTGTAGTGTTCCCCAGTACTTTACTTGGTGCTGACGATAACTATACTTTACTCAATAGTATCAGCGCAACGGGTACGTAATGCTTGAAAATACTAATAAAATACTAATAAAATACTAATAAAATACTAATAAAATACTAATAAAATACTAATAAAATACTAATAAAATACTAATAAAATACTAATAAAATACTAATAAAATACTAATAAAATACTAATAAAATACTAATAAAATACTAATAAAATACTAATAAAATACTAATAAAATACTAATAAAATACTAATAAAATACTAATAAAATACTAATAAAATACTAATAAAATACTAATAAAATTCTAATAAAATACTAATAAAATTATATTAATAAAATATCAATATGTGGGTTTCGTTGTGTCGTAATCTTGACCTTCGTTACGACCATCAATGTTACTGTCGCAACCATGCTATACCACCAGGTGCCATCATCATCATTTATATCATTGTCATCGTCACCACACCATTATGCCCATTATCACCACCACCATCATCATCACCATCATTGTCATCATCATCACCATCATCATTGTCATCATCATCATAATCACCACATGCCACCACACCCATCGTCGTCGTCGTCATCATTAACCGTCTCAGACCTAAACCAGCTTACGGACACTGGAAAAAATGCACGCACTTCAAACCTTGGGAATTCATTGGAAATTCATTGGAAATCCCTTGGAAATTCATTGGAAATTCATTGGAAATCCGATAAGGCCGATTTAGACGGCACGACTCATATTTTTGCCTACAACTGTCGCACACAACTTGCTCGCGCTTACTTACGACACGAATCGTTTCGTGTAAATCAGCCTACAACTTGCTCACGACTGTTGCACACAACACGAAAAAAGTTGTAGGGATTTTGAATCATGTTTCAAAACTCTGCGACAGTCGTAGCCAAAAAAGGTAAAAATATGGCGTAAAATGGCGTATCTTGAAACAATTTTGCCGAAGGGGGGTAGCGCGGGGAAGTTTTTGACTTTAAAATGGCGGACAATGTAAGCAAAGCTCCGGTTTCCAAGAAAGTGAAACAAGAATGGTTAGAGGAAGACATCGAAAAACTTGTAACCTTGTGGGGCGAGGAGGAAGTATTGTACCGATGCCGCCACAAAGATTATTTAAAAAGATGCTCGGGCGGCAAAATCCAAACCGAACAAGTTGTACACGATTTTGTAGTGTCGTGAGCTAAAAGTTGTAGCTGTGTAAATGGTACGTAAGTCATGTTGTAAGCAAGTTGTGTGAGACAGTTGTAGGCAAAAGTCGTGCCGTCTAAATCAGCCTTAAATTAGAATTCCAAGGTTTGAAAATCGCGCGATTTTTCCCAGTGGAATAATATGCACATATTTTGATGATGTTTGTTCAGAGTACCTGAATTACGAAGACGACAAGTTTTCCAAGAGCCGTGGCGTCGGTGTGTTCGGTGACAACGCGCAAGCATCTGGTATCCCGGCTGACATCTGGCGATTCTATCTGTTGTACATGCGACCGGAAGGACAGGTACAATCTCTTCGTTGAATATCAAAATTGCCCATGAAGGGGGGTGGAGGGGGGGATTTGGGGGGGGGGGGTTGTGGTGAGTTGATGGGAAGGGAATCTTGAAGGGAATTATTGGTACAAATGGACTCTGATTGAGTCTGCTTTTTATAAAAACGGAACCCAATTGCAAGGCCAAAGGATATTCTTTAGGGAATGGTAACAACATTGTACCAAAGTACTTCTATTGATCGAGTCATGTGCCGAGAGCCTTCGATCATCGAGTACTGCAGAACTGTATTTGAGCATGCGCTGTACCATGTCACATCAATTTCAGGATTGATTCGATAACCTCGGAAGGTATTCGCAACCCCAAAATATAAATTATCCCCACTCTCTCTACCCAAAGCCACGAGCCTTCGCTGTTTTTCAGCGGTACGGAGAGCATGCGCTGTAGGAAGAAAGATGGGATTTGTGTCCTAAGAAAAATATTTGTCAAACTTGGGCATTCCACAGGAAGCCCGAGTAAATAGGTCACACCCTCCCGCCTCGCTTAACCATGACGTCATAAATGAGAGTGCTTATTTTTGATCATTTCAGGACAGTAACTTCAGTTGGTCTGACTTTGTGTTGAAGAACAACTCTGAACTGCTGAACAACTTTGGTAACTTTATTAACAGGTCAGTAGTATCTACTTTCCTATTTGGTTTCACTTGGTGCTGTGTGTTCGGTCAAGTGCTACGACGCTGTGCCATGTTATCGCGACAAACTGACAAAACCTCTTTTCACTGAAGGTGTTCAGTTCAGGCCGCGTCCACGCTCGTACGTTTTTCATTGAAAACACATGGAAAGGTTTGCCACGCTTTGAAAACGCTCCTTGGGAATTCATATCTTCGCCTTGGAAGTGGCCCTAAAATGTCGTGTCTTTTTCTAAGTGTGTAAATCAAAGCATTAACAAGACCAAATCAAACTCTAAAGAGCTTTAAAGTGCTTATGACACTTATTTTTTTATTTTAAGAATCGATTACATATGAAGTGAATAGTGGGATGGTTCAGTATTTTGTGATTTGAGGTTATAAAGGTTTGAAATCGAGATATGCTAATTTGGTGACGTCAACGTAGGCATTTGCCGTAACTTATTTATATTTTTTCAAGTAGCACTCTTTTCTGAAATGGAAAAAAAAGTTTAACATCGTGTATATAAGTTGTAGAAAAACCTTTTTGCCAGATTAAAAATGTCAGTAATTTGCACAAGGGCACTTTTGTATAATAAATGATGCCGGCGTTGACGTCACTGAATTACCATATCACGATTTCAAACCTTTATAACTCGCAAATGCGAAGCTCAAATCACAAAATACTGAACCATCCCACTATTCACTTCATATGTAATCGATTTTTAAAATAAAAAAAATAAGCGTCATAAGCACTTTAAACGACGTCAGTTTTCGCTGTCTACACGACGACTATAAAAACCACGGTTTCAAAACTCTGCACTTTGGAAAGCGTTTTTTCATTGTTTACGTGCGGGCAGAAGGTCAAAACGCAGGGGTAAAATCCCTTTTCATCAGCATACACGCATGTGGCGGGCCTCTTGCGGTAGAAACGTCAGTCACTCAGTACTGTGTTACCATAGGCAACCCGCTCGGTCTGCGCGGTCTTCAGGCTACCATTATCTATTCTAAGGTGCTAATATTCGTGATATCAGGTCTTTGATGTTCTTGAATAATAACTTTGATGGAGTAATACCAAACATGGACCTCAACGATGAAGACAAGAAATTCATCGCTTTAATAAATCGAGAGCTCAAATCATTCTTCGAGAATATGGAGAAAATAAGGTAAATGTGTCTACTTTGTTTCGAGTTGTAGTTGGATTGGTCCGTAATGATTCTGTTTTCGTTGTAGGCTGCGTGAAGGTCTGAAAGTAGTGCTGAACCTCTCCAAATATGGCAATCAATACGTACAAGCCAACAAGCCCTGGGTACTAGTGAAAGGCAACGAGACTGAAAGGTAGAAACCAAGTGATGACGTATCCTTCCTTCCTTCCATCTACATCGTCCTTTCATTTCTTTCTTTCAACTTCGCCTTCCTTCCTTCCTTCCTTCCTTCCTTCCTTCCTTCCTTCCTTCCTTCCTTCCTTCCTTCCTTCCTTCCTTCCTTCCCTCCTTCCTTCCCTCCCTTCCTTCCTTCCTTCCTTCCTTCCTTCCTTCCTTCCTTCCTTCCTTCCTTCCTTCCTTCCTTCCTTCCTTCCTTCCTTCCTTCCTTCCTTCCTTACTTACTTCCTTCCTTCCTCCTTCTTTCCTTCCTTCCTTCCTTCTTTCCTTCCTTCCTTCCTTCCTTCCTTCCTTCCGTCCTTCCTCCCTCCCTTTCCTCCCTTTCTTCCTTCCATTCACATCATCCTTTTTATCCTACCTCTCTCCCTTTCATTCCTCCATCTTCCCCTCACCCCTCCCTTCTTCTTTTATCCCCTTCCCTTCCAAACGTCAGTTTCTTGATGTTGATCAAAGGTTCCTCTGTAAGTTACAATTTGACTACTTCTTATGCCACTTCTAAGTTTAGTCGTATGTTTACCAGGAATCGTTCTGGTACAGTCATTGGTTTGGCCAGTAACCTGTCGTTCCTGTTGTCGGTACTTATTCACCCCTACATGCCGTCAGTTAGCGCCCTAGGTTCATGCCGTCAGTTAGATCCGCTGTGTTATTTCTCTCTTACCCGAGAAATACGGGCTCTGACAGGTTCAGGGTGCATTCGTACGTCTGTCTATAGATCCGTTCTGTGTTATTTAACATTCTCTGTTCCTTGTAACGTTATTATGATACAACAAGGAATTGTTTTATTGTACAGTGCACAGCAGCTGCGTGACCGAGGGGTAGCGGGATGTGTCAATCGAACGTACCCTTACTAGACTGGAAAATGTCCAATTTTGAGAACCAGTTTCAGACTAGATACAGCGAAAACACATATCCTGTTCGACCCCTGTTCCATACATGATTTATATACCCTGTTCCAGAATAAAATGGCTGCCTAAAGTTGTGATCAATGGGATCAGTGGGATCAATGAGATTAATGGGATAAATGGGATCAATGGGATCAATAGGACGGATCAATGAGATCAATAGGATGGATCAGTGGGATTAATGAGATCAATGGGATCATTGGGATCAATGGACGGATCAATCGGATCAATGAGATCAATCGGACGGATCAATGGGAACAGTGGGATCAATGGGATCAATTGGGTGAATGGGAAATCTGAAACCTTACAATTTGATGACTACAAACGTTGAATTTGATTAGTGATCTCATTTGCGTACTCAGTTTAATTGCATTGTAGCTCAAGTCATGATAAATTATAGACTGTAATATAGACACACTGTGTTATAAATACAACATACGCTATGCAGAATTCAGTATTCATAATACAACCTTTCTTGAAATAGCTGTGTCCTTTAACCTGCAGGTTGATGAGGATGCTAATGTCCTCACCCAACACTTTCTGCCCGTTCTAAAACCAGGACACAAGATTGGGCAGGTGAGTTACCACGCTATGCTCTACCCTGATAGTTTCTGATTAAGCCTGGTTTAATAAGCGACGCAATCATCAGCACTAGCAGCGGCGTTAGATGGCGTCCCAACGCAAGCATAAACACAAGGATCAAGATATTTCATTTACTTGTGCTTACGCTTATGCTTCCGATAGCCCGTTTTCTCACGACAAAGTCTCCCTGTGCCTGTGCCTGTGTCCCTGTGTCCCCGTCCCTGTGTCTGTCCCTGTATGAACAGGGTTCTTCTGTATTACACCATAAAACAATGTGTTTATTGTGCTGTCAGCCCAAGCCGTTGTTCCAAAAGATCGAACCTTCAATCGCCGATGAACTAAAGAAAAAATTCGCTGGTCAAAGGAAGGAAACGCCCGAAAAGCCTTCAGATAGTCCTACCGTTTGTAAGGGTAACCAAGACATTGACAAGCTACAAAGTGAAGTCACTGCACAGGTCAGTGAAACGTCCATTGTTTTTACTGTCACGTGATTATGCAACGCAAGGCGCATGCGCACTTGCCGCTAGAAGACCGGCCTGTTGATTTTACTGACAGCTACTTTTCAACGCTGGCGTAGTTCTACTTTTTTCCTTCTCTCTGTTCATTGGGATGTGTACGGTAATGAGAGTTACAAGACCGAATTATATACTAACTGTTTTTACTGACAAATTGATTATTGTGTATTCTCAACTTCAGTTCCATTAGAACGAGATTATATTCTAGATCAGATTCCTATTTACTTTTACCATTCAGACTCCGCCTATTTTGGCATTGTTGACACTACACTTCGACAGATATTGTTACTCGGGCCCAGGCCGCAGGCCGCCCGAGTTAGAAAATGCGGATTTCGGTAGTAGTAGTAGTAGTAGTAGTAGGAGTCGCCAAAATGAAAAGTATGCGACGTATTTAATCGTATCCGGAGTTTCAAGATTACTCCGCAGATTTGAAAAGATAAAGGAGACACAGGACTCGAGTAGATTATGAATCTTAGTTTTGAAAGCAGCTGTAGATCTTCAAGCTATTAAAAGGTCAGGATTCTAGTTCATCGTCAATGACTAGAAGTGGTAAAAAGGACTAGAAGCTCGCTCACGTAAATATATATTTTTTTTTAAACAAACGCAAGGCGTTATGCGAACCATCTGACCTATGCAACCTCAAGACGTATCATGTTCGTACTCACCGGACTAATAGTCTCCCTCGTCACTCAACTGTCACTGATTTTCATGACGCTGACGTCAGAGAAATTTATATTGTTTTGAAGAAGATGTCCTTGTTTTATTCGACGTTCGAACCGTACTCGAACCCGAACTCGATTCCAAACTCGACGTTTCGGGATCTGAAGCTAGAGAGGGTTTTTACTGACAAACTCATCAAAATCAAATCAATTGAACTCAAAGTCAAAAGGTAATCAAATGAACTCAAAGGCAAATCAAATGAACTCGACACATACATGTATATATCATAGTCTCCCTCGTCACGCAACTGTCAGTCATTGTCAGGTCTCTCCTCGCGCAGCTGACATTGTCCTTGTTCTTCAACCAACTGGCATTCATTTTCAAGTACTTCCTCGAACAACTGACATTTTCCTTTTCACAATGCCCGAGTGAACGCTCATTGAGCGTCTTGTTATTCTTATTTCTCACTTACAATATTTCGACACAGATAGCTTATAATTTCTGCTATCTAACAGTATAAACTTTGTTACAGTCAGTAAACTTTACTCATGCCATATCAAATCTTTAGATTACTTTACGAATCAACGTAGTTCACAAGTTGTAATCTAGAACTACATATAACGGAATTTCAAGTCTTGTATCTACAATCTCCCTATCAATATTTGTCGCATTTTAGCAGAACAGTTCTTAGTTTCATGTACCTTAACGTTGCTTTGCTTGCCCAGACATCGTATCTTCAATGAGTTATGCCTTTTCAACCCGACAATGATTATGCAATAAGGTATACAGCTGTATCGTGAACAGAATATAGACCAGCGTATAAATAATAATAAGCTACTGACTGATTTATGATCTTGCCAGGCAAAAATGCCAGAGTGTCTTTTCAAGTAAGAACTTTGTACCTCAATGAGGATTTATCATGTAATTTCAAAACTCCTAGGATAAAAAAATGATTATCATAGCTGGAAAGAGCTCGTTGAAATGAGTAAAAATACCTCTTATTTGCTTGACAATGTTCTGTTCTACTTCAGTCAAGCTGTCTTGTGACCGTTAGTATCTTCAGCCATGTCTACACTACAGTTTATCAAAGTTCTTAACTGCAAATAACTTGTTGTTTTTTTAAGGGAGAGAAAATTCGTGGTCTCAAAGCCAACAAAGCCGACAAAGCTGTCATCGATGCTGAAGTGGTTCGTTTACTCGACATGAAGAAACAATTCGCTCTTGCACAGGGCAAAGACCCGAACAGCGCGCCGAGTAAGGGCAAAAAGAAGACCAAGAAGAAAGTATAAGCTAGAATTGGTAGACCACGCCGTTTCTCCGACCCATCGACAACTTGTTCCGACTCCTTTTAAATCAATCAAACAAAATATTAAATTATTGACAAAAATAATTAAAAACGAAAGAAACGGTGTTTTAAAAATGCCAGAAAACTGCATTATCATGTCCCTAGCCTGCGAATACAACCGCTTTTTGGGAGACCCATGTGGCTCCACCGCCAAAAAGCGGCTGTATTCGCAGGCTAGCTTGTCCCTTGTCCTCGGAAGAGCAAATGTATCTAATTATTAAGGTTTGGTGCGTTCATTATCGTATTCTTGCAGAACCTTGATCATGATCGTTCTTCTCGTTACTCCGTAGTGCATGGTTCTCGTCTGACTAGAATGCGGAATTATACACCTTCATTAATCGTTAACGGTGAAGTGCGCTTGAAGTAGGTTTGGACTGCAAAGTTAATTTTAATTCTCATTGTATTCAATGGTAAGCTGAGCATTTGATTTAAACCGAGAGAAAAAGCCAGTGAATTTCGGCTATCTTCAGCTTCCACTGCTTCCATAGCGCTGTTGTAAGACATCTCCACTACGTACAACTTGTTAGTACACATAATTGTATATGTAGAAATATAAGTACAATTATCATTCACATTATTTTCTCCGTGATTTTCAGTGGTCGAGAGACGACTACGTCACTGCGGATAACTTCCTACGAATAAGTGCTCTCGTCTAATTTACTATCCCAATCAAAACCCGTGCACCCCCCAACCTCAAAACAAAACCAAGAACCATATGTTGTTTGTCGCGTGCTCGCTGAAGACTGCACGGAGATTTTATTAGAAGAATCAGTCAAGGAAGAGCCTAATAGACAAAAGTCATATATAATAACTATAATAAAGGAGAGTGAGTACGAGCATCCATAGGATGAAAAAACCTCTGCGTGCTCGTTACGATAACGAGGAAAAATTCCAGCCCCATGGACCACACTCTCCGACCTGCTGGGCTCGGCCAAAAACAAAATCCCTAAAGCTCTCGAAACAGAGAGCATATTGTCTAAATTGTCCTTAATATAGCCATCTTTGGCATTCTCGCTGGACCATCTTCCGTGTCTCTTAAAAAGTCTATCGGGAATACCCGCATTCGCCGCAGCAGAGGCTCCACCAGCTCTCAAACTATGAACTCCTATAGTGGAAACGTCTGTAAAGTCTTTGAAGGCGTCCCTGATAAGCTCCCTCACTCTCGTATAACTGATGCTTTTGGCGAAGTTTGGAAGACGAGGCAGGCGGAGAAATCGCTCGAAATAAAGGCAAGTCATCATCCAAGTTGATATCAGCTGCGCCAATATAGAGTTCCAAGGTTTTAACGGGGCACGTGACCAGGCCGGATCGAGCAATCGTCACCCATGCACCTTCGAGCAGCTGGTCTGTCTTGGACGATTCGACGAAAATTCTACAAAAAGAAGAGGAAAACTTCACGTCACATGCCCTAATTTTAACCAAATCACTGAAACGAAAAAATCCCGCGTAACCTAATAAACACAAGGCTACAGTTCTTTTAAAAATCCATCAAGGAAGGACACTTGTCTTTGATTTTTGACTCGACCAACATCTTCAGCATCTCTGCTGTAATAGGTTCTTTTTTGAGTTTTGGTCTTCCCAAGATTCTTTGAGAGGCAGAGCACATAGACGAGACTAGAGGATGGGAAGAAATCTTCGAAAGGCCTCCCAACTGCAGCGCCCAGTCGATGCTGTAGACTGCATTAAGAATAGGTGAGGGAGACGTAGCACCTTGAATAAGACATTGGAGATAAACTGCCACCAAAAATGGATTAGCTCTGGAAACGCACAAACATGATTTACACTAGGCTACACCACCGCTTCCAACGCTTGAAACCTGATAAGTAGGTCCTCACGGTACCGCTAGCCTTGGAGGCAACAACTGATTCTTTTACGCGTTTGGCTGTCTCTTGAAGATGATCTGGAATTGCAGCGCTGAACTCCTGCCACATACAAGACTGAAACACATCTGAAAAACACAAAAACTTGCAACAACATTAACACGCTAATCACAACGATTCAGTATGGAAAAAATAAATTAAAATAAAATAAAAATCCCTCCTATTGAGGAGCAAGGGCAAACGAAGTCAACTACAAGGAAGGGGAATTTAACATTCAAAAAGGTTTATTGGCACTTCAATCCCCATTTTACTTCAAGTTTACGGGCACATCACGTCCCAATATCACTGCAATTTTATGGGCACATCACGTCCCTACGGGCACATCACGTCCCTATCATACATAATATATATAACGGGTACATCACGACCCAATATTACTGCAATTTTATGGGCACATCGCGTCCCTACGGGCACATCACGTCCCAAATTTACTTAACGTTAACAGGAATACCATATTCCAATTTAATTTAATATAAATGGGCACAACACGACCCTTCAAACGGTCAATTACAATTTATCTCTCTCTGAAGATACAAAAGTTACCAATTTGGAAACAGGGCACAGATCGTCCCAACCATTCAGCAAACAATTGCATTCCTTGGAAAACACTGAAACCAAGAGAACAAAACAAAATTGTAAACAATCAAACATCAAAGAGTCCATCAAAATTTAAGACGTTCAGTCTCCAGAAGAGAGCACCAAGAGGACGCACCCTTAAACAAACGACCCTTAACGTCTCTTTAAAAACCTCTCAGTCGTTTTCGCTTCTAAAATAAATCTCTCCCAAACTCTAGCTAATGAAAGACTATATCAAGGTTATTACTAAAACGGGTTTGGTTTGCTTCAATATTTTTATTTTATTTTATTTTATTTTTTGAAATGATTCCGTCTGAGAGCTGGTCAAGAGGTCAAATTTGCATGAAATTATGCCATGACTTCTTTACGGCGCTGTACAAACTTCGTCTCGCATTATGCAGCGAAACTTTTTATATCATGTTGTAGATAAATGTATCTAGTTTGTCTAGAGGTAAAGCGTTATTAATCGGTTCAGCCGTTTATGAGAAAATTAGTTGATAATTAACCCCACTAAGATCTAACTGAACGGCGGCTCAAAATTACCCAACTTTACTCGATTATTTTGCAAAAGTGGCACCTCGCTGGACTCTCTCATTGACACAATCGGATTGAACATCATTTCATTTACACAAATCTGTAAAAACCGGTGTACGTTTTGGATATTTCAAAAGTTACGACAATTTCAGTTGGTGCATGTTAGACGATTTACGAATATTAATTAGGTGCAATATGATCTTAGATATCTTATCCATATGAAAACAGCTTACCTCCTTCCTAAATCGCTCATGTTTCCCAATTTACCCATGCTAGACTTCATTCCAGGTCAACATTTCCAAATACAGCCACAGGTAGCCCAAGCTATTAATGAGAGGCTTGTATCGAGCTATATATAAGAGTTTGTATGGGACCTTAGGCTCTGGTCGATAATTACTCGGGCCCAGGCCGCAGGCCGCCCGAGTTAGAAAATGCGGATTTCGGTTGTAGTAGTAGTAGTAGTAGTAGTTTTGTTCGGCTCCAAAATGACGAGTATGCGACGTATTTAATCGTATCCGGAGTTTCAAGATTACTCAGCAGATTTGAAAAGATAAACGAGAAACAGGACTCAAGTAGATTTTGAATCTTAGTTTTGAAAGCAGCTGTAGATCTTCAAGCTATTAAAAGGTCAGGATTCTAGTTCATCGTTCAATGACTAGAAGTGGTAAAAGGACTAGAAGCTCGCTTAAAATATATATATTTTAAAACAAACGCGAGGCCGTTATCGGAACCATCTGACCTATGCAACCTCAAGACGTATCATGTTCGTACTCACCGGACTAATAGTCTCCCTCGTCACTCAACTGTCACTGATTGTCATGACGTCAGAGAAATTATATTGTATTGAAGAAGATGTCCTTGTTTTATTCGACGTTCGAACCGTAACTCGAACCCGAACTCGATTCCAAACTCGACGTTTCGGGATCTGAAGCTAGAGAGGGGGCCTTTACACAAACTCATCAAAATCAAATCAATTGAACTCAAAGTCAAAAGGTAATCAAATGAACTCAAAGGCAAATCAAATGAACTCGACACATACATGTATATACATAGTCTCCCTCGTCACGCAACTGTCAGTCATTGTCAGGTCTCTCCTCGCGCAGCTGACATTGTCCTTGTTCTTCAACCAACTGGCATTCATTTTCAAGTACTTCCTCGAACAACTGACATTTTCCTTTTCACAATGCCCGAGTGAACGCTCATTGAGCGTCTTGTTCCGTAAATAATAGGGCAAATAAACTCTAACCTTCCAGTAGTGTTGTTTGTGTCCTTATTGATCTCTGGTAGCGATTTCAGGGAAATCCCGCGATTTTTAGCCGAGCTCTCCTCCTACTACTAAGAAGAAGGAAAGGTAGGACACTCAGCAATGGCCGATCGGCTGATCCATCTCGAAAATCAATTTTTTTCTCCTACTAAACCACCTCCCCTTGCTTCGATACTCTGCAGCACGAATGGCAGATAGATTACCTCGAGGTTTGTCAAAAAAAGTCCGATAAAACTTCTCCTGCGGAGGCAGCAATCCAGCGAGATCATCGAATAAACGGCCATTTCGAGACGCCAAAAGCCGTGGCAAGGAAAAGCTGTGCAGGGCGGAAGCCGTTGAGGCGCGGTTGGCCTGGACACGAGCCAAATTCCTTCGAACGAGTGTCCCCATGGTCTGGAAATGCTAAACCCAAATATAGACTCAGCCCCCCAGGGAACGAAAAATTTGTAAACACCATTGTTTCTTTCGGCCAATGAAATTCTAGAAAGTAATTCAAATTTATCGGCGAACGAGTTTTCCCTGTGTGTTTTTGTTCTCGAACTATTGTTACGTTTAAAAGCTTTATAATGCTGTCCACTTTGAAAAGAAGACAAAGCGAAGACTTTTTCAAAGAAGCTAAGAAGAAAAATCACATCTCAGTTGCGTTTTACGCTAGAATTAAAACGTGGTAAGTCTATTATTAATTGTCTCGTACGGAACGGTTAATCTGCTAAATTTCATAAATTTTGAATCACGTAAACATTTCTTTCTGCAGGCTGCTCTGTAATTACGAAACATACGAAGGGAGTTTTACTTCACGCGATGATATTCTTAATCATTTGCAAACGGAGAAACTTAGCACGGCTGCGAGGGAGACTAGGGACCTATTGACAAAGTGTATTTTGGGCCGTGCAATAAACGAACTCTGGTGCAGTGATCATACAAACGGAGTAACCGCTACCCAACGTTCATTTAAACGAGTCGGTAAATCTCTTCGGCTTTGGGGATATAAAGATTTGAAGAAAAAAACAGATCTAGAGATGGCTTCCACAGACCAAACGACAAATTCCCTAGAAAAAGAGTGGAGTTGTTTTGAGGCAGATTTGATGGCTACAGGAATTGGTTGGCAAATGAAGAAGAACAGTAAATATTCTATCAGCTGTATACATCTGACGGATTATTCCTTTAACGGACAGAGGGCTCTTGAGTTAGAACTCTGCAAAAAATCGTATGAATACGTACGTGTGAACAACAAACACTTGTCAAATCGGACTGAATAACGCGATCCAAATTACGCTTTACCTCGCCATGTCTTGAATCTTGGTAGCCAGTTACATTCTTGACTTCGATGTCTACGCAGTTTAAACTAAAATCAACATTCGCTTGAACGATCGAACGATCGAACAAGCCGGTATAAAATCCAACATTCACCTCACATTGTTGACACGGTTTCGTTGACACTGGTTTTACGGGCTTTCCACTACAGCACATGGCCTCTACTTTCTAGAATTTCATTGGCCGAAAGAAACAAAATCGCGGGATTTCCCTGAAATCGCTACCAGAGATCAATAAGGACACAAACAACACTACTGGAAGGTTAGAGTTTATTTGCCCTATTATTTACGGAATTATCGACCAGAGCCTAAGGTCCCATACAAACTCTTATATATAGCTCGATACAAGCCTCTCATTAATAGCTTGGGCTACCTGTGATTGATATTCGTAAATCGTCTAACATGCACCAACTGAAATTGTCGTAACTTTTGAAATATCCAAAACGTACACAGGTTTTTACAGATTTGTGTAAATGAAATGATGTTCAATCCGATTGTGTCAATGAGAGAGTCCAGCGAGGTGCCACTTTTGCAAAATAATCGAGTAAAGTTGGGTAATTTTGAGCCGCCGTTCAGTTAGATCTTAGTGGGGTTAATTATCAACTAATTTTCTCATAAACGGCTGAACCGATTGAATAACGCTTTACCTCTAGACAAACTAGATACATTTATCTACAACATGATATAAAAAGTTTCGCTGCATAATGCGAGACGAAGTTTGTACAGCGCCGTAAAGAAGTGCATAATTTCATGCAAATTTGACCTCTGACCAGCTCTCAGACGGAATCATTTCAAAAAATAAAATAAAATAAAAATATTTTGAAGCAAACCAAACCCGTTTTAGTAATAACCTTGATATAGTCTTTCATTAGCTAGAGTTTGGGAGATATTTATTTTAGAAGCGAAAACGACTGAGAGGTTTTTAAAGGGGCACTGTCACGACACGCGCATGCGCGAATCTTGGCTTCAATCTTGAAATCGTTAACCAACGCTTTCAAGAGACCCGAGGAAAATTCAAATTCAGTGTGTTAATATATCGAATGATATCATTGTAATCCTTGCACTCTAGAAGATTATACTTATTCAGTACTTAGACTGATTGTTGTTTCGTATTTGGAGGTAGTTATTTTTGGTTTGAAGTCCAATTTTATACGCTTTTTATTTAATCGGCGAGAGCGATGGCGATGGCTTCTCATGGCGGCCGCCGGGAAGTAGTGGTTGACAACGAATGTATTCAGGCGACAGATTTATAAGTTTTGGTTTACTGGAAAGATAGAATACGGTTATACTACAGATTCTGAGTTCGGTATACTTCTCTTTAACAGCTCTGGAGTACCAAAGGAGGTAGGAAAATATTCCGAATGACAACAACAATGTTTGACAACGAGTTCATTGACTTATATTCACTCGAATTATTATGTTCTCAAAAAGAACTCAGTTGTATACATCATAATGTATTCCTTCGAGTTCATATGAACTGAAGCTATTGCAAACAACTGTCATATTGTATGAGTTTTTTATTTCTGCGTGAGGTTTAGAAGTAGTGACACAACGACAAAGAGAACTCGATCAGTTGAGATTGACCTTCATACTTTTCACACGGGAATTATATTGTGCAGTTCTTTTTGCACTCTTTTGTACTCTTACAATTTAAGAAAACACAAGTACCTTATACAGTAGTGACATGTACATCTTCGTTAGTCTTTTTTGAAGCAAAGAAGTAATACGGACTTGGTTTTTAGCGATGTGAAATGTGAATAACTTCATCTGAGACCTGAGTTGTCACCTCGGATTGTCTGCTATTTATCGACGTTCCTTCATCAGAAGTCGCCATAATAAGTACTTATTTCATGAAATATTTAGGTCACACGCTGTAAAGGTTGTATATTTTGAATAACTTGGAAGCACTCTGCGAAAACTTGATCGTAAAACACTTTCAAAACACAACATTGAAATTTACTAGCGCGATTCTCTTCGTAAACAGACGAGTTCGTTGACTTCTGCATATCATTAAAATCTCTGAATATCATTAAAATTGACGCATGCGCGCGTCGTGACAGTGCCCCTTTAAAGAGACGGCCAGTTAAATACCTTTATAATATTCATTAATAATTCATTAGGCAGCTGTCCAATCTGTGCTCAGCATTCTGGTCACGTGGCTACCTTGTAACTCCCATACAATTTCCAAGAAACTAAAAGCACGGGGAGGGCTTGAATAGTTGGCAGGGAATAGGTGGGGTTGATTAATTACTGCAATTGTTCAAAAGTATGATACAGAATAGTAATAAAGCTTATTAGTATTCTGTATCTGATACAGAATACTAATAGACCTTATTAGTATTCTGTATCAGATACAGAATACTAATAAGTTCTATATGTATTCTGTATCGATCAATGCATTATATGAGAGGAACAATACATTATCCTAAAAGCTAATTAAGAAAAATCAGTACACGTTAGATTTTGTTCCGCAGTTTCTTTAATGTAACTCCCTTCCTCTATTGGAGCTTAGCACCTTCACCGTTTTAACTTACTTACTAATGATACAATCATTGGATTTCTAGCTTTGTGCGGCAATACTTTCACAATCTCAGATAAATTATAACAAACTTTGAAAGACACGAGATTACTTCAAATTAAGGACTTCGCACAGTTCTCGCTAAATATTGCGTTACTTGCTACATTATTCTTTTCAAGAACCTCGAATTAGAAGATGGTAAAGTATATAATGTAGTCGAACTAGAACTTCATACGGAATTTATGTGTCAAAAGATAGTCAATATATATACTCTTTCCTTGCTACCTTGTTATTACGAGACATCTGCCAGAAATCTTTACACTCCACTTCGGTGCTAGTTTGGGCACATTCCCTCAATAACTGACTCTCTTGTGATGCACTTTTGGCAGTTTACGAAAATTGTCAGCCATCGTCTCAAATGCCCGTCTTAGCTCTATATGACCCTCCTGTGAGAACTGTTCTTGATTTGATTGAAAATAATCAAAACTCCGTTCGCATTCACAATTAAAGCGCCCTTTGAAAACCAAACAAAAGCTAGGTGTAAATGTATTCTAAATGAAAAAGCAGGCATATTACATATTTGCCGTATTTGTTCTTTGTATATGTCTTAATGAGCAATCGATATCTTAACTAAGCTATAATATGAAACTGCCTTCATTGTTTAGTGCGGTCAAGCAATCGGAATGAGAATTGAATGCTGAAAGAACAGTGAGTTATTTAATTATTATATTCTTTTCATCTCAATCAGATATTGACTACAATTCTGGTTGAAACGCCTACCTGGTTCAAACAATGATTAAGCAATATCATAAGTATTTTACAATATTCGTGACAATGTTGTATCTTATTTACAATCTCTCGCCTTCGGCTCGAGATTGTAAATAAGATACAACATTGCCACTCATATTGTAAATAATACTTATAGAATCCCAAGGGGAACAGACGAGAGCATATTTTTTCTCTAATTTTCAAAACGAGAAAAAATTCATCTCTCGTCTAATTTACTATCCCAATCAAAACCCGTGCACCCCCCAACCTCAAAACAAAACCAACAACCATATGTTGTTTGTCGCGTGCTCGCTGAAGACTGCACGGACCAAGAGTACAAAGAAGGCCACTGACCAAAGACGAAGACGAGCTGGAAAAGACAATAATCATTAATTAATGCAAGTAAGTACCTTAACTCAAAAACAAATCCTTAAGGTGGCTGGACTGGGTTTTTAGGTGGCGTTACCTTCCATGTTTGAACGGAAAATACGTTGCTGCTGACAAACTATTTTAAAATCAATTTTTATACCAAGTCTAGAGATAGATTAAAGTTTGCCATGATGTTTCATCATGATCGGAGTTATTCTAGCGCCAAAATGACGTTATTACGCTTTTTGAATAAATTCGATTTTCAGAGAGTGTAGAGTTTTGTTTAAAAAATTGTCTTCAAGACATAAAGTTCACATGGTCGTCTTCAAGTTTACGAAGTTTCGATGATTATTTCTATGGAAGCGTTTGCAAATAGATCGAATCGGAACTTTTTGGTAGCGAATTTGTAAACAATCCTAAACAATTGTGTCGGGTGCCCGAAAACTTCACTTTATGGACTTTAAGTAAACTTCTTTTGAGCTCATATTGTTCTGCAACCTTTTCGGGATTCATTTTAGTAAACGGAAGGAAATCGCTTCATTCGATTTCGAAAAATACGAGTTCCAGTAAAGATATGCATTTTGTCTTTTGTCAAAGATTTCACTTGTCTTTACTGAAAGGGGTAAAACTGAAAAATGCGGTGATGAATTGTTCTCGAACTACCAAGTCAATTAGTTTAGATAGCACATTCAATAACCCTGAAGTTTCAAGTTCATTGAAACACTTTAACACGGTCAAATATTATTCTCAAATCCGAAGACTTTTGCATGCCCATTTCTAGAGTATGACAACCGCATCTTATTTGTGTTATGTTTTCTTTGTCATGCATCTCTATTGTACAGAATACTTGCTAAAGTTGTGCATTCCAACACACCATGCATTACATGCAGCGCCTGACTACCTTCCGAGTCCCGTCCGAGTATGATTATGGGCATTGTCACACAATTGTATTATATTATTATATTATCATACTCGGACAATGCATGGTGTGTTGGAATGCACAACTTTAGCAAGTATTCTGTACAATAGAGATGCATGACAAAGAAAACATAACACAAATAAGATGCGGTTGTCATACTCTAGAAATGGGCATGCAAAAGTCTTCGGATTTGAGAATAATATTTGACCGTGTTAAAGTGTTTCAATGAACTTGAAACTTCAGGGTTATTGAATGTGCTATCTAAACTAATTGACTTGGTAGTTCGAGAAAAATTCATCACCGCATTTTTCAGTTTTACCCCTTTCAGTAAAGACAAGTGAAATCTTTGACAAAAGACAAAATGCATATCTTTACTGGAACTCGTATTTTTCGAAAACAAATGAAGCGATTTCCTTCCGTTTACTAAAATGAATCCCGAAAAGGTTGCAGAACAATATGAGCTCAAAAGAAGTTTACTTAAAGTCCATAAAGCGAAGTTTTCGGGCACCCGACACAATTGTTTAGGATTGTTTACAAATTCGCTACCAAAAAGTTCCGATTCGATGTATTTGCAAACGCTTCCATAGAAATCATCGAAACTTCGTAACCAAATTTTTTAAACAAAACTCTACTGACACTCTGAAAATCGAATTTATTCAAAAAGCGTAATAACGTCATTTTGGCGCTAGAATAACTCCGATCATGATGAAACATATATCATGGCAAACTTTAATCTATCTCTAGACTTGGTATAAAAATTGAAGGTAACGCCACCTAAAAACCCAGTCCAGCCACCTTAAAGCCAACATTCGAAAATTCAAATCTTCATTTCCAAAAATACTTTGACACAGACCAGGAGTAAAAGATCCTCTGTCTGTAGGAAGGTCCAACCATTCGATAATGAACGGTTCAATTTCAACGCCATTACTACAAATCATGGGCCAAAAAGGAGCAGAAGGCCACATCGGAACAATCAAAGTTCCAGAAGCTCGGCAATTACGCATGTGGAGTAAAACACGAGGAATTAAGCAAACGGGAGGACAAGCGTAGTTATTTTCCCCAGACCAGTCAATGATAAAGGTGTCAATGTCTTCGGAACCGGGATTCCAATAACGGGAGTTAAAGTGCCTATAACCCCTGTGAGTTTGTTTTAAAAATCGATTATATATTAAGTGAATAGTTGCAGGTTTCAGTATTTTGTGATTTGAAATTCGTGTTTGTGAGTTATAGAGGTTTGAAATCGGGATATGTTAATTTGGTGACGTAACTTAGGGAATGATGCCATGGCTTATTTAGTTGTGTTCTTTCTGAAATAGGATAAAAAGTTTATCAAATCATATCTATAAACTGTGAAAAGATATTGCAAGTTTCAAAATGTCAGTAATTTGCACAAGGGTGTTTTTGTATAAGACCTAATTCCGTAAAGTGCGTCATTTTGACGTCATCTGATTTCCATATCGCGTTTTCAAACCTCTATAACTTGCAAACGCGAAGTTCAAATCACAAAATACTGAAACCTGCAACTATTCACTTAATATATAATCGATTTTTAAAACAAACTCACAGGGGTTATAGGCACTTTAAACCGAGCCAACTTTGTATTGAGATGGTTCGCAAAACGATCAATTGAATGGGGACCCCACATGTTATCTATATACTCGAAGATAGGACGCGAGATACCCCAATCGTCAGAATCGTAAAGACGGCTAAGGTAATCAGCTTTTTCATTTTCAGACCTCGGGATCCATTGCATTTCAAGAGAAACACCATGAAAACAACAAATGGAGAAAATACTCATGGCTTCAGATTGCAGTCTCTCCTTGCTGCTTCCATGTTCAATGATACGAGGGACGTTCTGATTGTCTGTGAACCATTTCAATGTTAACCCGGAAAGGCGCTCAATGATCGAAAGAAGAACGTACTTAACGGCCAAAATCTCGCGAAGAGTAGAACTGGTGCCTAATTCTTCGTCACTCCATGAACCAGCGACTAAATCGTTTCCACATTGCACAGAATAACCCCCAAACCCAGAAGCACTGGCATCCGAATATATTAAACCAACTGCACTTGACTTCGGATGCATCTTTTTACCATTCAAAAAATCAACATGATCCAACCAAAAGCGAAGCTCGGACACGATTTCAGGATTAACAGAAATAACATCGTTCCAAAAATCCCTTTAATTGTTCGATGGCTGCATAACACTGTCTGGTCAGAAGACGAGTAATGTTGCCCACCGCACCGCTAGACATAGATATGATTTGGCCAGTAATACGAGCAAGTTCTCTAACGCAGATAACATCTTGCTTGAGACAATATTCTATAGAGGATTTAAGCTTGGAGATCTGACCCTCGGGAATAAACATCATTCCAGATTGAAAATCAAGAACAGTACCTAAAAATGTTAATCTTTGACAAGGGTCCCATCTAGATTTTTCATTGTTGATAGTGAACCCAGAAGAAAGCAAATCATCGTGGACTTGAATACTAATACTTTTAGCACAATCTAGGGAGGAAGACCCACCAATACCATCATCTAAGTACAGCAGAATGGAAAAACCCCGTCCTCTCCAAAATTTAACTAACTGGCGCATGACTTTGGTAAATACGTAGGGCGCACTTGATAACCCGAATGGTAATATAAGGAACTCATAGCATTTGGAAATACCTTGAGGAGAACACCATTTCAAGGCAAGGTACTTGGTATGACCTTCAAAAATCTCGATGTGGTGGTACGCTGACTTTAAGTCAAAGGCAAAGACAAACAAACCCTCGGAAAAAATTTGGAGAACAGTCCTAAGATCTTCATACTTGACGCGCCTCTTTACTAGCAAAATGTTCAAATGAGACAGATCCAAAATAAGCCGAAGTTTACCTGAAGATTGCAGGGCAACATGTAAAGGATTGCAGAACGTTGGATAATTGGAAACTTCTTTGATACAACCACGATCTAATAATTCTTGAATTGCTTCATTAACAAATTCCTTGTGACGGAACGCCGAAGAACGGTTCTCGATAGAATATTGATGAGGTGTTTCAAAGAAATTCAACTTATAACCATTCTCAATTATGTCGAGGACAAAAGGTGAAGCTTGAACACAATCACGCCAAAATCTTAATTTAGAACGTAACTTGCCACGCACGACTAAAGATTCAATAATGTTCCAGGATTCTTGCTCAATCTCAAACGTCTCTGTCAATTCAAGGCTTAGATCCTGAAGATTTATCTCTTGATGGGCAGTCGTTTGCCCAATGGCCCTTTCTGCCACACTTATAGCTCAAGTCGAAGGCTTTACGGTTGAACTGGTACGAACGGTTTGAGGGACGAAAATAGGGAGACGAAGCATACTGGGAATCCATGGCACTGCTAAATTTAGAATAACTGCCAGCCGAAGAACTAGAATGAAGAAGATTTGAAAGATTTCTGAGCAAATTTTTTCTTTTTCTCTTGAAGATTTCTAACTTTAACCGCCGCATTCTTCTCGGCTTTTTAAATTTTCTTGGCATCTGCCTCACTTACAGCGAGATCGTCTCCTAAATATTCTTGGACCGTGGTCCAACCGAACTCCGATTTATCAGCAAGTTTAATAACTTTCTGTCTATCATTCATAAGTACGATACCTTTTTCAAGCTCTTCCTTTGCTTTGACTGAAATTGCCACCTTCCAGGGATTTCAACGCTGTTGTATTCGTCTTCAAGACTTGCTTGTTAAACTTGAATTGTAGTTCATTCCCTTTCTTTTTGAAAGTATACGACTCTGATTCGGCTTGGGAGATCTGAGAAGCCAACTCAGAATGCGACTGGAGGATGTTTCCTTTCAGACTTTGAATTTGATCATTTACTGCCGCTAGGATAGAATCTTTCTGGGCATTAAGCAAGGCTTGGAGATCGATCTGACTCGACGAAGCTAGAACGTGATTCAGCCATGAAGACAGCATTCTCAATTTAAGACGTTCAGTCTCCAGAAGAGAGCACCAAGAGGACGCACCCTTAAACAAACGACCCTTAAATACCTTTATAGAATCCCAAGGGGAACAGCACATACCGACGAGAGCATATTTTTTCTCTAATTTTCAAAACGAGAAAAAAATCATTTTTCGTTCTCCTCGACAATGGCAGCTCAATTTTTTCCAGAGTTGTTGCTTTAGGTGAGAGAAAATAACGTGAATGATAAAACAATTATTGAACTCGGTTTTTGCAAAATATCGTGATTTTGTCAGTGTCTCGCAGATAATTAGTTGCCTCTGCCTTCGGCATCGGCAAATAATTATTCTGCTCGCCATTGACAAATCACGATATTTTGCTCAACCTCGTCCAATAATTGCTAATTATTACTGAGCCGGGAAGTATTTAGTTTACCTCAACGGAACTACATTACACGGCGGTTTCCAGGTATTTCAGCGGGTCTTACTGGAAGTCTGCTGAAAGGGGAAAGTGTAAACCACAGCACTTGAATTCTATATGCTTATGGGGGATGGAATTACGTACATCCTAAACAAAGGTGCGGCGGTATAAGAGATATGTCACCGTTCTAGTCTTCCTGAAATGTTGTCTATTGATCCAATGAACTTGTTTTCCATCTCATGGGGGGCATAGACACTAAACTGACTTCCTCGGCAATGTTTTTCCTGTGCAAACCAGATCGTTGTCGTGTCCTTCACATTCAGTAATTCAGTTTTCAGTCTTTTCATATATATATTCAGGAGTTTCAGAACCTACTTTAATGGTCCATAAAACACTTTTCAGTATGTTTAATCTAAATCTTTAATCTGCAAAGGGTGCCCATCAGTACAGATATACAATAATACAAATAATAATCATAACAATCAGTACGTTAATATACGTGCAAATGCTGGCCGGACACCGGACGGCACTTGAATGGTAGACACCACAGGACTCCATCCTAACGGCGTGCTTCACGGCTTTGTTGTTAATTGCTACTGAGTTCCTTTTTTCGTCATTTTCAACGCTTCACAAAGGAAACGCATGACCGAAAGACGTATAATATTTAGATTAAAGCACTTAAAATAGCATGAAATGATTCGTAGTGATTAATCACACATCGATCAGTTATAGGTAATTATAGCTACAAGCCATATCTAGACATATGGTCGTATAATATCTAGTAATGGTATGAGGTTAAACTATTCGAGACGCATGGCGACAAACAGTTACTCATGCGCCGTTGCGCGGCGTGCATACTCAGTTACATATAAAACTGCCTACGTAGCGAGCTGACGTACAACTGAATTCTGTGGTTTTTCGAGTGTAACTGACATTGCGTGATGACGACACTCAGTTTAAAATGCATGACCCATCCACGTAAAAACTGGTTAAAACCATTTGCCAGTTTTCGACATATATATTTTAGATTTAGTTTTAGGTGTCCCCTATTAGTAGAGGGATTTTTTTGATACAGCTAGATAAAGTTTATCTATCTATCTATCTATCTATCTATCTATCTATCTATCTATCTATCTATCTATCTATCTATCTATCTATCTATCTATCTATCTATCTATCTATCTATCTATCTATCTATCTATCTATCTATCTATCTATCTACCTATCTACCTATCTACCTATCTATCTATCTATCTATCTATCTATCTATCTATCTATCTATCTATCTATCTATCTATCTATCTATCTATCTATCTATCTATCTATCTATCTATCTATCTATCTATCTATCTATCTATCTATCTATCTATCTATCTATCTATCTATCTATCTATCTATCTATCTATCTATCTATCTATCTATCTATCTATCTATCTATCTATCTATCTATCTATCTATCTATCTATCTATCTATCTATCTATCTATCTATCTATCTATCTATCTATCTATCTATCTATCTATCTATCTATCTATCTATCTATCTACCTACCTATCTATCTATCTATCTATCTATCTATCTATCTATCTATCTATCTATCTATCTATCTATCTATCTATCTATCTACATAGCTGCGTACGCGTTCAGCTTTCCGTAGGGACGGCCGTACCCACGTGATGCACGCATGTCTGAAAGTCTACTCACAACCATACGTGTGTTGGTTGGGCTTCCTGTAGTGATAGCTGAGGGTGAAGCGATGTGCAGGAGTTTCCCGCCAAATCCACAGGAACCCCAACGTAAAATACGAATTCTTTACGCATCACAACTATTTACGTACTACTCCTCTCGCACAACTAATGTACACACAACGGATCACGTATCCACCTACATCAATATCGTTTTAAAATATATATATGTATACGTACTTGCATGATTTACGTAGAGCTACCTACGTACGACTAATACATATCCTTACGTGTCCGTGCACTAGCTTATCCCGCGTATTGAGTTGCCAAGTGCAACTAACCCCTATGAGATTGTCTTAAAAATCGATTCAATATATGCTGAATAGTTGGTGGGTTCAGTATTTTGTGATTTGAACCTTGCGTTTATGATAGAGGTTTGAAATTTGATGACGTCTACTAAGGAATCATTTATTATACAAAAACGCCCTTGTGCTGATTATTGACATTTGAAAACTTACAGAATATTTTCACAGTCTTTATAAATGATTTTATAACGTTTTTTCCCATTTCAAAATATAAGTTCTTCTTGAAAAAGTCTAAATAAGTTATGGCAAATTCCTTAGTAGACGTCATCAAATTTGCATATTGAGATTTCAAACCTCTATAACTCATAAACGCAAGGTTCAAATCACAAAATACTGAACCCACCAACTATTCAGTATATATTGAATAGATTTTTAAAACAATCTCATAGGGGTTAGTTGCACTAGCTTTAATTGTCGTCTTGCATGTCAATAACCCACTATCATTGTCTACACGTGGAACCGCTATTTCTGTCACCGCGATCGTCCGTCAGACACTTAACTCTGGCATCCTACGCACACCGACTGGCTGCACATGAGCGTACTTTCAAATACTTTATTGCAAATCATTTCATGCATGCAATGAGACGTGATCAATGACAGAGTGATTTCACTGAAAAAGAAGTTAGAGTTAGTATTAGACCTTAATTCCATTGTTTTCTTTTGTTTCTATTTGACTATTACACATTAACTATTAGTATATTCTAGTATTCGCAAGAGCCGTGTGTAGGGTATACGAGGTTGGCCCCCGGGCTCAGAAATCAAAACTATGTCAACTATGCGTTTAGTTCAAACTACCTCAAACACGATCGTTAGCCTGATTTTCAGACGACTCCCTCCTGGATCGTGGCTAGGGCAGTGTTAACAAAACTATATACTACACGAAAAGAATACAGCCATTTCAAAAACGGTTGTTCTATTGTGAATACCGTAATAATAATAATAATAATAATAATAATAATAATAATAATAATAATAATAATAATAATAATAATAATAATAATAATAATAATAATAATAATTACTAACTACACCAATACACACTATTAGACACTCACTCTTTTGTTTTCTTTTGTTTCTTTGCATCTAATAAACACTGAGAGCTAATTAGTAGTGCCCAGGTTTATTGGAATCACTCTACACGTGATATACAGTATCCGCAGTCCGCAGCCCGCAAAAGGCCGCAATCCGCAGCCCGCGTTTTAACGACAGCCACACCTATTTTAGCTGTTTATAGAAAATGCGTAATCTACCGTAACTATACAGTATAGTTAACTAGAGTGGTTTTCATTAACCCGTGAAACAAAATGTATTATTTATTGGAGTGTAATAGTACAGTAATACACTAAACGGAAAACAAAAGAATTAGACTGTAATAGTGCTAAATATGCTAACTGATCTCAGCTTCCATGGGTTTATGAAGCATGGTGGTGAAAATCAATTTGTAGTTGAATAAAACAATAATAATGACAACAACAAGTAACAATTCCAACAATTCATGTAGTACCAACAACAGTAAGGATATGGTGATGATTGTCCATGTGTTTTCAGTGCTAGGCGAGAAAAATCAGTATGCCCCGTATGATAAGTCTTAACATAGGATATCAAGGATAAAACTAGGCGTATTAAGTCTCAATAGGAAAAGTATCGACGCGCAGATAAGTAGATCTTGAAATGAAATAATCTACTAAATAAGTAGCCTGCAGCATAGAAGCAAACGTCTTCTCGGGGACACCGACAGGGGAGCGAAAAGACATCTGTTTCTCAGGCTACTAAATAAGATATGTCATATGATTGTAAAAGTACATCGATCCATGAGACAATGAGGACTGACGACTGAGATACCAATGTTTATTCAGGTACGTGGATGTTTGTTCTGATGTGAGTTTTGTGCTGTGTCATCTTGTCTGTGGGACCTGTTGAACATTGCACGCTAGATTAACCTTGTAGAAAGCCATGAGTGCTGTAAAGAATAGCCGGCCTGTTGTATACAAGAATGAACTAACCACGTAGCATGACAATCACTGATCGATATTCAATGTTTTAAAGAGTAGTTGCATTTCTCCGTGAGTGATATTTTCACTTAACAATTCACGTCTTTTTCATGTCTGCATAGCTTGATATCCAGGTGGTCATGTAGGGTCAGCGGATCGGAACAACATAGCTCAATATCGGCCAAGCAAGTATGTTCAAGCCTGATCATGTATTCTGTTTGAATGTACAATTAACCTCAGTAGAACCTTCTTTTTCATAAGAGCAGCGAAACTCTCTGCGGCTGAACAGAAACTAATTTGCAAAACATTCTTCTCGGCAAAGAGTAGATTAATCGACATAATATTCGCTAAATTAAGAGTACATCAGTATGAAAATATCTACAAGGCTAAAATAAACTTTTTGTTGTTGTTGTTCAAACGTTTTCGACTAAAAAGTAGTCACCAGAGTACATCAGTATTTTCATTCAGTTCTCGGAAAACCGGCTTCAGTATGCCTTGGTTAACTGATCGCCCAATCCACGATCGTCTACTGACCTTATCACATACAGGAAACAATTCAATTAACGACCCTGGATTTCAATTAACGACCCTGGATTAAGACTAATCGACCGGCTTCCAGGGACCAGGCCCGTACTGAGAACACGTTTTCTGTCTGTATGTTGTGTCAGAAATGAGTGGATGTTTGTAATATTTGTGGATAGGTGTAGTGACTGTGTGTATATGGATTACCTAAGGACAATAGAAATACCGTTATCTATAGTTGAAGGCTTCCGTTCTTCTGTGTCTGAGAACTAAGCAAGTATGTTAACCGATTTGTGGTCAGCTACTGAGTTAGGAATGTCAGGATTCCAGTACGTTATGTCATCGCATCTCGCAGGGCACGGAGGACGGTCCGATTTCGACCCACAGTTGTATACTATTTCGGCGTTTTCAGGATCGGCTTGCATAAGAACTTATCGTTTATGCTCATGGCATGATGTACAAGGGGTAATTAATTAACTGTCAACAAGACTGCTGTGCAGCACGACTTTACTGAACTATCCTTGTTGCAGTGCGAGTCTAAGCCGATTCATAAACTCGTCAAGGACAGGATTCAAACCGTACCCTCAAAATATTCTTTTCTCATTGTTTCTTAATTCAAAAACAGCTGAATTGCAAATCAAATGTTTTCTTAACTGTTCTTAACTGACGTTGAATTGTCAGCAGTTTTCAGATGAAAAGAAAGCATCCTGTGGTCTTAGTTTCTCACAAAACAAAACGGAAGAGTTAACACCACTTGACGTAGTTAGAAGCTGCGGACAATTTATGCTTATAGACGCCCGTTCATTGTGGCTTCCTGTTTGACTCTGCAATGATTGATATATTTAACCCGATTGCTTCGTATGTTCAGATATTTGGGTGTGACGACCCGGTTCCATACAATGTTCGACCAAGCATTACTGTACACCACTTAATCAGTTCCTTTATGCAAATAGCCAAGCAAACACTGGCTCGTGACTTGATCAATTAGTACAAGTTATTATACATACATACACGTGTAAATGACTCCTATAATTATGCAGCGCACAATATACTGTATTGTGATTTATGGCTGCATGATTGTATTCACAGTACCTTGTTGCTAAGTATGTGAACTGCTGCAGACTTAGTGGCTGGTCTTGATGTGATTGATCCAACTTGGTCACACACCAATGAAAACACATAACTGCTCAAGTACGTGAAGTATTGAAAGGATAGTTCTATGTCGTTCTCAATGAATCGACCACTACAAAACTAGACGTATTTAGCCCATTACGTCTACCTCGTTATCTGGCCGACTACATAACACCAATACCGACTCTCCCAAAGTGATATTTTTTTACTAATGAGAGAATGTCTTGTGGTCATCAAGTGATGGCACTCAACTGGTCAAAATTGCGTCACATTAAGGGCTTGTATCTCAATGGCTTGCATCTTCTGAGGAGCTTGCTATTCGGCAGCCCATCGACGTGGGCGTTTGTAGAAATAACCGGTGTATCCTTTTAGAATGTTAGTCGAGATGACGTATCTTTTAAGGAATTCTCTCAAACCTGTTTTTGGTGACGTATTGATCTTTATTTGTCTTGGTAACTATGGGGTGGTCTATAAAACACGATGAACAAAGTAACCTGCACACACTGTCCTAGCAAAGACTCAGTCAACAACTTCATCACGAGAAGAGCCCAGAGTGGGTGGGATAAGTGAACAATTCTTTTATAAATCAAGGCAAGAACTTTTAGACTGTTAAGCTGATCAAGTATACCAAGGATGTATCGACGAACATATATGGTAAGATGCATTTACTTTTAGAAATTTCTTTGATATTTAGTGATGCAACATTCCTAAATTCTTCAACAATTCAAAGTATCGGTCTTGGGCTGACATCGTATGATTTGATTCAACAAATTCTGCTGTGCGCCAACTGAGGTTGACACGTAGTTTTTGGAGATATTTTCAGTCTTCCTTGCATCTTAGAGTGTTTCAGAATACCTGACTCGTGAGTACATTGTCGCTGTCTGTGGCCGCCAGAATTGTTTTTGAGACTACAGAACAGTTCAAACCCCAAAACTTCAAAATGTCTGAGAAAAATGTAAATATGAAAGATCTGCATAGAGATTGTCGAAGCATTACGAGAACTGATGCTCCTGGAGCAGTTTTTTTTACGAGGATCAAGGAGAGGGGTTTTCCCTGCGTTTATTCAAGCATGATTCACCGATAACCAGCCAGTTACTGATAAGGGGTCTCCCCAGATACAAAGAATTGTACTGTTTTCAGTATCTTTGGTGAAGAATTGTACTGCGGTTTTCAGTATCTTTGGTGTTTATAATTTTAATTTTAAAAAGTCTCATTCCTATGATCATCAATATCAATATCATAATCAAATCATGATAAAAATAAATAGATTATGCGATCGAGTATTGTTTCTGTAATGACATATTGTACAAACGTTTGATTGATTGTAAATTAATAATTTAATGACTTTTGGCGGGTATATATATAAACCTTGAATGAATGTGTTTTTTTTATTTACGACCGGGCCATAATGCAGTTCTGTACTTGTTGGAATTACATACACACCGTCACTAGTACGAACTTGGTAATACTATTATAGCGGAATGATCCATAACCTATGAACGTTCAAACTGAATTCAGATTAGGCCGGATGTTAAATCTTTAATTCTTGTATTTCAACAGGTTTTTATCAATCTCTTAGTGCTATTTCTCGCATCGTTTAGTGAAGGGAAACCACGATGGAATATACGAGAAATCGTTCAAACACCAAGTCATGCCGGAGCAAACAGTGACTTGTCAAACCTTCTACACTCAAGAACCAAGAGACAACTAGTACTGGCGCAGCCAATGAATCCAATGAATGTATCGAAAAGAGAAGACGTAAGACTGCTGACAAAATCGTTTTGGTTTTTAGCGATTAAGAAGAATGGAAAGATTGTTGGAACATATGACATAACTAGCGCATACAGTAAGTGTAGTCAAACAATTACGTTTGGTTTGGTTTAATTAGCTTCTCTACTTTTTTGTCAGTTCAAAATATACTACAATTCATAAGTTTGGCGGATGTTAAGACACCGGATCGGAAAAAGGCTTTTTCCGACGACCCTAATGTGCATCCGTTATTTGATAGTCAAATGCATTCTTCCGGTCAGTGTGAGTTGTTTGAAGAACTTCCCATGCGAGTTCGGTGTGGATAACGTGTCTTTGAACAGTGTGTCTTCCTGCCTTTAGGCGGCAAATTAAAGTTGACCCACGCTGCAGGTTGTCTATTTTAGGGACCTGCCGTTGTATTTGGAACTGACATTTAATTTACACCCATTAAATTAATCACTTGAAGTCCTTGAACACGTGAACATCTCTTAAATTGAATACGTTTTTCCTCAGTCAAACTTCAACTGCAATCTGTTGGAGCAAGTGAAGTTCGTATATACGGCTTGAAGGCCAAGAGATATCTTGCGATGAATTCAAAAGGGAGGCTGTACTCAACGGTAAGTTACTTGTTCCACTTGTTTGACTATTTATAGCGCATTGTCCACTCTAATTCTGGAAGCATAAAACCCTCGCAAAGCGGTCTTGAATTCTTCTCTGCTAGCATGCAGAATACCACGCGACGGATTGAAACTCCGTCGTCACTCTTCGTGTTTTGTAGAAAGAAATTCAGAATGAATCAGATCAAACCGGGCCCAATTTAATGATGGGAATAGGGTTGTCTAAGGGGGAAGAAGGGGGAGGGACCTGGGTCTCCGAGGATGCGAATAAACCCGCCACAGTCTCTGCGGCGAGGAAAGAAAGGTTTAAAAGTGCACTGTGCACGAACCCCACCGAAAGTCGGCGATAGTTTCGCTGCACTAGAAATGATTGTTCATTGTCAGATATCCCTTGGCTTGATATGCTTATCGTTTGATTTCTATTTATAGACTCAAGTCAATGCTGACACTACCTTCAAGTGGATACACAGAGCTACCGACTTCAATACGTTTTCATCGTTGACCCATCGCAGCAAGCTCCGCAACAAATTTATGTATGTAGCGTTGAAAAATAAAACTGGTAAACCCAAGCGAGGAGACAGAACCAATATCAACAACAAATCGACACTTTTTACCGTTATTTATAAGGTTTCGAGATATTAATAGTTCTATAATTAACATGTTAGAGCTATCAGAATATACAGGGCGAATGACAGTTTGTGAAGTGAAGTAGTCTAACAAAGTTAGAAATTTTCTAATTGTGATATTTTAGGTTTTCGAAAATTATTTAAAAATGCCAAAGAAAATGAGTAAATTATTTATTTTAAATATTATGAAGAGATTATTAAGTAATAGAATGAAAAAAATAGTAGTTTATTTACAAGAGATCATCATATTGGGTATAAACGAACTCATATATCTATATTGAGCTCTCTACATTCTATACATTATTATAGTCATGACAGCCGTACCAGATGATACCTGGGGCTGCAGAGTGCCACAAATAGAGTAGTCATATTAGGAATATAACAAATTATTTTTAAAATTCTTTACTATCAAAATAGATATAGTATATATTTAAAGCTAAGTATTAGTATAAAAGCCACTGAGGTTTAGGTTAATGAAAGTTTTAATTCCAAAGATAGAAGACGATATCAGTTGTAAATCAAAAGCCGTCTTTATACAATCAACTCTCGCCTTACGGACACCTCGCTATTACGGACACCTCGCTATTACGGACACCTCGCTCTTACGGACAAGACCGGCTAATACTGAAAATAACACGATATCTATGGACTCTCGTTTATATTACGGGCATCAAAGTCAGACCCGAGGGTGTCCGGCCCTAGGGTGTCCCGAGGGTGATCGCTTCAACGAGACTTGACTGTATAAAGGTTGTTATTCGCGGCAAAGCATTGCATTGAATTGGCGTCAATCAAATCAGTTCAACGGATAATCTTCAGTCGTTTTGTGATCACAGAAAAGAAATTCGAAATGTAGAGCGTTTACATACCAAGGAGAGACCGAAATGATGGTTTTGTCAAGTCTTTTATGATTTGAATGGCGGAAGCCAATGCAATGTTTTGGCGCGAAAATCTACGGTCGCGATAGAAGAAAAAACGCGCCTGGAACCAAGTGACCAGATCTCTTGCAAAGTTAGCGGAGTACTGTCATGTTCCTCTATACATCCAGTCCACTAAGGAGTACTGTCATGTTCCTTTATACATCCAGGCCACTAAGTGGTCTATCTAGGTCAGTCTGTGTCAGATGAAATACGTTACATCATAGTATGGATAGAACAAACAAGATACAATAAATCAATCAAATACAGTGATACGCACGGTGTTGTCGTTTAATACTTTGTGGGTTACAAGGGCGGCGATAGTATTACCGGCTCGGGTTACCTGTGCTGCTACCTGTGGCAGAACGCGTCTAAATTTGCAGAAATCTAAAAAGAAAATGAATAAAAAGCTAAAAAATGGGACGATTCTCCCGAGACATTCTGTGAAGCTGAGACATCGAATCGACTTACGTAGAGGGTGAAGATTTCGGCCCCGCCTGCGCTATCCCGGTCCTAACCAAATTAAAAGGCCAGTGAGGAAGGGGACATCCGCCATTTTACCGTCGGCTCAAGTCTTTTTGATTGTGAATATTAAAAATTAAATCCGCTCACAACATTCTCTCGGGTACTAGAAATGTATGTTGTGACTGCAATGCGCCGCGCTCAATTCAGCGGTAATTCATGTCTTTTTACTTGGGCTACCTGTGGTAGCGCGGGTTGTAATCTGCAGACCGTCATAGGCAGCCCAACATTGCTTCTGAGTCTACTAAATAATAAATAAAAATATATTGGCGTCTTTTTGATGGGTTTCCTGTGGTAGAGCGCTCGCGCGCAATACTTATTACTCGTGCCCAGGCCGAAGGCCGGGGCAGGAGTCTTAAATTGCAGATCGTCTTTTTTTTTTGTCGGTCCGGTTATGAAATGGAAGGTGGAGACATGAAGTCTCATCACAAGAGAGATTACACATCATAAACCAATCAGGAGGCACCGGAGGTCAAGCAGGGGCAAGTTCAGTTGTCAGTTGTCAGAATCTATCACGAAAATATATCTAGTTCTGAATGGCTTGAGTTTAATTCCTTGCCAGGATTGTCCTTTTTCCAAAAATACCTTTATAAAGTGGCTCAACTAGGAGACAAGAAGTCTGACAGCCAAACACTGAGTTGATAACTATAATCGTTCTCAGATCTAAACATAGAGAAATGCTTAAGCAGTGAATACACCTATCACTCAACAAGTAACCAAACACTGATTTGATCCGACTATAATCGTTATCTCAGATCTAAATATAGAGAAATGTTTTAAGCAGTGAATACACCTTTGATGACTAAGCACAATCTGCAATTGAGTGGGTCTGGGAACGAGATCATTAAAAGCTGATCTATATGAGGTTTTATCGACAGTCGACCTCTTTCTTCACAAACCTTGTTATGGGAAAGTTATGTCGTCTTGTGATCGTCAGAAAAAACGATTTGAAGGAAGTATGTCTAATACACTTATCTCACATACAAATGCACACGCTGTTAGCGGTATATAGCTAATTGCATAATCGTTGTCAGGTTGAAAAGCATAAATCATAGAAGCTGAGACCGCAAGGATGGATGGGAAATCAGTTTATGATCCGCATTACATACAGATATATTCAATGTTCTCGTAGTTTTGAAGGTATATGAGCTATTTAACTAAGATCCTACAAGTCTGGATAAAAAGGTCGATGATTTGACGGTGTTATTTGAGAGTTTTAATTTCCCAGAATTCCTTTTGGTCATAGCTTTCATGATTTTCAACCCGAGAACGATTATGCAATTAGCTATATACAGTATACTTCTTTCATGCTACAATGCATCCCAGTGCTCAAACGCACCAGGGCACGAGTGAACGCTTATTAAAGAGTCTAGTTATGTTGGGCTTCCTGTGCTTAGTACGTATTATGTTGGGCTCCCTGTGTGCGTCCCGCAAGACGCACCAGCGCAAGTGTAGTACTTTGTAGACGATTTCTCAACAATTATTAGTATATTACCTCGAAGTGTTTTATTATAATTCTTCAGGTTATAATAAGCATGTCCTAGCCGGAATATCCATTGGTGTCAGGAGCTCCTGTTGGTGTCTGAAAATGTATTCGTGGCTTAGCCCTCGTAAGTCTGTTTATATTGTTCGTTTTCAGTTCACTGAGTTATTGCTGAGTTTGTGAAATCGTTTTTGCATATATTAAACACGTGTTTAAAACTTGCTGTCAGTGTTGACATGGCGTGCCCAGAATACACGAAATTCTGTTCGTAATCAGAAAAATATATGCATCACAGATGTTCATTTTAGCTATTGCACTTTAGTTATTGGCTATATATACACTTGCATGCTCGACGAGTATCGTCCATATCGAAAAGAAAACCTCGATCCTTAATGCATGAATCGAAAGTCAATCTCGTTACGCATGCACTGTTTTAGTCACGCTCAGGAGCCCATAATTAAGTAGGAGCATCGCAATCTCGTCCCCAGAGCCTGCGTTACTTTCGACCAGCGGCGAAGAACGTAGGCTCTGGCATAATCCATTTTTGAGACAATTTGATTGGCTATTCCATTTTAGAAACTACGCACGCGCAAGATTCCGGAAATGAAATATATCCAATGAAAATTGAGTTGCCAAAACAGCCCGTCCCAACTTCCGTTCAAAACAAAAATTATTCATTGACATGTTATTAAAAATCTTGTATTCGTGTTTCAACACATGTCGCCTCTGCAATAAATATCTAAGTACAGAGAAACATCCAGTTTATCTAAGCTTATATGTATCTCGAAGTATCTTGAAACGTTTTCAAGCGAAGCTCAATTTACACGAAGATGATCAGGTAGTTCAAAGTACATATATCGATCGTAAATCCTAATATTCTTTAGGCTAGCAACGTGCCAATCGAGGTGCTTACGAAGGCGAAAGATTCAAAAGAAATACATTTGAAGGAGAGACAACAATAACCAGAGAAGATGAAGATGATAGATTCAAATAATTAACTGATATGTAAAGTAGACACGAGTAAATATAAACCCGTAGGAAGAACTGTTCGCGTATCCTTCTGCTGTAAAACCACTGCTTTTAATAAAGACTCAGTCAGATACTGCGCTTCTTTCACTGTTATATCTTCTTTACCAAGTGCTTTTAAAGCGTACTCTATTCCCTAATGAAACCTTTCGATTCCACTGAATCGACAACAACCACAGCTAACTTGCGCATGCGCTCTAAAACCGGAAGAACAAGAAATCCTGTTCCCAAAAAATGGATTATGCCAGAGCCTACGTTCTTCGCCGCTGGTCGAAAGTAACGCAGGCTCTGGGGACGAGATTGGGAGCATCACATATTGGGAGTTAATGAAGCATCAAACTTGCTAATACAAGAAGTTTTATGAAAATATACTGGTTTAAGACTCTACTCTGTGAACGTTTCGTCTTCGATCTTCATCAAAGCTGAATATTCAAGTCACTATCACATGTGTACTTATCATATCGTCCCTACTTATGTAGAAGAGTTTCTTCAGTGCTTGCAAGAATTAAACGCGAAACCATTGCTGGTAATGCACCTATCAATGTTTAGCCCGAGGGGGGAGGAGGGGGGGGGGGGACCCCGGGACGAGGTGGGGACTTTGATCGCGTTTTTTCGCCCCAGGACGGGATGTGTAGCCAGGTTTGAACGCCAAGACTATGCCCCAGGTGTGGCATGTTTGAATAATATAAGCCACTTCACGCTTTCGCCCGACATTTTGAATTGGGGCAAGCGCGCGGAAATTTATATAAATCTGGATCACTTTGACTTGCCGTAACTCCGCTCGATTTCGTTGGATTTTCAAAATTTAAACTTCGATAATCAGCAGGCATGCATGCCAGTTGTCGGACTGAAAATAAGACCAATGTCGGTGTAAGTACCTTTTACGAGTCAATCTTCTTTCCACGAATGTTAAAATTTCGAGCTAATTTGCATATTCACGTGCCGAACGTTTTATTTTGAAAACCAAAAAAAAAATTCTCGATTTGTAGCCTTCCAATACCCATCATATTATAGGTCATCAATAACAAAGAAAACATATTTTCTAAAATGGTAAGTTTTTGAAAATCCAACGAAATCGAGGGGATCGAGTTACGGCAAGTCAAAGTGATCCAGATTTCTATAAATTAAATTTCCGCGCGTTTGCCCCAATTCAAAATGGCGGACAAACACTTTATAGATCCCTAGGGTGGGGAAGTTTGCTTTTAATTTTTGTCCCGTGGTACGGCTACTTTGATACGGAAAATCGATTTTAAATCAAAGTCCCCACCTCGTCCCGGGGTCCCCACCCTCGGGCTTAACATTGATAAGTGTCATTGTCAACAAAGGGATGTTCGCTTGCAGTGATAATAAAGTGCTTTAGGAGGCGCGGATCCCAGGGGGGGGGGGGGGGGGGGGGAAGGAGGGGGGTGACTTGGGTGACTAGTCACCCCCCTTTTTGACCAGTCATGTCTTCATATTTATTATTTATTTGTTATCTGTTTTGATTTTGCGAGAAAAGAAATAATAATAGGGATAACATTATTTCCTCTGAATTAAAATCACGATTCAGGGCGGAAAAGCGGGCACATTATGAACTATGTGCCCTCGTTCCTGAGGTAATCCCCCCCCCCCCCCCCCCCCCCCCCAAAAAAAAAAAAACGAAAATGCTGTAGCAGACCTTTTAAAAGTTCTAAAAGAGAAATGGCATCATATCATATCCTTCCACTTCCTGCAGCATTTGACAGTGAGATCCGGCTTTCGCTGGGCAAATTACTGGAAGACAAGAGCAGTACCAGACGACGAAACGCCCGTTACTTCCATAATAGTACAACATATTATGCAGACCTATAGCCTCCTCCGCAGGCAACGGCCGGATAGCGAGAAGCTTTATAATACAAGTTCATATGTCCATAGTAGAGAATAGAACTCACTACACATGTGAGAGGTGAGCTTCGAGGATACTTTTCGAGTTCAATGAGTGCCAGGTGGATCGTTGTTCTTGCGCGGACTTTTGGCAGTTCAGGTAGATAGCTTTTCCAAGAATCGTGGAGTTTAATGTTCATGAAATGACGAACATCGCATGCCGTTTCCCATACTTCTTGATAATCCATCTCTTGGACTGCATCATTATAGTAACGGTCCAAGGTTTCCAGATCCATTTTGGGATGCTTGCTTGGGTGAACAAAGCCTTGGCAGTTCTTGAGCATTTCATGCTTGATTTGATCTCTCATCAATCCAGCGAAGATTAAATTCAACATCACAGAGAATTGATGGCACGCTTCATCTCTGTCCAAAGCTTCTACTCCATCAACGATTAGATGTTTCTGAATCCACATATTCTCAGCTACTTTTAAACTTGATTGATCTTCTTGGCTTGGTTTGTTCAATGAGTGGAAATTCAAATTTGCCTCGAATGTTTTGCATTTGTACCGTTGGAGGAGACAATAGAGAGCAGCACAATAGAGGGTTGATCATAACAATAACAAACCTGCCACACCCCCTTTTCTGCATAGCTAATTTATCCACCCTTTTCTCAGTATCCACCCATCTTATCCAGGCTCCAAATGTCCCTCCTATACTGCTACTGTTATATGAGTAACTATGCCTCCAGTCATACAACATTAATGAGGGGAAATTAGTTCTATTTTTCTTTATCTCTATACTGATGCATGAATGGGGATGTTAGCGATCAACTCCTCTCCCCGAGGTGATTATGGCCAGTACACAAAACAGTCACCACCCTCTTGTAAATCCTGTATCCGCGCCTGTTTATAGAACAATCTATCAAAGTCCAATTGCGTTCTTCCATGATATCTAAGTCTTCGTATAATGTCAGCCTTGGAAGTAGCAATAAAACCGTTTTAAAATCCTAAGTTAACTCGCATTCGATGGCCTGAAGTCGAAGCTTCGCTTGAACTCACAACTGGTCACGCATGCGCGCAACAAAATTCCCTCCCGCTCATATTGGGTCTATGGCACGGCGTTTGAACCGAGTTTAGCTCGATCTTTTTATTATTGACGATTTCTCGATATTGACCAATCACTGTGCACTTCCGGTTTTATATGCAGCAACTCGTTTTATTCTAAACCTTGCCGTTTATACCCATTCTGACGGCTGGTATTTGTCGACTGTGGAAATTCTGTCCATTTTCAGAACCTTTGCATTTTTGCTGCTACCGGTTCTACTTCATCATCTCATTATCAGTAGCCATGAACGCTTCTAGTTTTACTGTAATTCGAAAACAGCTAAATATACGCCATATCTCCCTAGCTGCATCGCCGTTTCCTGGAAACGTCTGTACTGTCGCATTTTGTAATTAATGTTGCGCAAATTGTAACAACACATTGTCGCAAATTGGAATAATTATTTCGGCAAAGCACGAACAGTGCACCGTACCCGGGGGGGGGGGGGGGGGGGGGGGGGAGGTACTCCCATATATGGGCTATACAGGGACGTGCCGCTGGACAGGGTATGGTTTTTGGCCTCTCTATCCTGAACAGGGTATATAATTTTATGCGAGTCTGTCCTAAACAGGGTATGGTAATGCGCGATTGTCGTCGCTAAATATGGTTTTATCCGGTATTTAGCCATTCGAGATCCGAGACGTTTGCCGGTCTTTAGCAGGTCATCAGTCAACATAAAACACATAAAAATTGTGTAAAAGAAGACAGTGTGTATTTTGACCTGTGTCCTAAACAGGGTCCTAAAATAGAGGGTGTTGTCCTAGACAGGGTAGGTATTTTAGTTTTTTTTGTCCTAAACAGGGTCAGGGATTCAAACCCTCAGCGGCACCCCTATACCCAAACATGAATCAAGTACGCTCATACCCCCCCCCCCCCCCCCCCCCCCCCCCCCCCCCCCCCCCCCCCCCCCCCCCCCCCCCCCCCCCCCCCCCCCCCCCCCCCCCCCCCCCCCCCACCCCCGTTGTCGCTCATAAAACGAGAAGTAAAGTAAATATTGCTTCGCAAATTTGAACGGATAAATAATATATGTGAGAATGAAACCAGCCACCAGCTTCAATTCCTTAGAGTACAACAAAACAAAAAATCGGTTTCGTAAGTTAGGTTAATGACCACAGCATTTCGCTGTATTTATTTGACCCTGTATCAGTGATACTGTCCCGCTCAACCAGGGCCTCGTTCACATGTAACCAACGAGGGACTTCTAGGGACATCATTTGGTTTGTATCGCAGGCTCAAATCAGCAATGAATGAATATTCCGGTTGGTGATTATTGTTGGTTGAATACGCCGATAGTAAATACAGTAGTTAGTAGTCAACTAAAAGAAACTTTGTCCAAATAACACTCAACTTACAGTCGTTACGGGACATTAACTGCAGTATAAAGATCTACTGGCTAGCCTGTGAAGCAATACTTTAATTATTGGATTGGTGAATGTGTTGCTTTGGTGATACCGTGACCTACCTGCGTGGACTGTGTATATTTCTAATTACTGATCGGTGAAATTAGTTTACTTGGAAACAGTTTAATTCCTGAACTAAACGATGGTGGTTACAATGGTCAAATGGCTCAACTGTTGATGTAAAACCACTCAACCGAGCATTATTCATTTGCATGATTGCCTCGGTTAAAGGAAGTTCACATCACCGTCTACAAGACTTGAAACGTGTATTACTACTATTAAGAATACTCATTTGAGGTAATTCTCGAAATGAGATTCACTTTACGAAAGGCAGTACAATTAGCCTTCTTTCTATTCTCGTGCTACGTGTTGTACTTTGTCATCAGCCTGGGACGATTCAGGTCTAGCTTAGATTCGGCCATAGACCAGGACTTGGAGAGTCGAGGATTGAAAATGTCCATTGAGGATTTTTGGACTCCTGAAAAGAATAAAAACTATCGAAGTGGCCCCGGTGAGAACGGAGAGCCGGTTAAAACCAATCCAGCGGAAGAAACGAAGAAGCAAGACGCATACGCTGAATACGGCTTCAACCAGTATGTTAGTGACAAAATATCCTTGGAAAGGTCAATCATAGACACAAGACATGAACTGTAAGTTAATATATAAGTTAAGTCTTAAGTAAATTGACTCTAACTTTGTACTTGATCAATGTGAGTTGAGTGTTATAAATGATTTATTATTATAAAGCACTTATCAAAAGAATAGCTGAATTTTACCTCTTTATTAATAGCCAAGTAACTTACATTGCAATATTACTGTATTGATTCCTATAAATTCTGTAGTCCCTGTCAGCAATGTTCCATTCTGATATCAGAGACAGAACATATAGAGTAAGCTTATATGCATGTAGCCAAAGTGGAGAAATATTATTAATGATCAATGAATACAATTATTTTGTGTTTGAGTTGATCAACCTAAAAGCATTGACCAGAAGGAGTTGGGGACTGTTGGTGTACCCTTAGCCCTATCATCAACTTTAATTCAAAAACACTTTACTATAAAAGTATTACTCGAGAATGTGAACAAACACCAAAATATGGAATTTCAATGGCAAATGTACATTTACTGATGAATAGGTTGTACACTATATGATGTAATGCCGAGGTCAAGGGAATTAACAGACTTATTATCTGATTGAGAAGGTTTTCACACAAAAACTAGTCCCAAAGGACATCATTAATCAGATTATTGTTCCTTAATTCCCATGAGGGAATGCTAAACAATTGCTTTTCAATACTGTATACATATAGGTTATTACAGTTAGAGTTGTGTAATACGGCTGGATATTTTTACGAGTCTTGCCATATTTTGACGAGCCGTAGGCGAGTCAAAATGCAAATAGACGAGTAAAAATGTCCAGCCGTATTACACAACTCTATACTAACTGTAATAAATTATTGTTTATTATACGACAACAAAATTAACCAAAAAATGCTTATTTGTTAGCGTACAAAAGTTGATTTTGTGTTTTGTTTGTGAATGCGCGCACTATCACACAATCGATGCGCCATCGAGCTCACGCTCATGCCCAAGAGATTTTTCTTTGGCTTTTCTTGGCTTTTATCTCACCAAAAAGATTGTTGTTTTTCTCTTATTTTCTACAAAAATTTCATTAAAAAGTTGTTGTGTGTTTCCCTATTTACTTTAGAAGTACTTTTATATCGTTTTTTAGTGTGTTTTCTTTTTCCAATGAAAATAGAACTGGTTCGTATATTTGCACTCGAACAGGCTTGTATTTGCACTCGAAAACCGTGCGTCGTATAATAATGTCATGTTAATGAGCTTCATAAAAAGAGGTAAACAATTTTTTGTCCACCAAATTCAATCAGATAGCTATGTAGTATACAGTGTAAAGTGTCAGGTTCTAACTAAGTTCATTTATCATTTAAAAAAATTATTCACAAAAAGGTTGTAGTAGAAAATGTCTAAGTTTATATAATACCCACGTATAGATGATCGAGGGAAGAATAGAACAAGATTAATAACTAGATATGGCCCGGTTCAATATCTGTATATTACCCTTGAATTCGTAATGAGCCGGGCAATATGGGATCGGAGAAAAAAGAAAACCGTGTCAATCAGATAATAATGATAATTATTGTTTGATTAAATCCTAACCTAACTCTTCTCCAGAGAAACTCAAGTAATTTGGTAATTAAAAATGCATTTGGTCTCCTGTGCAGGAGTTTCCTTTGTTATACAACACTACTCCCCAAAAGTGTGAGATCATTGTGTAATGACAATTGAAATGGCTGTGAAGGAGACTAGAAATGTACTGATTCCATCGCTTTATCTCATGTATTTCTTATTCTATGTTCTTGCAACTTATTTCAGGTGTAAGAGTAAGAAATACCACATCAGTTTACCAAAAGCTAGCATTATTATTGTATTCCACAATGAAGGATGGTCAACACTTTTAAGAACTGTTCACACGGTACTTCTCAGATCTCCACCTGATCTTCTACAAGAAATTGTCATGGTGGATGACTTTAGCAGTAAAGGTATGACCTGCAGTGCATTTTTAAACAGCTGGCTTTGAACAGGTGTGTGATGACATACCTTTGTATTTTGTAACAAGTTGATACACAAACGCCAGTTTTATAGCCTGGACAGGCTTTTGTCTTGACAACGGTGGAATTCTGCAGGTTGTTGGCTTCTATTGAGAACCCCAGACCTGTAGAGATTTCATTAGATACTGCCAAAAAAGAAGCTTACCTGCCAAATTTGAGAGCAATCGGTTAAATAGCAGCTGAGATATGGCCAGTTGAATTAATTTATATTTCCCCCCACAAATCACTGTAATTTCAGCTTGGTTCGTAACATTAAGGCCCTGGCAAACGGTTTCAACATTGCATTCAACATGCGTTCGATTTTGTTGAATAGCGATGTTGAAACGGTTTCCCACCTGCTTTCAACAATGTTGAAAGTGTTGAAACATGTTGAATCGATGTTGAATGAAGTTTAAAAGAGTTTAAACTTTGCTTCAACATCGATTCAACATTTCTTTTGTTCTCGAAAATGTCGATTGGCGTCTTGCACATTAATTAAATTAAACAATAGAAATACCTCTTGCAAAACGTTGTTGAAAGCATTGTTGAAACCCGTTTGCCACCCCGTGTTCAACATACATTCAACTTCCATTCAACAGCGTTCAACAAAATCGAACGCATGTTGAATGCAATGTTGAAACCGTTTGCCAGGGCCTTTACGAACCAAGCCGAAATTACAGTGATTTGTGGGGGGAAATTATATATTCAACTGGCCATATCTCAGCCGATATTTAACCGATTGCTCTCAAATTTGGCAGGTAAGCATCTTTATTGATGTTCTTTTGAAATTGGGGATCGAAAGTTGATAAAGCGAAGAAAACATTTTTCGTGACGTCACACTTCGGTACTCTATTCCAGTGGCTACTTTGAAAATCACCACCTGACCTACTTTAGCCTCCTTTGCAGACGTCCTTAGGGGATGGTCCTAAAAATCCCTACCACCCCCCAAGGATGTCTGTTTTCAGAAAGGTTTTTAGCATTTCACACAGACTATGTGATGATATGTGCTAAAAATACGGTACTTGAATTTGAAACAAGATGTAGGAAAATGAAACCTTGACTGACAAACGTAGTGAGGAACCCACCTAATGTAAAAATGAAATAGGCACTTGTACATTGTATCCCTACTCTTTTGATGTACTTTTCTAGTAACATGATTTGACCACAGCATTGCATTTTAAAGTATATTTGAGGTTTGACACTTGTTTGCCTTCAGATACCTAATTGCATATAATCATTGTCAGGTTTGAAAATCATGAATTATTGAAGCTATGACCACAAGGGTGTCTGGGCAAGCAGTAAATGAGTCGCATTACATTCAAATGAAATAAAATAATAATATTCTTGAATGAGATTTTCAAAATTCAAGAACAGACTACAAAGGGTTATCGAATGGTCAAGGCGAGACTTTGCGAGACTCCGAGACAAGGCATTTTTTTGGCGAGCCTAATATGATTTTTCACCGATTTGCTTTGTTTTCAAAATTCGAGACTTTGAAACAGCTTTTTGCGAAAAAACAAGACTTCGAGACCCGCGAAATTTGACCGAAATTTTGCAAGACTCTGACTTTTTGCGGGGACCATTCGACACCCCTCTACAAGTTTGTATAGAAATGTTTTTGAATTTTCGATGTTATTTGATAATTTTATTTTCATAGAATTTGTTTTGATCATAACTTTCTTGAATGTCAAATCCGATGACTATAATAATAATAATAATAATAATAATGGTTTATTGGACAATATATCCACAGAGTGGCTCTTCACTTGTCCACTAACCTAACTAACTACATTGTATAAATTAGGTATATATATTATGGTACAGAAGAGCATTAATTTTTATTTTTTATTTTTATTTATTTTAATTGTAGTCCTTATTAATTCTTTAAAAATCCTCATTGCAACAAATCAATATCATTAATGTTTTAATTATTCATTCATTTATTCATTCATTCATTTACTCATTCACCATTTTACATATTTTATTCATACATTGTAAATACTTCAATATTTGTTTGACAGCGTTCCTTTTTTCATTTCAGACCATCTAAAAGACCACCTTGATGAATATATGGACAAGCTGGGTAAAATAAAAATAGTCAGGACAAAGGAGCGTGTAGGGTTGATCAAAGCAAGAGTCATAGGAGCAGACAATTCAATAGGTGAAGTTATCATATTCTTGGACGCACATTGTGAAGCAAATCATGGCTGGCTACCACCATTACTGGAACGCATCGCATTGAACCATCATACAGCTGTCTGTCCAACTATTGACTTTATTGATCACAATACTTTCCAGTATAAACCCATGGATCCGTTAATCAGAGGAACATTCAACTGGAGATTCGATTACAAAGAGAGATCTCTTACTGCTAAGATGTTGGCTCTTAGGAAAGATGCCACTGATCCTGTCAAGTAAGTTACTATGCACACTATAAGCAATAAATTATTATGTCTTGCATATATATGCATTTGCATACAGTTACTTGGTGTGTTTTGTCAATCAAAAATGTACTGTAAGCTACCAAATAAGGGCCTATGATTATATGTGCGAGCATTAGGTCTGTCATACTTGGGAACCCAGGGGTATATTTTATCACTTGTTTCTTGCTCCCAGAAGAAATACCCCTGGGAACAAAGTCTGTTGGAACTTGTTCCCGGAAGTCAAAATTCAATATGGCAGCTGTCCTACAAAGCAGAATATACTTGATACTTATTGGTCGACCTAAAATCAGAAATGAGATGAATTTTGACTTCCGGAACAAGTTCCAATAGACTTCGTTCCCAGGGGTATTTCTTCTGGGAATGAGAAACAAGCAAGAAATGAGAGACAGAATATACACTGTATCCCTGGGTTCCCCCAGGATTTACATTGTATGTCTGTCTGTTGTTGCTAGTTCCTAGTCTTTCCTCTCCTTTTTTTCTATTTTTCCACATTGTGGCATGGCTGCCTGTCACAGATGATCTTGAATGTCTTTTTTGATATTATTGCATTTTCATTCTATTTTAGTAACTAACATATTTGATATGTTTTGAATTCATTTCCTGTGTGGATTAGTCAGCTCTGATAAGCTGTTAAATAAATTTAAAAAATAAACAATGGGGAAAAATTGAAATTATGGGTAGCATTGAACAAAACAATTCTGTGTTATTATTTTAATAATAATTATAATTATAATGACAGTTATAATAATAATAATAATAATAATAATTATAATAATAATAATAATAATAATAATAATAATAATAATAATAATAATAATAATAATAATAATAATAATAATAATAATAATAATAATAATAATAATAATAATAATAATAATAATAATAATAATAATAATAATAATAATAATAATAATAATAATAATAATAATAATAATAATAATAATAATAATAATAATAATAATAATAATAATAATAATAATAATAATAATAATAATAATAATAATAATAATAATAATAATAATAATAATAATAATAATAATAATAATAATAATAATAATAATAATAATAATAATAATAATAATAATAATAATAATAATAATAATAATAATGGAAACTTTATTTCATATATTTTTTACACAAACAATTGCAAATCTCACTACATGTAGGTAATTTACAATTGACTACTTGAACTCGAAAAATATAATTAACAAAAAGAAAATGGTAACATAAGTATATTTATATATATCAATAAAACATTTAAAACTTCATTAATTCGGGATTAAGCCAGTCCTTATTTCTACAACAGAAAATATAATATGTTGACCTGATAATAATATTACTTATTTTTCTAACAATATACTTTTGTTGTTTTCTTTCTAAACCTATTTCTTTTAACATTTCGATAAATTCTGCGGATTCTTTCGCAAATACACCTAAAGTGCTGATTGACAAGTTGACGAACTTTACTTCTTTATATTGATTCTTCTGTTGGTTGACAGTTTCCAGATATTTGCATTTTTTACGCAGTACATTATTATGAAGATTAGATTCAAATCCAACTGTTAGTTCCAGTATGTATAAACATTTGTTGGAGATGGACAAGAGTAAATCAGGTCGTAGGCTGTTACCAGTTATGATTGAGGGGCTAGCGAAACCAGGAAGGTCGACGTATAGGGTTGAGTTGTTGATGGTTGGAAGTTTTCCGGCGAGGAAATTAAGGACAGAATCATGACGCCAGGTGAAGCGGCCTTGTTGTAGGTATGTTTTACATCCAGCTACTACATGCAGAAGAGATTCAGGCATCAAGCATAAAGAACAGTCAGAGTTTGAAGATATGCCCCACTTAGTAAGATTTTTACGTGTAGGAAGAGTATTGTTAATGTAACGAACAGTAAAATTGAAAATGTTCTTTGGCAATTTAGATTGAGCGGCAGACCAGATGTTGTTAAGCTGTGACATAGAGTATTTTGTGACATTTGAAAAGAAGGAGCCTTGCAGGGTCAGGTGATTTTGAAGTCGATCCTCTTGTGAAGAACGGAAATCTTTGAGAACATCCTTCGTGGATTTATAAACATCATACTGAATATTTTTGCCGTTGCTAGTTGACTTCCAGAGATGTTTTATTGATTCATTAGGGGACGTTTTTAAGGCTTGACGAAGAACTGTTTGACATTGAATGAATTTGACAGAAGGAGGACAAATGTTCAGACCGAATTTGTTTCGTGTAAGGAAAATGTTACTTAGCGTTCCACATATAGGAAGCTCAAGCCATTTACGGATATATTTGTTCACTGCGGAATCAAGGTTTTCTGAAATCCAAGTTTTAGACAGGTCAGCAACAGTAAAATGCCATGATATTTTGGAAAGGACATAACGACTGTATAGAAGTAGTTTATTTTTAGGATGCAGAGGTTTAATATCAATGTCAGACATCAGTTCATCAATGAGGGAGGTCAGCTCAGACTTATGTTGTTGATTGGACATATTAAAGTCAAAGAATCTTCCCAAATATCGAAAAGAGTCACCAATTTTAACACAAGGAACTAGATCACTGTTAATTAGAAGTTTGGGCAAATATACTGGACTGATTTAGTAAGATATTTCTTTATTCCAAAGGTGCTGCATTTGTCAATCCTTATAATCATGTTGGACCATTGGCACCAGATGGTAAAACGATTCAACAGGTGTTGATTTTCAGATTCTTGACAACTTATAACTGCTGCATCGTCGGCAAACTGAAACCAGTGAATAGGGTTTAACAATTTAAAGGAGAAGCCAAATTGACGATATTTATCTGCTTTGATGTGTTGAATGAAAGTGTTGAAGCACATATTAAATAGGAGAGGACTAAGACAATCTCCTTGGAGCACTCCACGACCAACAGATATTAAGGGAGTACGGAATTCGGACGTTATTATTGAGGTTTTGAAATCAGTATACAAACTCTGTATAAGACTTTTCATATGATCTGGAATGTGATGATAATCAAGAACAGTTTGAATTAAATTATGATGTACTTCACCAAAGGCATTTTTGAGATCAAGCAGGGTTATGACGAGGGAACGTTGTTTAATGCGGGCTTTGTTGATGATATTGGCCATCTGTGCAGTGTGTTCTAAAGTCCCAGAGAGATTTGGCGTAAATCCTTTTTGTATGTCATGTTCAATGAAATTATTAACAGCGAGGAATCGGAAAATGGCATTACGAAGACATGATGTAAATACTTTTAGAGGTATGGATTCCAGGGTGATCGGACGAAAGTTCGAGGGGACGTCTGTGTTGCCTTTTTTGTGAATGAGAATAGTACAAGCTTTCTTCCATTCGGTAGGAATAGTACCAGAGGACCAAACTGTACGGATAATTTCAGAAAGATAAGTACGAAGAAAAGGACATCTTTTGAAGCATATAATAGAAAGATGATCAAGAGGACAGGGAGAACCAGAAGCTTTCATTTTTCGAATCACATTTGAAACTTGTTGATATGTAGGAGGATTGAGGTTAATAATAATAATAATAATAATAATAATAATAATAATAATAATAATAATAATAATAATAATAATAATAATAATAATAATAATAATAATAATAATAATAATAATAATAATAATAATAATAATAATAATAATAATAATAATAATAATAATAATAATAATAATAATAATAATAATAATAATAATAATAATAATAATAATAATAATAATAATAATAATAATAATAATAACAATAATAATAATAATGTGTTGGAGAATCATATTTTGAAAATGATTCACTGCAGTGAAAATAAACTCCAAACAAATGGCAGTAAGTATATTGTATACACTGTTTCTATTTACCATTTAACAATTTGTTTTCAGATCCCCTGTAATGGCTGGAGGTTTGTTTGGAATCAACAGAGAGTACTTTAAAAAACTAGGCCAGTATGACCCTGGGATGTTCATTTGGGGAGGAGAACAATATGAAATTTCCTTTAAGGTTTGTTTGTTCCTTCCTTTTCCCTTTCCATCTCTTCCCTTCTCTTCCCTTCTCTTCCCTTCTCTTCCCCTCTCTTCCCCTCTCTTCCCCTCTCTTCCCCTCTCTTCCCCTCTCTTCCCCTCTCTTCCCCTCTCTTCCCCTCTCTTCCCCTCTCTTCCCCTCTCTTCCCCTCTCTTCCCCTCTCTTCCCCTCTCTTCCCCTCTCTTCCCCTCTCTTCCCCTCTCTCCCCTCTCTTCCCCTCTCTTCCCCTCTCTTCCCCTCTCTTCCCCTCTCTTCCCCTCTCTTCCCCTCTCTTCCCCTCTCTTCCCCTCCTTCCCCTCTCTTCCCCTCTCTTCCCCTCTCTTCCCCTCTCTTCCCCTCTCTTCCCCTCTCTTCCCCCTCTCTCCCCTCTCTTCCCTCTCCCCTCTCTTCCCCTCTCTTCCCCTCAGCCTCTTCCCCTCTCTTCCCCTCAGCCTCTTCCCCTCTCTTCCCCTCTCTTCCCCTCTCTTCCACCCTTATTCAATTCCTCTTATTTCTTATGCCTTATTTATCTCTCAACCTTCCCTCCAGCTATGGCAATGTGGTGGACAATTAGAGAATATTCCTTGTTCAAGAGTGGGACACGTATATCGTCATCACGTTCCTTACACCTACCCTAAACACGATGCCACCCTGGTCAACTTTCGTCGTGTTGCTGAAGTTTGGATGGACGAATACAAAGATTGGCTCTATGACAGAAGGCCAGACCTCAAATCTGTGGACCCTGGTGATATTAGTGAGAGACTTGCTCTTAGAAAACGCCTTAAATGTAAAAGTTTTAAATGGTATCTGGAGAATGTGGCCAATGATACTGTGAAAACTGCATATGAGCCGTTGAGGGCCAATGGAGAAGTGAGTATATTTTTAAAACAATTATTCCACAAAATCGAGTCGTACACGAGCTGATAGCCAACGAGCCGATTGCGTGGAATAATTGTTTTATTATATAGACAACCACTGGATTGTGAGAAATATAATATTTGTTTTTATTTTTAGTTTGGCAAAACACGTTTGTCATTGTTGAAAATCTCCAATTTTCTCTACTCGTGGTATATGAGCTGATAGCCTACTAGTAGAGTAGCCAATCAGAGCGCTTGCTTGCTCATATCCAGTGGTTGTCTATGTAATAACAACCATTACAATACATTTGAGATTTCCACTCCCGGGGGGGGGGGGGGGGGGGGGGGGGGGCACTCCACTGGGGGGGGGGGGGGGGGGGGGGGGGGCACTAAGGGTATTTTTGGGTAGGGGTGTGCCGCAGACACCTCAAAACCCTGACCCTATCCCAGACCTAAATTTTGATTTTCCATACCCTATTCCAGACTAAAGCTTAAAAAATGTATACCCTATCCCAGACTAAAGCTTAAAAATGTATACCCTATCCCAGACTAAAGCTTAAAAATGTATACCCTATCCCAGATTGAAAGCGTGCTAAAGGGATATGTAAACTGATAGCGACTGATAGTGGCGTTATTGCGGAAACCATGCCCTATACCAGACCAAAACGTACCCCATCCTAGACTAAAAGTGTAAAAACGATACCCTATCCAAGACCTAAGGAGCTCAAAAACCATACCCTATCCCCGCGGCACATACCGTATAGCATATATAGGGGAGTACCCCCCCCCCCCCCCCCCCCCCCCCCCCCCCCCCCCCCCCCCCCCCCCCCCCCCCCCCCCCCCCCCCCCCCCCCTCGGGTTTCCACTATTACCGAAATTGAAAATTACCAAGGTTTTAGAAAGATCTTGTTTTGACGATTTCTGTATGCTAACCAGGGTTGTGACAGTGATTTTTGTTCACCAAACTATTTAAATTCATGTTCGTAATAATGTTTCTGTCTCAACCTGTTTCCACTTCGAAAATCGTATGATGGTCAGAAAAAACCCTTTCAGTGTCTTGGGCTGCCTGTGGTTCGAAGTACAAAATAAACACAGTAATGAAACATGGTCCGTGTGGTCAGCGGAAACTTAGTCCAAAACTTGCCTTTCTCAATAATTATATAAATACTGTGCGCGAAAGAAATATAAAGACTACGAGAAGCGTGCTCTTCTGTTCTGCTCTACTCAGTGCTCTTTGACGCGCGCTTGGGTAAAAGTGGGTCTAGTTCTGGACTAGGGGAAACTGGAATTTGGACATATTTGATCTTGATTAAGTTTATTTTGTTTTTGCTTTTAGATTCGGAACCCAGCAAGTAACCTATGTATTGATAGTATGAGTAGGAAGAGTGGTAACGTAGGATTACAAGCATGTCATGGACAAGGGGGAAACCAGGTATAACCATAATAGCACAGGGATTATAGTCGTTTTCGTACGAGTGGGAAACCTACGGTACCTTGACACTCAAATGGCTTTCTTTCTAAACCAATCAAAAAGCGTGCAGATACATCTCATCCAATCAAACTCTTTCAATACGGCACGGTACCGTAACTTTCCCACTCGTACGAAAACTCCTCTAAAGTTTTCCACTGTAAATAGGTCTTTTGTTGCTTACAGTCACACGCTATTGTAACACTTGTCACTGAGCTAACTATCCCGTGGGAATGTCTCTGTTGGATGGCAGACAAACTTTCAAAACTCTGTATTACAACCTGCTAGAGATTGAAAAATAACATCAATTACATATCGTATTTACTCGTTTAAGCGCCGCGGCGCCTATTAATTTTGGGGGGGTTTTGGATGTGGCGCTTATTCGGGGACGGCGATAATTCGAGGTCGGCGTTTATTAACAAATAATTAACAGCACCTTTTAAGTGATTTTCTGGTACCAATATTTGTATTTTCAAATCGCTATAATATTTCATATTTATTGGTTATTCCATGGTTTTCTATGGAATACGGGCGGATAAAAAAGTATATTATTTGGTATAAAAGGCTCGTAAGTTGTATACTAAAATAATATAATTTTTGAGTGAAATTTCCGCTCGTATTCCATAGAAAACCATGGAATAACCATATTATCCTATACATATTACATCAACAAAATATACAACGTTTTGATTGGCTAATACAAACTATGAAATACCGCTCTGTATTTCATAGAAATGGTGAACTCTGATTGGCTGAGATATAATATGTATAGGATAATACGGTGTATATGGTATTTCAGGCATTCCAGTATACTTACATCAAAGAGTTCATTTGACTCTACCATTTATTCATACGGTGTATATGGTATTTCAGGCATTCCAGTATACTTACATCAAGGAGTTCAGGACAGACGAGACTTGCTTTGACGTCCATGATTACGTGTCTGGTGCTAAAGTCGATTTATTTCCTTGTCACGAGATGAAAGGAAACCAAGAATTTGAATTTACCGAGGTAAGCAAGACAGTATTACCAAAATAATGTCATGGTAAGAAAGAACTCATAGAAAACCATTTTATAGGGGGTGGGGGTGAGAATGATTTTGTAAATTGAAATTTAATTCTGATTCCAAATATGGAAAAAAAGAGTGTCCCGAGGGTCTTCCGAGAGTGTCCCGAGCTGGTTTCGGGATATTCAAGCCTGGATTTATAAATCTTTACAAGTTTTCGAAGGAAAAAGCTTTAGAGCGGTAACCAAGTGTCATACAAAATAATTCATAACGCGAAAACTAATAAACCTATGGAAATAATTTTCTCAGTACGCATAATTTGTACATGACTCTGCAAAGGTAAATCAAAAGTGTGGAAACATGTTGTTTTTTTTTTTTTCCTTTGTTCTTCTCCCATCGATAAGTTCTTGTCCGAAAACGACGCCATAAACGTACACAACGTTTTTTCTATGTGTACAAAAGTCCGTTCATTCCTCTTTAACTTTACAAAGTGATCGCTTTTTTTACCTGTTGTTTCTGAAAATGGTGAAACACCCAACGTGGAAGGTTCCATAAGAAAAGTTCTTGTTATTAGCCACTTTGGAAACGAGTAAAGGACTGGGAACGAGTTTTTAGAATTAATCTAATTAAGAAATGAACCCCATCACAAGAAAGAGCATGTCAGAATTAGTAAGTTTCAGGAGTTTGATAGGGTTTGGACAAGTAGTAAATGAACTGCAGATATTCAAATACTGCAAATATTACAAAGAAATGTATGGTTACGGGGGACGCTTGTCCCCTCACACATTTCTTTGTAAATTTTTGAGATGTTTGGAAAGCTGTTACTCGTTCAATATCTAACTAAACCTATCGAAACTTTGTAAACTTACTAATTCTGATATGCTCTTTCTTGTGATGGGGTTCATTTCTTAATTAGATTAATTCTAAAAACTCGTTCCCAGTCCTTTACTCGAATCCAAAGTGACAAGGTTTGATAAAGTTCTTCCTAATTGATTATCACGCACCCACCGCTGACAGTTTGTGCTTGTTTGCAGGATAAACATATAAAACATCCTGTTTCCGGTATGTGTATGTCAGCCGCTGGCCGTAATGACTACCCTATAATGGACACATGCCAAGACTCGAACGACCAGATTTGGGAACTTAAAATGGCCGACATGACGTATATACCAGAGTTATATCGAAAGTTTATGCATAAAACGGGATAACGTTTTTATAAAATCAGGAATTAATTAGAAACGTGTGTTGGGCCCTACCAATTAACTTAATAATAATAATAATAATAATAATAATAATAATAATAATAATAATAATAATAATAATAATAATAATAATAATAATAATAATAATAATAATAACTTGGGGATAGGTGGCCTTTCTAGGGCCCAAACACATTCACACTAGGATAGGTGGCCTTTCTAGGGCCCAAACACATTCACACTAGGATAGGTGGCCTTTCTAGGGCCAAAACACATTCACACTAGGATAGGTGGCCTTTCTAGGGCCCAAACACATTCACACTAGGATAGGTGGCCTTTCTAGGGCCAAAACACATTCACACTAGGATAGGTGGCCTTTCTAGGGCCCAAAACACATTCACACTAGGATAGGTGGCCTTTCTAGGGCCCAAACACATTCACACTAGGATAGGTGGCCTTTCTAGGGCCCACTAGGAAACACATTCACACTAGGATAGGTGGCCTTTCTAGGGCCAAAACACATTCACACTAGGATAGGTGGCCTTTCTAGGGCCCAAACACATTCACACTAGGATAGGTGGCCTTTCTAGGGCCAAAACACATGGATTTGTATGGATCATTTATACTAATTCAACTTTCCAATCATTTGTATACCTAACACTAATTAATATGGTCACAAAAGTCGGAGTAAGAGCTTCGACTAATCGTGTGATGTTTTTAAAGAAAGCCTCTGCATTTGAGGGTAACATTACACATTGATTTTAAAGTATTAGAATTTATAAAATATTCAATGATTTCTAAATTCTGTATACAATTTTAATAATATAATTATCAAGTGGATTTTCAGTCGTGTTCGTTGAATATTTAATTATTTTACAAGAGCCAAGTGTTGTCGTTTGGGAGGATTCGCGAGAGGAGATGGGAAGGAGGGAAGTTCTTGCGTGCTTTTCCTCTGTCCTTCACCTCCCATTTCTCCTCTCATTCCATCTCCAGTCTCCCCAACCTGGTTTCCCTCCCCTCCCCAATGACTAAACAATGTTTGGCTGTATGCACAGGAAACCCAAGCTGTACATCTGTCTGGGTATTTGGTATTTTATACGTAAATTATAGTAAAATACAGTAAATGAATGATAGCTTCTAAATCAAGTGTATTTCACATGTACTGCATACCGTCGTCTTCATTTTGCCTCGTTTTGATCGATTTTGACGTGTTTTGGCTGCTCTAACTCTCCCCTCAGCCAAAACACGTCAAAATCGATCGAAACGAGGCAAAATGAAGACGACGGTATGTACATGTGAAATACACTTGATTTAGAAGCTATCATTCATTTACTGTATTTTACTATAATTTACGTATAAAATACCAAATACCCAGACAGATGTACAGCCTGGGTTTCCTGTGGTGTATGTAGTCGAGTGAACACTATACGACACGACTGTCGTAAGGGATTAATCGTAGGTGTGCGGTCTTCTACGACTCGACTTACGATTAATCGTAGGTGTGCGGTCTTCTACGACTCGACTGTCGTAAGGGATTAATCGTAGGTCTGCGGTCTTCTACGACTCGACTGTCGTAAGGGATTAATCGTAGGTCTGCGGTCTTCTATGACTCGACTGTCGTAAGGGATTAATCGTAGGTCTGCGGTCTTCTACGACTCGACTGTCAATAACACTTTATTTAACGAGGAATTTACAGATAAAGCTATGCTTTTTTCCAATCTGGTCCTCCTAATGATAAATATATGCGGTCTTCTGCGACTCTACTGTCGTAAGGGATTAATCGTAGGTCTGCGGTCTTCTACGACTCGACTGTCGTAAGGGATTAATCATAGGTGTGCGGTCTTCTGCGACTCGACTCGTAAGGGATTAATCGTAGGTCTGCGATCTTCTACGACTCGACTGTCGTAAGGGATTAATCGTAGGTCTGCGGTCTTCTACGACTCGACTGTCGTAAAGGATTAATCGTAGGTGTGCGGTCTACTGACGACCCGATTTTAGAGCAATCGTCGACGTTAAGAATAAAATTAAAAGTTGAGTCGTAGAATCGTAGAGGTTACGACTCGTGTGTAGCTGTAGCCATATCTAGTCAATATCATGATAGAATTGTAGCCCCTAGGTTAGCCGAATGTATAAAATAATTATTAAAACATTAATAAATAATAATAATAATGGTTTCTTAAAAAATTCCTGCGCGCTTAAAAGTGAATTGCGGCAAATTTACAAGAATAGATGCGTAACGTGGTGCGGTCCATCACAATGTGTAGTCGTATACACACCGGTATATACCGAACGACAGACGAATCGCGGTCGAATCGTAATACATTTGGCGATCGGCTTCCGATTTTCGGATGGACCGATGAAATCCTTTTTGCCGTCTGAGTAATGTTAAATGACCACTGCAAGTAGTTATAAACTGGCCAAATGAACATGTCTGGGACAAGCCTGCCGGATATATATGCATATTTATTATATAGACACGAGTGTTTTACTGGAAAATATCTCACTCATAAAATTCATACGAAACTACATCCGGGACCCGAGTGGCGTATTTTCCATATCCTCACTAGTGACTTCCGATGTTTTTCCGCTCACTTGACGTATGGAAAGCCATAGTGGACAAAAGTGGTCCAGAAATATTTTCCGGTGAAATGTATTTTTATGGTTCGAGAAATACTTTATCTAGTCGAGATTATTTTCTGCCAGTCAAGATTTGTTTTTATAGTGTCAGAATTTTTACGGCCGAGATTTTTTTTACGGTTGAGAATTTTATTTACGGTCGAGAATTATTTTTACGGTCGAAAATTATTTTTACGGTCGAGAATTATTTTTACGGTCGAGAATTATTTTTACGGTCGAGAATTCTTTTTTACGGTCGAGAATAATTTTTTACGGTCGAGATTTTTTTACGGTCGAGATTTTTTTCGGCCTAGACGATAATATACATAAAGTGATGATGCTACCCGGCATGCATTGCCAAAATATTCTCTTCAATGACTTGCTAATCGAAGATGGTGGTTGTCAACGTTTGCGTTGCTGTTTTTTACGTAATTGACGGAATTCAAGTCGTTTCCATTGATGATTGATTGACCGTTCTCGGCCGGTGAAGGCAAAGTGTAAAGGCAAAGCTCCCCTCCCTCCCCTCCCTACTTCGCCACCCTCCCCTCCCCTCAACCTACTTTTATACCTCCCTTTATTTATTCACCATTTTGTATACCAAATATTTATATTTTCACTTTATTTTCATATTTTTCATTTCCTTTCTTCATTCATTTTTTATCTTTTCTTTTTCTTTTAATTTCTGTACCCTTTATTTATTTATTCATTTATTTATTTATATTTTTATATTTATTTTTTAATGATTTTTTTTTTAATTAATTTTTTTTTTTTAATAATTTTTACTTTCTTCTTCCCTCGTCTCCTTCTTTCGATATGTATGGATTGTATTGCATGGATTGTATTGCATTTGCCACCCATAAAAACTCCCTATTATATATATATAATTTAGTTTTTTAATTTTTTCCCCCCACCCACATTTCCTTTCATTTTCAACTTTCTATTTGTCATCCTTTTTTATCCTCACATACAGCCACTGCTCTCTCTTCCTTTCCATATGTATGGGTTAAATTGCATTTGCCTACTCTAAAAAGATCATTTAGGCGGGAAATAAAGAATGGCAAAGCATGCCGGGTAGCGATCATTCTCGACCGTAAAAAAAATCTCGACCGTAAAAAAAATTATCGGCCGTAATATGTACTTATTGAATGAGTGGGAGGGCCGGACGGGAAAATATTTGGCTCGAGGTCATGGAAGTACGGAACGAGCGCAGCGAGGTCCGTACAGAATGACCGAGAGCCAAATATATTCCCATCCTCGGGAACCCAGGGGTATATTCTGTCGCTCGTTACTCGCTCCCAGAGAAATATCCCTGGGAACGAAGTCTGTTGGAACTTGTTCCGGAAGTCAAAATTACTCTCGTTTCTGATTGGTCGACCTTATATGGTCGACCAATCAGTATCAAGTATTTCTGGTTTGAATAGGACAGCCGCCATTTTGAATTTTGACTTCCGGAACAAGCTCCAACAGACTTCGTTCCCAGGGGTATTTCTCTGGGAACGAGTAACGAGCGACAGAATATACCCCTGGGTTCCCGAGGATGAATATATTCCCGTCCGGCCCGACCTAACTCATTCAATAAGCATTTTATCATATGACCATTTCATATGGACCATTTTGGTACTAAACATCATTCAAGAACACAAACGCGCGATTACGAGAACCAATCAAAAAATGTTATAAAAAATAAAAAATTTGTTCACTTTTGTTGTTCACATTAAAAAAAAAAATTTTGCTGCAAAAAAAGCATAAAAAATCTCCTGACAAAAATCGAGCAGGGCCGGACGGCTTTTTCCGGACCGGGTACGTCAACACGTCCGGCCCTTACCACGTGACGTTTTCCCAATGGTTTTATTAAGAGCGCGCGAGCAGGGCCGTACGGGTCATATGATAAAAAAAATTATCGACCGTAAACAAAATTCTCGGCCGTAAAAAAAATTGTCGACCGTAAAAAAAATCTCGGCGGAAAAAAAAATCTGAACTGTAAAAACAAATCTTGACTGGCAGAAAATAATCTCGACTAGATAAAGTATTTCTCGAACCATAAAAATACATTTCGACCGGAAAATATTTCTGGACCACTTTTGTCCTCTATGGCTTTCCATATTGACGCGCGTTGCAACCGAAGTCAAAATGGCGAGCGACAGTCGAGCGACAGGTTTGTCAAAGTCTCTAGCGAGGATCAAGAGAATGAAAATACAAAAAAGAAGACGTTATACAACGTGAAAATATTAAAGAATTTCTTGAAAGTGAAGATGAGAACAGGAATATTGAAAATATCCCTCCAAGCGAGCTACAAGAATTGTCCATTAGTTTGTCCTTGGCGTTAGAAAGAAAGGTAGTGAGGAGTACGAATGTCTATATACACCTATTCCAAAAATCGTTGTCCGCGCCGAAAGCAACAAGCAAGAAGCTGACGACCGCAAAGGGCATTGGGACTTTCTCCTTATACATTTATTCATCGTAGACATTTTGACAAATGCATTCTCAAATGGCCGAATAGTTCCAAATGATTGCTATTCAACGCTCGTAGGGATAACTTCTCAAGTATCACGGATAAATTAATTAATTAGGAGATTCCCAAAGTCCTTTGCGGTCGTCAGCTTCTTGCTTGTTGCTTTCGGCCCGGACAACGATATTTGGAATAGGTGTATAATAAAAAGAAAATTACACGGTGGCGCGAAGATATGGAGTTTATCTTCGAGCGGTGAAAATATTTAACCAGCTAACGCTTTATTACATTCAAAACACTTGTTTATATTGGTTTACCAATTTCCTTTGCTGTTTGTCGCGCCGTTTCCGTCGGTTCTTTTAACGACGTTGTTCACAACGTCAACCATTGAAAATATAACCTGAAAGGTTCACATTGAATGACGAATGACTGAGGATTATTACTACGAAACATTCAAGGTTTAGTTTTTCGAAGGCCGAATTACCTGAGGCGCGAACGGAGTATTACGTATGTTTGTCAAACTTAACAATACTTCTGCATAAAAAGCAATAAATGTCTTGGTAACCACGGGCTACGCAGACGAAACCTTCAGTTTTCACGATCAATTATTGATGTCATCACGATTAGCATATTTTGGTAGAAGTCGGCCACGGGAGTTTTAGATTGTGCTCTCGAAATATCCAGAAAAAATCGTACGATTTTATGGCTCCTTGATGGGGAAATAACATCCCGTCCAGATTTTTGTTCCTGAGCGAAGATTTATTGATTCGTCGACAAGGTTTATCAATTGCTTTGCTGATGGCTGTGTTAGCTTGGAAAAGGATTTTTGTTTTGGCAGCGGTGAGTATATACAAATGTATTTCGACACGAATTTGGTGGATATTTCTGTACCATTTTTATCCGGGGTTTTTCTTCTTTAATCCTCTTTTTAGGTCGCTGTATCGGCTTCAGTGGCTTCATTTGAAACCAGATATATTACGCCAAAAGGTAGGTGAAATATATCGGAAAACAAGTAAATTTGCACTCGCTGCTTGCGCCATGAAGTTCAATGACATACCACCACTTCGCGACTTTGAACTGATACTCTTTATTCAAAAGAGAAATATATCTCAATTTGAAATAGTTCATTCTCGTTTTTGTATATCCATATGTGTTAACCACAAGCCTATCTTGTCGTTTTTACTCAGTGCTTTTCACAGTTCTCTGAGTGAGCTCTGATACCTACCAGTTTCTTATTAATGCTTATCTCTCACCAAAAGTCAGGCAGTCAGACTCTCGAATGTGCAAATCAACACTGTTTATGTCGACGATAAAGCAGATTGTATTGGTTTCTATGATTCTCGTTTTATACTGGATATATTTGTCGTTTAAAACATGCCAGCCTTCATAGCCGTGGTCAATAGCTGACCTCAAGTGAACGCGCTTTTCTTATAATCCGGCCTCATTTGCCTCGCGAATTTATTTGCGAATAATATCTAATGTGTATTTATGGTGGGTGTTACAAGACAATCAATTGGTACCTCAGTTATTGCTATTGGTGAAGTATATTTGGGTAAAGTTGGCTGTCAGTTGTAAGTATTTATTTGCTATGTTCTGATCTTGCGCCATTTTGAATTCACGAAAACACTAAATCAACAGAAAACGATTGGAAGTATGACCGTCCTTTGAGCAGACAATTTCGAAGCAAGACCAATATCTAGAAGCTTATAATGTAGCTTAAAGTACATTTATTTATCATCATTTTGCGTTATTATTTAAGGTCTCACTGAGCCGTCGCTTCGATGAATTGCTGCCAAATTCTCTCAGTTGGATTCTTGTGTTTTTGCGTAGATTACACATTGTCTTCGTGAATATTACTTTCGGCAGGTGCATCAATTCTGGACTCTGATTGGTTGGTGGTAAACAATAGGAAAAGTCGCTGTTACAGGTGTCGTGTGTGCAAAAGTTTATATTTTGCGAAAGTTATTTATTTTGGAATTATTTATTTACAACAGAAAGGTATTCCAGAATATTGACGATATAAAACGCAGCAAAGATAGTATTAATTCGTAAAAGAGTTTGCATGGCCACAGAATATGATAATATCAATCTGGCTGTCAAAGGCTCTGAATGAAATAACTCGGAAGATGTGCGAAGTTTTTAGAACCGCCATCCCAGAACCATGAAATTATCTGCTTAATTCAAACACCATCTGTTTATTACAACAACTTAAGCCGCATTTACACGAACAAGTTTTCCTTGACAAGTTTTTCCTTGTCAAGGAAAAATTGGCGATGTTTTTGTCGTCTACACGAGCAAGTCTTCCTTAACAAGGAAAAATTGGCGATGTTTTTGTCGTCTACACGAACAAGTTTTCCTTGACAAGTTTTCCTTGTCAAGGAAAAATTGGCGATGTTTTTGTCGTCTACACGAGCAAGTCTTCCTTAACAAGGAAAAATTGGCGATGTTTTTGTCGTCTACACGAACAAGTTTTCCTTGACAAGTTTTCCTTGACAAGTTTTCCTTGACAAGGAAAAATTGTTAATTTTTTGTCATCTACACGAGCGAGTTTTCCTTGTCAAGGAAAACTTGTCAAGAAAAATTTGCTCGTGTAGATTCGGCTTTAGCTTAGAAAATCACAAAATTATTAAAACCGCATCTACACGAACAAGTTTTCCTTGACAAGTTTTCCTTGACAAGGAAAAATTGATAATTTTTTGTCATCTACACGAGCAAGTTTTCCTTGACAAGGAAAAATTGGCGATGTTTTTGTCGTCTAACACGAGCAAGTCTTGTTAAGGAAAACTTATCAAGAAAAATTTGCTAGTGTAGATTCGGCTTTAGCTTAGAAAATCACAAAATTATTATTAACACAATTAGCTTAGTACTGTCTGTATAGCAATATGCACTTCCTAATTCTTCGCTTGTGTTTTCTTTATCAAAAAGATTGTAGACCTAAACCTTCCGTTTTCAATGCTGACAGTGGTGCTTTCACTAGTCCTGGAGGAGCTGGCGGCTACTATAACAACACCAAAATGTACTTGGGAAATTCAAGGTCCCCATTCTGCAACGATCAAAATGTTTTTTCGAGACTTTGACGTGGAACCGAGTAAAAACTGTATTCCCTATGACAGCGTGATCGTAAGGGAGAACTGTAATGGGACCTGGTCAAACAACCTCGCTGGTAATCCTGATGTTGAGGCATACTGTGGCAACAGGACTGAATTCAATATCACTTCAAACTGTGGCCGAGTTAGGATTGAATTTAAATCAGACGACTCGGTAACGGGAAAAGGGTTCAACGTGTCGTACCAAATACACAGGGAATTCAGTAAGTCGTACATGTATGACAATCATCATCATCATCATTATCATCATCAGATCATCATAATAATAATGTCATAAGAATCGCTACATGTATAAAGGCTCGGAAACACAATGCAACTTTTCTTGCAACGCTGTGCGCAAAAGTTGCAGATTAGGATCGAGTTCTACTTCTCCAACCGTTGCGCGCAACGTTGCATCGCGTGACACCCCCAAAAAATACTCTTGTTGCGTGCAACGTTGCATGAAAAGTTGCATCGTGTGTCAGGGCACAGGCAAACCACAGTGATAAAGTGACATTTGCACTAAAAAATACCGAATAAAACGTGTTTTAATACATTTTAGCCCGAGTAAATGCACCATTGTTCCCCACCCTCCCTCACTGAGTCGGAATAGGTCAACCGGAGGACGTATATTATTACAAGGTAGGCAACTTTCAGGATTCCTGTGGTGAATCTCAAAACAAATCTGCTAAAATATATATCAAATCTTGTGAAAACTCATCCCTAAATCCGTCCAGTTACTAAAATACCTTCAATCTATCATGTCAGCTCAATTGTTTGGTTGTATTTTGAAGAAAATGCTGGTTTTGGGTCCAAGGACGCAAAAAAACAGCTTTCGTACTATGTGCCGACAGTTAGGCTTCGACCAGCGCAGTCCTGGGGACGAAGATGTGGAGCAAAAATAACCTGCGTACCCCTTCCCTTGTATTCCTTTACTCACCTGATCAAATGGACAAACGCAACCCTACATAGGCAAACATTCGACTTCCGCTTTCGTAACATTTAAATATTCATGGCGTGTGAATTCTTTGACGCATGCAAGTTTTGCAAGACGGAATAATACAATACACTGTACAATAATTACAAGAAAGCTTGGGTTTCGTTCGTTATAGGTCTTATAGTCAACTGAAATTATGAAGAAAGTACAAGGTGTTTTGTAATTTGTATAATTCAATGCAAATATTTCGTTTGCCTTCCCACTGATTATTCGAAATGAATAACGCTTATTTGCGGACTTATTTGACATTAGAATAACAGTAATATAACTAGCAAGCTCTGCAACATGTGCATTGTAGATAACAATCTGGGACGAAATTCAACTGAGAAGTGAAAGTTAAGAATAACATTCAAAAATGTTACTGTCATTCATCTATATGTTGTAGTTTCATTTTTGCTTGTAATTATTGTGCAGTGTATTGTATTATTCCGTCTTGCAAAACTTGCATGCGTCAAAGAATTCACACGCCATGAATATTTAAATGTTACGAAAGCGGAAGTCGAATGTTTGCCTATGTAGGGTTGCGTTTGTCCATTTGATCAGGTGAGTAAAGGAATACAAGGGAAGGGGTACGCGGGTTATTTTTGCTCCACATTTTCGTCCCCAGGACTGCGCTGGTCGAAGCCTAACTGTCGGCACATAGTACGAAAGCTGTTTTTTTTGCGTCCTTGGACCCAAAACCAGCATTTTCTTTCAAAATACAACCAAACAATTGAGCTGACATGATAGATTGAAGGTATTTTAGTAACTGGACGGATTTAGGGATGAGTTTTCACAAGATTTGATATATATTTTAGCAGATTTGTTTTGAGATTCACCACAGGAATCCTGCAAGTTGCCTACCTTGTAATAATATACGTCCTCCGGTTGACCTATTCCGACTCAGTGAGGGAGGGTGGGGAACAATGGTGCATTTACTCGGGCTAAAATGTATTAAAACACGTTTTATTCGGTATTTTTTTAGTGCAAATGTCACTTTATCACTGTGGTTTGCCTGTGGTCAGGGCGTGTAAACGGAAGGCCAAAACAGAAATTAAAATAATAATTTCAACTAAAACCTTCTACGTATTAGCCCTGTTTACTGTGTAGACTGTGTAAACTATGCACTATTTTACTCTGGCGGTTTTTATTTTTTTTATTTTTTTATTTTTTATTTTTTTAAATCTGAATTTCTTAGCCCTGTTACTGTGTAAACTGCACTATTTTACTCTGGCGGTTTTTTTAAATATTATTATTATTTTTCGGCTTGTATATAATTATGTAAATTTCGTATGTAGCTATCTGTTACTCGTTATTCATCTCACTTTACTTGATAATGATGACAGGATGTCATCGAAACGTAGTAGTCTCATATCACTAGTTTTTCTCCTTAATTCAATTTCTAAAGTTACCCTTATTATCATTATTATTATAATAATAATAAATTTTGATACTTAAAATAATTAATTGGTGCTAGAGTGCCTGAAATAGTTGGGAAAACTAATCAGAGTCAGGTGCCCTAGTTCACAGAGAGTTATATTAAAACTGTATCAAAGTTGGGTCAGTAGTAATGCACTATTTTACTCTGGCGTTTATGTATTTTTTTTAAATAAAATCTTGTTATTACCAACCAGAGAAGCCAGTAATCATACGTCTTGGTCAAGGATACAACGACACCCAGGAAGAGATTGCAGAAAGTGACATTCAAATCGACTGTGTGTCGGATGGTTATCCCCCACCGAAAATCTTCTGGAGTAGAGACAACGGTCCTTTGCCAGGGAATAGGCGCGCGGAATACAACGGCACTCTCCGCCTGTTTAACATTCGTGAGAGTGACTCTGGAAACTACGAGTGTTTTACCAATAATTCTATGGGATCTGATAGTAAGAAAGTGAAACTTGATGTTAAAGGTTGGTAACATCTTGTCTTGAAAGTTATAATTAATAAATAAAATATCAATGTTCATTTTGTTTGACGGTCGGTCTGCATGATAGCAAAAGATCACAACGTTCGACGACGTACAGCAGCTTATAGGTCTTGATGGTCGATTGATCAGAATCTCCTACTTTATATAATGAATAATAGTAATAATCATCATCATCATAATCATGCTCATACTCATAATGAATAATGAATAATAATAATAATGAATAATAATGAATAATAATAGTAATAGTAATAATAGTAATAATAATAATAGTAATAATAATCATCATCATAATCATGCTCATACTCATAATGAATAATAATAATAATGAATAATAATGAATAATAATAGTAATAGTAATAATAATAATAGTAATAATAATCATCATCATAATCATGCTCATACTCATAATGAATAATGAATAATAATAATAATGAATAATAATGAATAATAATGAATAATAATAGTAATAATAGTAATAATAATAATAGTAATAATAATCATCATCATAATCATGCTCATACTCATAATGAATAATGAATAATAATAATAATGAATAATAATGAATAATAATAGTAATAGTAATAATATAATAATAATAATAGTAATAATAATCATCATCATAATCATGCTCATACTCATAATGAATGAATGAATAATAATGAATAATAATGAATAATAATGAATAATAATAGTAATAGTAATAATAGTAATAATAATAATAATAACTTTATTAACGTCTCAGAAATCTTATAGCTGGGCACAAGTGCCCTACTAATCGGGGAGACTTAAATCTAAATACAATTAAATCTAAAACTTAAATCTGAATGAAGACCTTTCTTGACTCTTTTCCCGTCTGCCAATAAAGTAGATTGTCAGTTGACCTGCAAAAAATCAGCAAACTGATTCTTGTCGTTTGATTTCCATCTTGGGGCTCTGCTGTTCGAATTCCCTCCCTTTTTCAGCCCCGCCGTCAGTCAAGGTCTTCGTGTAGCTGCACAAATTATCCTGGCTATTGTTTTTGTAAAAAAACAATACATAGAACGACAATAGAACAACAGCCAGGACTTTTGTGCAGCTACACGAAGACCTGACCCGCCGTCGTGGCTCTCTTTTAACCTATTTCTTCTCTTGTGTTCGACCTAACTCATCATGTACATCTTTTCTTGTTTACAGAGAAATGCACGTGCCCAAAGTACATCAAAACCAACTGGTACAGTCTACCGCCATACATGAAAGGCAAGGACGAGAAGAGCTTCAAAGAGAGCCTCTTTATGTTGCTTCTTGAACAAATCTTTCAGAGGTGTTGTGGCAACTGTTCCAACGGACACGGACCAAGTAAAATCCTGTTTACAGAACCTAATTCTCAGAAGGCTTCCCTGGTTGAAGTAAAGAATAACATCAAAACTAAAGAGACAATCTCCTTCCCAATCCCTGGTAAAAAGGACGACAATTCATACCAATCGTTCAAGTTTTTGTCCGTTGTCAGTTCGCCTGGTATTGCATTCATTGTGGTGAACGCCGAGCCAGGTTCTTCAGCGCGAGCTGTGTTCAACTCCGTCCTTGGTGGATGGCCGATATTGCTTCTTACAATGATTATGGCCCTTTTGTCTGGAATGATCATGTGGGCTCTCGTAAGTTTATCTCATAATCTCATGCGCAAAAAAACTGTATTATGTCGCTGGTAGCGCAATTCCATAATTGGTAGCACAATTCCATATCCATATTTGGTAGCACAATTCCATATTTGGTAGCACAATTCCATATTTGGTAGCACACATAATTCCATCCATATTTGGTAGCACAATTCCATATTTGGTAGCACAATTCCATATTTGGTAGCACAATTCCATATTTGGTAGCACAATTCCATATTTGGTAGCACAATTCCATATTTGGTAGCACAATTCCATATTTGGTAGCACAATTCCATATTTGGTAGCACAATTCCATATTTGGTAGCACAATTCCATAATTTGGTAGCACAATTCCATATTTGGTAGCACAATTCCATATTTGGTAGCACAATTCCATATTTGGTAGCACAATTCCATAATTGGTAGCACAATTCCATAATTGGTAGCACAATTCCATAATTGGTAGCACAATTCCATAATTGGTAGCACAATTCCATAATTGGTAGCACAATTCCATAATTGGTAGCACAATTCCATATTTGGTAGCACAATTCCATAATTGGTAGCACAATTCCATAATTGGTAGCACAATTCCATATTTGGTAGCACAATTCCATAATTGGTAGCACAATTCCATAATTGGTAGCACAATTCCATATTTGGTAGCACAATTCCATAATTGGTAGCACAATTCCAATTGGTAGCACAATTCCATAATTGGTAGCACAATTCCATAATTGGTAGCACAATTCCATATTTGGTAGCACAATTCCATAATTGGTAGCACAATTCCATATTTGGTAGCACAATTCCATAATTGGTAGCACAATTCCATAATTGGTAGCACAATTCCATAATTGGTAGCACAATTCCATAATTGTAGTAGCACAATTCCAATGGTCACAATTCCATATTTGGTAGCACAATTCCATAATTGGTAGCACAATTCCATAATTGGTAGCACAATTCCATAATTGGTAGCACAATTCCATATTGGTAGCACAATTCCATAATTGGTAGCACAATTCCATAATTGGTAGCACAATTCCATAATTGGTAGCACAATTCCATAATTGGTAGCACAATTTCCATATTGGTAGCACAATTCCATAATTGGTAGCACAATTCCATAATTGGTAGCACAATTCCATAATTGGTAGCACAATTCCATAATTGGTAGCACAATTCCATAATTGGTAGCACAATTCCATATTTGGTAGCACATTCCATATTTTAGCACAATTGGTAGCACAATTCCATAATTGGTAGCACAATTCCAATTTGGTAGCACAATCCATAATTGGTAGCACAATTCCATAATTGGTAGCACAATTCCATATTTGGTAGCACAATTCCATAATTGGTAGCACAATTCCATATTTGGTAGCACAATTCCATAATTGGTAGCACAATTCCATAATTGGTAGCACAATTCCATATTGGTAGCACAATTCACAATTGGTTCCATAATTGGTAGCACAATTCCATATTTGGTAGCACAATTCCATAATTGGTAGCACAATTCCATAATTGGTAGCACAATTCCATAATTGGTAGCACAATTCCATAATTGGTAGCACAATTCCATAATTGGTAGCACAATTCCATAATTTGGTAGCACAATTCCATATTTGGTAGCACAATTCCATAATTGGTAGCACAATTCCATAATTGGTAGCACAATTCCATATTTGGTAGCACAATTCCATAATTGGTAGCACAATTCCATAATTGGTAGCACAATTCCATATTTGGTAGCACAATTCCATAATTGGTAGCACAATTCCATATTTGGTAGCACAATTCCATAATTGGTAGCACAATTCCATATTTGGTAGCACAATTCCATATTTGGTAGCACAATTCCATATTTGGTAGCAAAATTCCATATTTGGTAGCACAATTCCATACTTGGTGGTTATTGTTTCCTCCACTCGTCTCCAGCCTTTAAAAAGTGACAACGAACGATGCGGCTGATTATTTGATATGCATAAAGATCGCAAAGCGCTATGGAAGATATGTCATCTTTGTCAAATAATTCGATTGGTTTTTGCAACCAAATAAGGCGTTCCTTCTCTTTTCAACAGGACACGTGGTATAACCCGGATGAGTTCCCGCGCTCTTTTATCAAAGGTTCTGGAGAAGGCTTTTGGTGGGCTTTTGTTACCATGACAACAGTGGGGTAAGATTTTATCAAGATAGCTGTCAGTTCGACAGCATGAGAGCGAGGCTAGCGGTCCGAAAGGAAGACGCGAAAGAAGATTAAATAATGCCGGCCTGATACTCGGGTTATAGCAACAGAGGAGATTACATTCTAGCTCTCAGCCCGATAGCTTCGCTCTCATGCTTATTCATGGTTCTAATTCCTGGTCCTCACTAGTGACATAAGCATAAACACAAGCAACATACGCAGACTCGGGACACCATTTATGCAATTGGTGTGAGAAAAGACAAGCACCGTTAATGAGCAATACATTACTGAGTCTGTTGTTTGTGCTTGTGCTACACGTGGTAGTTGTCAAAATCACTTGTCCCGCTTTGTTTCCATAGTTACGGTGATCGCTCGCCACGTGGTTACTTAGCTCGTATTTTCGCCATTATTTGGGTTCTGGTCGGTATTGTCATCACGTCTATATTTACTGGAGTTGTCACTACTTCTCTGACTGCAATCACACTGTCAACAGACACACCTCTCTATGGAACAAGCGTTAGTATCCTAGTGTAGCCTCCACTATACAAGCATCAAGAGTTCCAGACTTCCGGTACGCGCGCAATGCATTGTGAGATTATTACAAAGGAAAAGTGAGCACCAAGTGAGCAAGAACATAGCTTGGGCTCCCTGTGTCTAGAATTGGTGCTCACTTTTCCTTTGTAATAATCTCATAATGCATTGCGTGCATACCGGAAGTATGGAACTCTTGATGCATCAGTGTATATTTTAGCATGTTGTTCTTCTCTCTCTCTCTCTCTCTCTCTCTCTCTCTCTCTTAGCAACCCGTTTTGGGATCCCTGTGATTTATTAAGGCCGAGGGAGACTGACTGACTGACTTTAAGGCCGAAGAGAGAGCTTCTCGAGCTATCCTTTCGTTCCCCTTTGGGTAGACCCTTGCTACTGCGCAACCAGTCCGCGCATTTCACTTAACCACTTATCCACTTATTAAAACTAATTTTGAAGTTTTATCCAAAGTTGTGCAACTTCGAAATTTTATCGGATTTTGGCGGGAAAATGAGTCGTCCCTCGTCTAGCCAGCTGCGTTTCACGAGAAAAAAAGAAAAGCCCTTCTCATTCTCTCCCGGGGCCAAGTATACACCTCGGCCTTCATAAAGCAAATGGTTCCCAGCGAAGAGGCTAGCCAAGATAATCCCTCGACCAGGGTAGATCATTCGTTCATTTTTTGCTTATTTTCAGATTATAGCTATTGCTAATTCTACAGAATACAAACTTGGGTTAAACAAAAACGCCAACATGTCAGGTACGATGACTAATTGCTTGATTTCAGTGTATAAACTAGATATTTTTGACACGTTAATAAAGTTTTATTATTATTATTATTATTATTATTATTATTATTATTATTATTATTATTATTATTATTATTATTATTATTGTTGTTGTTGTTGTTGTTGTTGTTGTTGTTGTTGTTGTTGTTGTTATTATTATTATTATTAATATTATCATACGTCATTTCCGCTCTCGTGAGTCATTTTTATCAGCTGAATTACAAGTTTTCAATAGAATTCTCACTGCTTGTTCGCCACATGGAGGACTGAGTGTCTTATCACCATTTGACGGCAGAGATTCATGGAGTTTTATCAATGCCCGTTGTATCTAACTGAATGATTTTTTGACACTTTCTAGTGGCCGGTGATCTGAAGACTTTGGCAGCCAAGCTTCTTGCTCGTTCCAACAAAGGCGCCCTTGTAGATACGTATGTCGCAGGAGAAGAGAAAGCCTTCAATAACACGCAATTGCGAGTTAGTAAGATCATCGATTACGATTCCCATTACGGTATCGTGTTCGGCGACGAGCCTGGACAGCCTTTAGCGAAGGGCACGTTTCAAACGTGTCTACAAGACTATGTTGCAGAGAAGAAAGCTGATTTCTACAAAATCATCGAGAAGAACACCAAGCCTCTAGAGGTAAGTTACTGCATGTGTAATCATAATTAGCATAAACCATCCAGTGGTCTATCGCAAATCCTGCAATCTGATTGGTTCGCTACTAGTGGTCTATCAGCTCATAGACCCCGAGTAGAGGTAAACAAACAAAATGGCCGCTTCTTCGTCGCGTTTTGCTAATGTTTCGGAGGAGTTTCTCGACAAATTATTGTCTGTTGCTTGTTTCTGTCATTTTCTATCTAATAATTAGTATTGTATATACCACACAAGTGTATAGTACTTTTCGCGCGCTCTGATTGGCTACTCAATCTCGGAATATCCTTGGCTATTCACCTCCGAGCAAAACAAGATGGCGTCGCGTTTCGCGAGCGTGTCTCTTTTTTCTTGAAAATACATTTTATATATGTGGCTAGCTATTCACTTGTGTGGCATATACTAAAACAATTATTCCCCTCAGTGTCGGTGAGTAGTTGTAGATATTTACCTCGCCGCTCGAAGACGCGCGGCTCGGTAGATATCCACCACTACTCACCTCCACTTCGGGGATGAGCGGGGACTCATTCCGCCGCGTGCAATCGTACTACACTGTGTTTACTATTTCAAGTGTTACACTGTGTTTACTTATTTCAAGTGTTACACTGTGTTTACTTATTTCAAGTGTTACACTGTGTTTACTTATTTCAAGTGTTACACTGTGTTTACTTATTTCAAGTGTTACAGTGTTACACTGTGTTTACTTATTTCAAGTGTTACACTGTGTTTACTTATTTCAAGTGTTACACTGTGTTTACTTATTTCAAGTGTTACACTGAGTTTACTTATTTCAAGTGTTACACTGAGTTTACTTATTTCAAGTGTTACACTGTGTTTACTTATTTCAAGTGTTACACTGTGTTTACTTATTTCAAGTGTTACACTGTGTTTACTTATTTCAAGTGTTACACTGTGTTTACTTATTTCAAGTGTTACACTGTGTTTACTTATTTCAAGTGTTACACTGTGTTTACTTATTTCAAGTGTTACACTGTGTTTACTTATTTCAAGTGTTACACTGAGTTTGGAATATATTGTCGATTTGCAGAAACCAAAAGAAAGCCAAGCAGTCGAACGATCGTCTGGTTTGTTCGACGCAGACTCAGAACTGTTCAAGAGCTCGGTGTTTGTTTGTCTTGGATTGTTCTTGTTTCTGGCGGCCTGTGGGATTATTTGGGATTATGGTTATATGCGACGCTGGAGAGCGCAATCAGGACTAGGTTAGTATGTCATAATAATAAGAAATGCACAGATATCTCTGTGGGATTATTTGGGATTTTTTTATTATTATATATTTATTTTTATTTATTTATTTTAAATTAATTTTTATTTGAAATAATATCTTAATATTACAATACAAAAATGTTAGCTACTAATACTAATACAATACTAAAACAATTGGAACAATTGACATATACACTACTACTACTACAATATTACATGGTCTATAACAAATAGATAATTTATAGACCCTTTTAATAAATCCCACAATGCATAATTTTCCGTGCTTGACGTCAAACTTATTCTTTTGAATTCTATTCAAAATATACAAAGACTGAAAACAATGAAGGAAAATGAATGGAATTTGAAGTCAAGCGCGGAAAATCATGCATTGTGGGATTTATTAAAAGGGTCTATAAGTGATATAGTTTACAAAACATAATCATAAGCGATCAATTATTTGGGATTATGGTTATATGCGACGCTGCAGAACTAGGTTAGTATGTAATAATAATAAGAAATGCACAGATATCTCTGTGGGATTATTTGGGATTATGGTTATATGCGACGCTGGAGAGCGCAATCAGAACTAGATTAGTATGTAATAAAAAGTCAGTTTCTTCCCAATTCATCCCCTTGCAAACGACGGTATGATCATCACTCGTTCTTGGACGGGGAGGAAGCGACCGAGAAGTCCCGTCAGGGACCAAGCCAAGGCATTCTTCTCGCTTGGGTTGTTGTTTGGTTCGCTATTTTATAGAATAAGGTTCAGTGCGCATGCGATTTTATCCCGATTATATCACCTTCTTTTGTTATCTACTGTGGACGCAAGGCCAAAACGCATCGAAATGTACGCGTTTTCAAACGAAAACACATTAATGTGGACGGGTGAAAGCGATGTGAAAACGCTAGTGTGGACGCAGAGCTTTTTGTCCGTTGTCGGTCAAAGGAAAACGGAGGTTTTTAAAAACGGATTAATGTGGACGGGCCCTTATTCTCGTCCCTTACCGACCACAGGAATCCCGCAAGAAACTCATGTGCGCTGTGTGTCTTATAAATTGTTTCTTTGCATCCCTCAGATGAGCTGGAAATGATCGGCGGGCCGAGCTACGAGATTGCCAAGCGAAATATGGATATGATGGACTCCATGATGGCCGAGGTCCAGGAGTTTTATGATAACTGGAACCGACGCTTAGACGAAATGACCCAGAGACACGAAGACGAACATAAACTTGTATCCAAATATCAATCTAAATAGGAATCACGCAATCAACATTTCACGTCACGTTATGTCACGCCATCAACATGTCACGTCACGTTCACGCAATAATATAGGAACAGCTAAGGGACAGCTCGTCGTTCTGTTGTATTCTTCGTTTGCAAGTGACATCATAGACCACAACATTTAAAACTAAAATTTAGTTATGAATCCTACCAACTTGATTCTTTGCAGTTTTTTTAGAGAATTGTGATATGAATTATTGTAGAAAGTTTCAGATGGGCTCGATGTTTTGTGGCTGAGTTATCGAAGTTTGAATTGTGTCACGCAACTCTTACCAAACGCTAGTCACGTCTCTGAAAAGTCGTGGAAAACAACAAATTTGTACCAAATTAAATGTTTTTAGTTTTGTACATGTTTAGAAGTTCTATTTATAGTGAAATTAAGTGATGTTTATCAACTCTAAGCTTGAAATTAATTTTTGAAATTTTGGCCGCCATGTTGGAGGACATCCGCTTATCCTCCAACATGGCGCCGCTATACAAACACACTGGAATATTGGAAACTTCGTTCGCCCATAGCTCGGTAAAGAAATGCTCTAGTGCTCCAAAATTTGGCCCAGAGTGTTATTTTGATAGCTCTACAAAGTAAAAAGTAAATAATATTTCGAAATTTAAGAACAGCCAAATACCACGGCGGTGGTTGCGAACGAAGAATAGCATAGACTGCCATGCAGTAAGCACATCCCTATACAAATATAGGGAAATCTCTATAAAAGTAGTGCTTACTCTACTCCTCGTCAGACGAGCTGTTCTTTAGCATCCACAGCACGAACAATCTAAATACAAGAAATAGTTTTAAGATATAAAAAAATAGAAAAATCACAAACTAAGAAGGTTATCGAACCTGTATTCTCGCGAAGTAGTTGACGATCTCTTTTAGGTTGACAAGCTCACTTCTTCCTAAGAACCACTAAAGCTTCGGGTTTTCACTAGCGATCAACGAAAGCACAATCGCAAGGAAACGAAGTGGAAAACATCTGATCCTTGCGTTTGCGCTTATGCTTGAATCAGGCCCGTTTTCACAGTGACATAAGGCCTCTTGTGCTTGCGCTTATGCTTGCGTCAGGACCGTTTTCACAGTGACATAAGGCCTCTTGCGCTTATGCTTGGATCAGACCCGTTTTCACAGTGACATAAGGTCTCTTGCGCTTATGCTTGAATCAGGCCCGTTTTCACAGTGACATAAGGCCTCTTGTGCTTTGCGCTTATGCTTGCGTCAGGACCGCAGTGACATAAGGCCTCTTGTGCTTATGCTTGCGACCGTTTTCACAGTTATGCTTGCGCTTATCAGGACCGTTTTCACAGTGACATAAGGTCTCTTGCGCTTATGCTTGAATCAGGCCCGTTTTCACAGTGACATAAGGCCTCTTGTGCTTGCGCTTATGCTTGCGTCAGGACCGTTTTCAGTGACATAAGGCCTCTTGTGCTTATGCTTGAATCAGGCCCGTTTTCACAGTGACATAAGGCCTCTTGTGCTTGCGCTTATGCTTGCGTCAGGCCCGTTTTCACAGTGATATAAGGTCTCTTGCGCTTATGCTTGAATCAGGCCCGTTTTCACAGTGACATAAGGCCTCTTGTGCTTGCGCTTATGCTTGCGTCAGGCCCATTTTCACAGTGACATAAAGCCTCTTGTGCTTGCGCTTATGCTTGGATCAGACCGTTTTCACAGTGACATTCTCTTGTGCTTGCGCAGTGACATAAGGCCTCTTGTGCTAGCGCTTATGCTTGGATCAGACCCGTTTTCACAGTGACATAAGGCCTCTTGTGCTTGCGCTTATGCTTGGATCAGACCCGTTTTCACAGTGACATAAGACCTCTTGTGCTTGCGCTTATGCTTGGATCAGACCCGTTTTCACAGTGACGTAAGGCCTCTTGTGCTTGCGCTTATGCTTGGATCAGACCCGTTTTCACAGTGACATAAGGCCTCTTGTGCTTGCGCTTATGCTTGGATCAGACCCGTTTTCACAGTGACATAAGGCCTCTTGTGCTTGCGCTTATGCTTGGATCAGACCCGTTTTCATAGTGACATAAGGCCTCTTGTGCTTGCGGTTATGCTTGGATCAGACCCGTTTTCATAGTGACATAAGGCCTCTTGTGTTTGCGCTTATTGCTTGTGTCGCTAGTGAAAACCATGCTGAATTGAATTCACGCTCTCTTTGTGGAAGCGTGTATTATTAAATTTGATTATTCTGCGTAGCGGCGTAAGAAACTTGGTCCTTCCCGGTCCAGTCCCCTAAGCCTGCGAAATCTTTCGTTTGAGCAGCCGTTCAGTCATCTGTGGGGAGCACCAGGGCTGTACTCAAACTCGAACATGTGTGTCCGTGTAAGAGACAAATAGATTTCGTGCCAGGCTCCCATGTTGTTACACCTATTTCAAAAAACGTTGGCATCTGAAATCTGAGACCGAGAGGAATAGACCTTTTTACCGATACGGCGGCCATTTTGAATTCTATTGTTTTGGCTAAAACATTATGGGATGCCCAGGGTGCAAATGACCCAAAAACTATAGAGTGTGGAGTGACTGGAGTCGCGTCAATATATTATATTCTATGTCACTCTAGCCATAGTGTTACGTTGTATGGCTTACTATCTACATGTGTTGTGTATTGTTGTATGATTTTGTACGACTTCATTGCTTTAAATTAGGTTTTCGTAGTTTTTCATGGCCAAATGGTTACTAGCTTGCACCCTGGGCATCCCATAATTCAAGATGGCCGCCGTATCGGTAAAAAGGTCTATTGTTGGTGTGAGTTGTGAATTTTAATTATAATAAATTACGACGAACCAGCTGTGTTGGTAAGTATACTAACAAAGACTAAGAAAGGTATTTTTCAGTTTTCATGAATCTTATTTGCTGTTGTTATTTCTTCCCATGATCCATTGTGGTCACAGATTCAGATTTCAGATGCCGACGTTTTTTGAAATAGGTGTATACACTGGGAAAAACGCGCGCTCGTCAAACCTTGGTAAATGTCCAAAAACCTTGGAAATTCTTTTGAATTACAATGAATTCGCACGGTTTGAAGTGCGCGCCTTTTCCACATTGTTACGTACAATTAATTATATCGCCATAACAAGAGTTAGATAATGCTTAGGATTTGATTCACACTTCCTCGGCGGCCTATGTTTCATTCAAAAACATAAATGAGCTGCCTTGGCTACGCCACGCACTCACAATGATACAAGCATCAAGAGTTCCAGACTTCCGGTACGCGCGCAATGCATTATGAGATTATTACAAAGGAAAAGTGAGCACCAATTCTAGACACAGGGAGCCCAAGCTATGTTTTTTTTGCTCACTTGGTGCTCACTTTTCCTTTGTAATAATATCACAATGCATTGCGCGCGTACCGGAAGTCTGGAACTCTTGATGCTTGTATGGACGGTTCGTTTTTGTATGGGTAGGCAGTAGTAACGGTACGCTGTGATTGGTTGAATGTCTTCGATTCCGTACCGTAACTGCGTAGGTTTCACACTCCACTACTCAAGTTGAACCATGGCTGCGCCTGGTGACTCCGGTTGAACCCATGTATTCTGTTTACACAAAATAAAATATCACTTTCAAACAATATTTCAACCAACTCACCCTCTCCCCCCAAAGTTGTGAGCCTGCGATGTACTTCAGCGGCAACTTAGTGAAAGAAGTTTACAGCCGAGTATATTGCGCCATTAATTCTAATTAACTCGTTCCCAGCCCCCTGTTCTTTTGTGGGGGAGGGGGGTGTTGGAAGGGGGAGCACAGTTACCGACATTCGAGATACATGCATTTTTCGCGACTACCGTAACAGCGTTATATCGAACTATTTACTCACGGGTTAGTAATCACGAGTTAAAAGACGTTTTTCCCCCTTAGATATTGTCTGTCTTACAACAAAAGACAAGCATTAGAAAGTAAGCGCAATAAATGGACAAAATATTGAAACTCAATTATGCTTGAGCTTGTGCTTTAAGAGGAAATTTATTTCAACATCGCGTAATATCCGCCAAAAGCGCTAAAAACCAGCCCTTTTGAACAGTTTGACTTTCGATTTTCGCTTTGGGTTAACACTCTAATTTTATTTTAACTAAGCACAAACTATTAAAAACAACGTAAATTGTCTACCTAAAGCTATTTTAGCGTTGTACAAAGCCATTTTCCTGCTTTTTGTTTCAAATTTGAGGTAATTAAGGGGAAAACATCAGCAGTAATAGCAAATATACAGAGCTGACCCATGTGGACAGTTTTCAAATCAAATTTTCACTTTGGGTTAACGCTCTAATTTCACTTTTACCGGTCAAAAACCATCACATATAACTTGAACTCTTTGCTAAAGCAGTTTTAGCCTTGTACAAAACGTATTTTCCAGCCTATTGGTTTTTGGCGCTCAATACGCGCCTTTATGCTCGTGTAACGCGGGTAAGAACCTCAAAGGTTCAAACGTGGGGGTTGTATATTTGAATTGATGTACGATTAAGTCACCTTTAAGGTTAGTTCTTAAATATCTCCAATATACTGATCGTGTGTTAAAGTATTCAATAATGGTAAATTTGTGGTTCTTTTGTTGGTCAACTCCTTTAGTTGTGGGCGGCAGCTCTTTGAAGAGCCATATTCCAATTCCGACTGAACAAACGAAAGAACCGTCCATCTCTGCCTAACTATTACATACTTACTATTTCGATGTTAATGTGAAATATCATAAAAGAAACTTGAATGTTCCATTAAAATAACGATAAAAATGGTCGACAATAACTCGACTTTTAAATGAAACATTTTCAATGCCGGATAGCGCTCAGCCGGTAAAATATTGCGTTTACCATGCAAATCTTTTTGCTTATCAGAGTTCAGCTGTATATTAGTGTTGTTCCTGTTGGCGAAGCCTATAAGGCATCAATCCATTTATATATAGCTAATTGCATAATCGCATAATCGCTGTCGGGTTGAAAATCACAAATTATACAAGCTGAGACCGCAAGGATGGATGGGAAATCAGTTCATGACCCGCATTACATACAGATATATTCAATGTTCTCGTAGTTTTGAAGGTATATGAGCTATTTAACTAAGATCCAACAAGTCTGGATGAAAAGTTCGATGATTTGACGGTGTTATTTGAGAGTTTTAATCTCCCAGAATTCCTTTTGGTCATAGCTTTCATGATTTTCAACCCGACAACGATTATGCAATTAGCTATATACACAAAAACAAACAACTGAGTCGATTCGTGATGCTGAATTCACTGTGCTATTACAGATGAGTTGGCCGATTTGATTATCGAAAAGTTTTAGCAGTACGTTGACAAATTAATAGGGATACCAGGGATATACTAACACTTGACTGTTAAGATGCACAGGATTAACGAATTCATTATTACTAAGACCTTGGTGTTTGATAGATGGCTTCATTTGTCAGATTACCGAGTATTTGATGTAGTTGTTTCAGTCCTGCATCAAAGAGATGAAAATGATTCTTGTACCTCTGATCTGGCGCCAGTAGACCGACTAAGGTAAGATATTGTTATGTACCCTTTGGCTGTCAATAATATGTGAATACTTCGCTTGTGTGGGAGAAGCGACGAGTGGGCAATGTGCATAGCGAAAGAGTAATATATATTGTAATATAAAATATAATTTATAAGCGGAGGAACAGAATTCCGGTTCACCAAAAATAGCTTTATTTTAAGGCTGGTTTGCATTGCCTGTAGTCTTGTCTTTTCGTTTTCATTTTGTTTGTTTGTTTGTTGTTGTTTTTAGGAAGGACTTCCTAGAGGAAGCCATTGAGGAAGACCAGAGAAGACTACACGAAACCAGAAGCCAACTTCACTAAAATACGACGGACTCTGGAAAGGAAACAAGCAAAGACTAATGAATGGCAATCAGCCATGAGATATCGTAAAAGCTCGAGTTTTTAATTTCAGTCCCCCTCTCTTATTTTTGAAATTGATGCTATATGGGAACAATATTTTTCTTCTCCCGACCCACCACTTGCTGCCCAAGGGCGTTGTCATGGTAACACGGTGAATAAATGGATGAGAGTGTAGGACATCAACGGATGTTGTGGCGGCTGCTAAGGATCAGGCTATGATTATCTGAACACAGTTCTAAATAGATAGATACCGCGGCGACACGACATACTGAATAAAGCAAGGAAAGAGAAAAACTGAAGAACACACAATGGGAAGACCAAGCAAAGCACACTAAGTTAGTGAGTTATAAAACAGAATATAGAAATAGAAGAATAGGAATTGAAGATATTTTAAAACATATGATATACGGACCATTATAATGTACCATACATGAAGGACTATATCAATCTACGTTCCGCTTTAAAATGGAACTCGGCCGAACGAATCAAACGTAGTGTCACGGTAGTGTGACTGAAGTTCGACGACTTTTAACGAGGGTTTATCAGGTAATTTCAAAACTCATAGGACAAAAAATGATTATCATAGCTGGAAAGAGCTCGTTGAAATTAGTAAAAATGGGAAGTTTGGAAAAGATCGCTCCACAAATTACGAAGATATGAATTTTCAAAAATCGAAATTTTGTATGAAAACCTTTGTTGGAGGCAAGAGTTGCCTCCAAGCGTAAATTTCCATAGGTTTTCATATAAAATTTCGATTTTTGAAAATTCATATCTAATTCGTAATTTGTGGAGCGATCTTTTCCAAACTTCACATTTTTACTAATTTCAACGAGCTCTTTCCAGCTATGATAATCATTTTTTGTCCTATGAGTTTTGAAATTACATGATAAACGTAACCCTCATTAGGGGCGAACCATTTGATTTTTGATGGGGGGTGGGGGCGATTTAAAGTATGGTCGATATTTTTTTTTCACCTTTTCATGTTGCACGATATTTTTTCACTTGCCTTAGGCCCTTGCACGATATATTTTTAAACCAAACTTATTTTTATTGCCAATATCTATTCCGTTGCCAAATTGATAATATTGAAAATTGTATAACAAAGTATCTTTGTTATTTAATTTAATTATCTGTACAGTCTGTTGTTCTACTTACATCGATCATGATTTATTAAATAATTTACATGCCACAATCAATGAATGGTGAAATTTCCACTGAAACAGAAAAATCCTAGGGAGTATAAGCTATTATAATATAAACTATGTGTACCTCCCAAGAACGCGCGATTTGATTGGCTGTTGAGCGTGCATTATTATGTTATAGAAGTACGGAGCAGCGAAAACAAAGCAGAAAACCTGTTTAAAACTAGTTTTATATTATAAAGCGAATCACGGAAGATGACTCTCCATGCTTCTATACAAAAATAATGCACTTCTGAGGTTTTGAAAGCTGCTGAATGCACTCGCGGTCCGCTCGTGCATCCACTAGCAGCTTTCAAAACCACAGCGTGCATTATTTGTGTATAGAAGCACATAGAGTCATCTTCTATTAGTTAAATATATAATTATCAAGTATTCAATGCTCGCGTTGCAATACTTTTCAGAGGCGTAGCATGCTTTTTTTCTAATGTACGCACAGAGAAACGAAGCCGAAGCCGCGCGCTTCTAGAGGGGTCAGGAGGCATAGTCCCCCTGGAAATTTCAGTGAAAACTAGAGCCTTGGAAATATACCATTTTCTTCGTTTTCCAGCGGATTTTCTCGCTACACAAATATATATAGTAAAATGCTGACCACTCAAATGCACGCTACGCCCCTTGAGCTAGGTTTTGAATTTGAAATTCAAGACCTGTCCCGCGCAGAGTACACAGGTATCCCACATGAACAATCAATACCCGAATCTGGCGACGAAAAAAATGCATGATCACTCAATTTTAGGTCTATCATCTACATCTACGTCAAATTAAAAAAAATCTGAAGTTGGTGTCACAATAATGCACGATATTTTTTTTGATGCATTTGTTCTTGCACGATATTTTTTTAAAGGTGGAAGTGCTAGCTTGCTCGATATTTATTTTGGGATTTAACCCCCACCCCCATCAACGATCAAATGGTCCGCCCCTTAGCTCAGTGGCATCGACAACTCGGCATCTATTTCTGCAGCAGGGACCGCGGAGACGAGAGGCCGCTGGGGGCCTTGGTTCCCGCACTTTTAATTATAACCAAAAGGGTTGTCACAATACAGTGTTGTGATTAATAAAAATGGATTGAAACTGACCTAAAAATAAAGTGCTGTAAGGAATTGGTGCTCTATAAATTTACTATTGTATTATTGTTTAATATTTATATTCTCGATTATTATCCTCTGCTACTCATTGTCAATTATTGTGATAATTGTGACTTTGATCTTAGAATAACTGCAGAACACTTAACTAACGTGAACTTATTTCAACACACTCAACAGGTTGGATTGTTTATTTGTTCTACTTTGGTATCAGTATAGCATTGCAAAACAACGGTCTTTCTTTATGGTAAGTCATCTCTCACACCACATTATATAAAAGCAATAATAACTGAACCATAAGAGGCTCGTTGTTCCCTAAAGCAGTTTCCCGCGCGTGGGTTGAATTTGAGAGATTTGTCTCTAGTATCACTTCCGCGCCTGATATTGATTTGTTGTAAAATAGTTGGAATTCTGTGTCCTGATAACAACTACTCCAAAGGTCACTTGCTATTTTTGTTTCAAGAATGTTTTGGTTCTGTCATCGCTACGGTTTTTAATCAGATAACTTCAAGGGTAGATCAAGTGCTTCGGCTTCGTTGCATGACTCGTCACTGATTCCTTAGTCTTTGCATTTAGCCGGGATATAACGACACTTCTTTTTCATTGAAGAGAAAAGACATCATTTGACAGTAAAAAAGAAACGCACAGATAATCTACTGTGGTATGCATAGTGGGGGAAGAAACTAGTGTGTGTATAGTCTGATAGTTGTATCTTTCCCTGTTGAATACCATTAGCCATGAAGAATGCACATTGAAATTGCGACAATCTTCCAGTAAAGTTTGCGTCAGTGGACTGTTAGCTGTAAACTTATTGCAATACACTTTACAAATGACTATAAATACGCAGTACTATTTTTAGAAGAGTATACAAGTACTACTGAAGCCCCAGCCGTCTTTCCTTGTCTTTTTATAAAATTGATCTTGAGCGGCGGAACTTCAAGTCCGGCGTGTGTTAGCAAAGATATGAAATTGAAACTTTGTACATCTAAGCACATAGTAGTACTGACTAAATGGTGCGGATATGTTGGTGGCATCAATGGATTGACTACGGAAACCACAGAGCGGAAAACGAAAAGATCGCAGCCCAACAGACTACAATAATATGTAAAATATGCAAGAGTATAGTTCAGGACCGATGCTGTGATGTTTGCCCGAGGAAGCTTGATAATGCAGTTTAGAGGAGCATATATCCAGTCTGAGGGCACATTTCACAGCAACTCCGTTGTCTTCATTTATTCAACAATATTAGCCACTTTGGAAACGAGTAAAGGACTGGGAATGAGTTTTTAGACTAATTAATCTAATTAAGAAATGAACCCCATCACAAGAAAGAGCATGCATGCATGTCAGAATTATAGTAAGTTTCAGGAGTTTGATAGGGTTTGGACAAGTAGCAAATGAACTGAAAAAACTGCAAAGAAATGTATGGTTACGGGGGACGCTTGTCCCCTGTAACATACATTTCTTTGTAAATTTCGAGATGTTTGGAAAGCTGTTACTCGTTCAATATCTAACTAAACCTATCGAATTTCTTATTCTTATGCAATGTAATTTTTGTATTTTAGATTGATGTTCAACTTTTTATAATTATATTTATAGATTTATAGATTTATTTAGTTTAGGTTAGAGGGCCACAAGTTTATCAGTCTGAGACTGTTTAGTGTCACCCTCAGAAAATAAAGTCTTTTGATTTGATTTGCAAAACTACGTATGGTGATATGTCGTCATTTGCAAACTTACTAATTCTGATATGCTCTTTCTTGTGATGGGGTTCATTTCTTAATTAGATTAATTCTAAAAACTCGTTCCCAGCCTTTTACTCGTTTCCAAAGTGGCTAATTGTACTACTCCTCAATGAAATCTATTTTGAATCTTTTAATTTTATCTCCATAAATATTGATTAAAGCTCTAAGTTGAACGGATGATGATGACTGTGTTTTCTTTAGAAAGACAAACTTGAAAAGTCAGACTTGAACGCCCGGCTATAACTGTTGCCAAAAACGGGCGATGCTATCTCAGTAGTCTGACCGTCAGTAATTAAAATTGTGCATATGTGCGTGCTCACAGACTACAAGGTACATGATGAAGGGCGGGGTATAAACAGTTGATGAAAGAAACGACAATTTGTACGTTGCAGTCGGATTGAAAGTAGTTGTATCATCAAAAGTGAGCGAAATGTTGAGTGTTTCCTACTGAAAGAGACATATCACGCTACACCGTCTAAGTGGACACATTTGGGTTGAATTAGGATATCTCTGCTTGGCCTCGACTGGTTGTCTCTCAGTGACCGCTAATTGACGGGAGTTAAAATAGACCTTCGCTGCCACGTTATCTTGCATTGGCGGAATTGTAAGTTTGTCAACTGATGGCCCACCAATGAGTGCGTGTATGCTAGGACGCTTTTATCATCTTGTAATCAGACCACGCCACGTACATGAACAGATCCATCATTGATTTTGCCGCGTAGTTGACTACTCATTCGTGGATTAAGAGCTCGTTCGTAGTATAGTTTGTTAAGGTATAATATCTCAAAGCTAACTACACCTAATCTCATCCTATTAATCCTTGCCGAATTCATAGGATTGACTACAATGTAGCTACAAATATCACTGACATTAGTCATTTTTAAACACAGTGCAGTTATTTTACAAGCTACTCCTACAACAAAGTACAAGCAGCAAGAACAAAGCCAGTGTTCCTAAAGGTAACATCCTTTCAAAACTCTTCAATGACAATTCTCTGTTTAGTTGAATACGTAGAGTAGATTTTGTACCTTCACGATAGACACCTTTCTGTCTGCTGACTATTCAAATCGTTTATCTGATCAGTGAACAGAATGCATTGCGCTTTTGATGTCGGAGAAGAATAATTGTAGAATTCAAGTCCATCCTGTCATATCGAGAATGCCAAGCTCTTTTACTCGAACCGAAAGCACACAACAATTTCTTTAAGTTCAATTTGAAAAGCTAAATCACTAAATTTGACATTAAAATATGCGCATCGGTACGTAGTTAATAGAACGATATTAGAACACTGTTAAGCGCATTGCGTATGTGAAATGCGCTATATAAGAACAGCCATCTTTATTTATATTGTTACACGTTTTTGTTGTCTATATTGCGATAGTGCTATTTATAAATATATATGCGGCGAACATCTTAAACAGATAATGACGACATATCACCATACGTAGTTTTGCTGGCTTATTAGTAGACCGTTATATTAAACTCATGTAACTTTTCTGAAAAATCTGTTAGTTAGATCTAGCGCGCCAGCAACTGCTTGTGTAAAAGGAATTGAATCAGACTGTGCTCTACACTGGTTCCCGGCTGAGGCTTTGTCAAACTCTTCAATACATTGACAAAGCCTCTGGAGCCAGGGTAACTATGCTCCTACCTCTACGATGCATGACTTATATTTTCGCCGTTTTTAAAATGGGTTCTGCGTGCCGATTTGTATTTTTATTTCTGAATTTTAAAACGGGTTTTTATAATGTGTAAGATGCCTACACACTGTTGGACAGGTCACTCCTTGTAACACTGACGCCTCAACTGATAACCCTTTCACTTAATGGATGATAACGATAACTGATTTGTTGTTTATCAGCTTGCCGTTTAGAGGTACTTTTTTTACGCGTACGCATAGTTTGAATAACAGGAAGACGTTCTTACCAAGGTCCACTATCGGCCATTTTGGTTCATGGTTCAATTTAGATGTTATCACTCGCCTGCTGAACAAGTTAGCCCATTAAGTGTGTATTAAAATGTCCAGTTGTATCGTGACTTTATTTTTACAGCTTGACGGGAGTAAAATGATGATAGAGGAAGTTGAATTAATCGCCCGAGTGAGCCATAGTTTAATACTTAGCATGTTCCCATAGAGTCGTTTTCGTATGAGTGGGAAACCTACGGCACGGAGTAACGATCACGATAGGGAATCGAAGACTTGAAAAAAATAAAAAATAAAAAATAAAAAGACATTGTATTCAACCAATCACAGCGCGCAAAATCATCGCTCAACCAATCAGAATGCTTGGATACGGCATGATGATGGCGCGATACGGTCAAGGTACGGCACGAACCGTACCGTAACTACTTCCCACTCATACGAAAACAACAACAACAACGTACACCTGATAGTTACAGTTATATAGAGAATATTTCGTATGACACGACACTGTCACGGCACAGTCCGGCACGGCACGGATTCAGTCGTTTGCGCACGCACTATGAGAAACGTACATGCAACCATACACGTACACGCGGTGCTGTCGAACGTGCTGTCGAACGTGCTGTCGACGTGCGTTTTAGTCCAGAACTGGACCCACTTTTATCTACGCGCGCGGCAAAGAGCAGAAGAGAAGAACTGGGCTAGAGAGAGACGATAAAAGTGGGTCCAACGCATGCGTCACCGCATCCCGTTTTCGGGATGTGAACATTGAGCAATACATACATACATACACGCATACACGCATACATACATACATCGTTTATTGTACCTCCCAATATGGGTTTTTCAGTTACCAAGAATATAATATAATATAATATAATATAATATAATATAATATAATACAGCCCTTTGCAAAAATTATGTCGCGACCAAGTATATAAGTATATCACTATATACCCGAAGATTTATACTATCAAATGAATGTGAAAATAACGTTTGTGTGTAGATTGTATCGTATTCATGACTCTCCAATCCATGCTTGTACAGTCAACCATCTTGAAATGCGTGTACGGGTAGCGTTCGGGCATGCGGGACTTACACAGGTATATAGTGATATAGTGATATACTTACATGTATATACTTGGTCGCGACAGAATTTTAGCAAAAGGCTGTATAATATAATATAATATAATATAATATAATATAATATAATATAATATAATATAATATAATATAATATAATATAATATAGCAATATGCAGAAATTCTGATCCTTTTGACTAAAATACATATATATCAAAGATCTACTTAAAATTATGGGATGGCTACGCTGATATTTTTTTCATAAAGCCTCGCTGGCAGACAACTAGAAAAAAATATCAGCGTAGCCATCCCATAATTTTAAGTAGGTTTTTGATATATATATGTATTTTAGTCAAAAGGATCAGAATTTCTGCATATTGCTGTATAATATAATATAATATAATATAATACAGTCATTTGCAAAAATTCTGGCCGCCACGAAATATCAATATATCGGGTGCATTGTGGGTAATTAAATAATACTATTATTTAAAATATATGAAGCAAACTTACAAACAACAAACGTAAGACTAAAACAAACATTAAACTAAATATTTCTACCAATTTTGCTGGCGTCAACCCACTTTTAAGGGGAATTTTCGATTATTTAATTACCCATAATGCACCCGATATATTGATATATTGATATTTCGTCAGCAATATGCAGAAATTCTGATCCTTTTGACTAAAATACATATATATCAAAAACCTACTTAAAATCATGGGATGGCTACGCTGATATTTTTTTCTAGTTGTCTGCCAGCGAGGCTTTTTGAAAAAAATATCAGCGTAGCCATCCCATGGTTTTAAGTAGGTCTTTGATATATGTGTATTTTAGTCAAAAGGATCAGAATTTCTGCATATTGCTGTATAATATAATATAATATAATATAATATAATATAATATAATATAATATAATATAATATAATATAATATAATATAATATAATATAATATAATATAATATAATATAATATAATATATATAATATAATATAATATAATATAATATAATATAATATAATATAATATAATATAATATAATATAATATAATATAATATACAGCCCTTTGCAAATATTCTGGCACTCAAGTATATCAATATATCAATATATCGGGTGCATTATGGGGATGCTATTTTAGAGTTTTCCTACAAAATATGCATCAGATACTTACAAACAACAAACTTAAGACTAAAACGAACATTATGCTAAATATAACCACCAACTTTGCTAGTGTCAAACTACTTTAAGAGGAATTATAAAATAACTATGATATAACGCACGCTCTGATTGGCTGATAACCCATGTTCTATGAGAGCATAGCACATGGGCATTTTGTCTGCGCATGCGTGAAATGCCAACATGAACACAAAGACCCTCTGACACGCGCATATATCCCGCGCCATCCCGCGCTAATTTAAATACCATGCAGGAATAACAAACAAGATGGCGAAGTTCTTTCTCATATATTTATTTATTAACTTGTCTATATGAACATATGCAACTCTAAAATGATGGATTCTATTTTATCAATGCTGAAGGCATGCTGCAGTTGTCATAACCAGTATTTACGATGTATTATGAGTTGCATATTGCAAGGTGAGGGAGGTCCAGACATGACAAGCTAAACTGACAATGGCTGCCGTCTTCGCCGTATACATGCACTTTGAACATTCATAGCAGGAGCTATGCATTTTTTGAAAGTCATTTATTGTGATGAATGGAATGACTATTGAATAATCTTCGCCTCCGTAACATTAAGCAGCTTGGGGGTCGGTAGAAATCGAAAGATAATTTGACTTGAATGCTTGGAGTCCACATTTCTGCTCGTCGCGAGTCCCGTAAATGGTAAGCAAAACTATTGCAATGCAAAACAGTGGAACAAGTTTTAATTTTCTTAACAACTAATTTTTCTGCAAAGTCTGTTCTCTCATTTATACTTTCAAAGACTTAGAATAAGGAAATAGACGAAGATATGATAAAACCATGGCTTCGAGAAGTAACACAAAACATCAATTCCGCCATTACACCGAGTATAGGGTGAGAAGAATCTATTAAATCTGACAGCTATACATTTTTTGAAGCCCCATTCTCTATAAAAACTGAAATTATATAAAGGAATGAATGCTGTGGTAATTATCTCCAACTTGGGGGTCGGTAAAAATTTCAAGAAATATCTCGTTAAAGTTCGACCTAAATTGAATACTTCTACATATTCACCGGGCCATAGCTCGAAATCGCTTCCACTTGAAAGACCATTTCATTAAAATTCTAAAAGTTTACTTTCATCACAATTACCAAGCGTTAATCCAGTGCTGTAGAATACTTGATTGTAGAAATAATTAACGCTGAACATCCAACTCCAAACACCACAGTCGCATTTCAATGTAAAATATCTCGCCATCAAAAGAAATAACAGCGGCCAAAGATATACCCAGGGGAAGAAGTGTTTATCGTCTTTAAAAATGAGTAAATTTTAGATCTCCTACAAAATATCCTTAAAATGAGCTATCGAGCTGTAAAATGGTTCAGACGTCACTGGTCAATGCTGTGTTGGCGCATGCGCAGACAAAATACCCATATGCTTGAGAGCATGCATAGAAACATGGTTTCGATGACCTTGAACAACCTTGAAGCGATGCAGTGGATTTGATCGACCACAAATATATTTTTTCTGTTGTCAAACATGTTTTATTTACTAAACAAAAGCCATAGAATTACAGTTTTTCTTGTTTAGTTAAGTTCAAGTTCTATCTAGATGTGATTTTGCTTATTTTAAACCGAAAATTTGCAAGAATTGAGCTTCAATTTCACCTGACTCGACGAATCGTCCAATTATTTTTGTTCACAAAAACGAAGAAAACTAAATATAACGGCTCAGTTTTCTCAATCACATACTAACCATTTTGTAAGTTCTATAGCTACACATATTTTCTCAAGTGTACGACTGAAAATATCAAGAAAAGATAGCCGAATTTATACTCACAAAACAGTGAAAACAGAGCGATTCTTGTAGCTACACGGCGGGTTCGCCAGAACATTCATATCTCTAGTAAAATAGTACTGTCAAAGAGAAAAAATATCTTCAAATGTCTCAGAAACGTCCATCGTTTACACATTCTTGTCGAGAAAAGCGATGAAAAATTCAAAAATACGACAAAAAACTGTGGATATTTGGCTACCTGACTTCGTGCTCCATTTATCAAGTTGTCAAATATTTCAGGAAGTTTGACGACTCTTCGTCATTGATCGTGATTCGGCTCAGCTTTTCTCGCTTTTCTTCGTGTTTCGTGTTCACAGGATACAAACACAAAGTGTAACAAGCATTCTTCTGTAATTTTCTGACAGAAAATATCATTTTTCAAAACGTTTTTCCTGTCAAAACACTAAACTGCACAGATAAAAGTTGTCGAGTCGCTTTGCCATTTTGATTTGTTTCGTGAGATTTGATTGGATGATAGGCGATTTCTGACGCTTTTTAGGAGAATTGAAAATTTGATCAGTAAAATCTCGCGTAAATGAAGGATTTCTTAAGAAAGAAATCCTTGTAGTGTTCTCACAACATCCCAAGTGTTTCTATCAGAGCACAGAACATGGAAAAGCGTTTTCTAATGCTTAATTATAAAATAACATATATATAACGCGCGCTCTGATTGGCTAAAAGCTATGTGATATAAGAGCACATAAACATGGTTCATGACCTTGAACAACCTTGAAGCGATGCAGTGGATTTGATCGACCACAAAAGTATTTATTTCTGTTGTCAAACATGTTTTATTTACTAAACAAAAGCCATAGAATTACAGTTTTTCTTGTTTAGTTAAGTTCAAGTTCTATGTAGATGTGAGTTTTGATGATTTTAAACCGAAAATTAAT
>JAUJYZ010000361.1:0-120000 GCA_033675265.1 Actinostola sp. cb2023
CACACTGAGTACTTCTAGTCGGTAGTCATGGAACGATGAGTTAGCACTTCTATTAACGATGACCCTAGAGCGAACCATACTTCGGATTTAGCTTGATATACGCTCGGAAACTATTTGACCCGTTTGAGCATAGAATTACTTCATTAGGGTTCGGATATTCATGATCATCGCCCCCGTTTTCAGCCAATCGAAATCCTGGAACAGACATTCCTGACCGATACGATCACATTCTTCGCATTCTTTTTTCATTCTGCGTACTACCAAAAATAATAAAAAAGGCCCATTTTATAACTCGGACTTCCTCCGGAAGTGTCCGAGTAATCAGCATCGGAGACCTCGGCGAAAAGTCGAGAAGCCGCCATTGTTTGTAAGAACAAGCAACAAGAAGCAGAATCCAAAGGCGGGTAAAAGTGAAGTGAAAATATGAAAAATACGAGTGTTTTAGTTTCCAGTAAAACACTGACATCCATATAAACCATTATTATTATTATTATTATTATTATTATTATTATTATTATAAAAATAAATAAATAAATAATAATATAAATATAATATAAAATAAATATTATTATTAAAAAAAACAAGATAAACTGCATGTACAATATTCTGCAATATTCTCCTTGAGATTCTTTGAATTTGAATTCTTTGAATAACAAGTCACTTAATCCATTCTTGCATGGTCCCTTTCGATATTGTTATTTTAAACATAAAAAATGTGAAATCACCTCAAATGTTCCTAAACTTTCATTGCAACTTGCAATATCCTCAAAATGGTACCTTTTGGTTCAAATAAAATACAGTATGTTAATAAATGCATACCTGACAGACAGACAAAACACACATTGCACAGATTGGTGGACAGACAGACAGGCAGAGGAACAGACAGGCATATGGACAGACAGACAATATGCAGACAGATAGATAAACAGACAGGCAGAGGAACAGACAGGCATATGGACAGACAGACAATATGCAGACAGACAGATAAACAGACAGGCAGAGGAACAGACAGACAATATGTAGACAGACAGATAAACAGACAGGCAGAGGAACAGACAGGCATATGGACAGACAGACAATATGCAGACAGATAGACAGACAGGCAGAGGAACAGACAGGCATATGGACAGACAGACAATATGCAGACAGACAGATAAACAGACAGGCAGAGGAACAGACAGGCATATGGACAGACAGACAATATGCAGACAGATAGACAGACAGGCAGAGGAACAGACAGGCATATGGACAGACAGACAATATGCAGACAGACAGATAAACAGACAGGCAGAGGAACAGACAGGCATATGGACAGACAGACAATATGCAGACAGATATAGATAAACAGACAGGCAGAGGAACAGACAGGCATATGGACAGACAGACAATATGTAGACAGACAGATAAACAGACAGGCAGAGGAACAGACAGGCATATGAACAGACAGACAATATGCAGACAGATAGACAGACAGGCAGAGGAACAGACAGGCATATGGACAGACAGACAATATGCAGACAGATAGACAGACAGGCAGAGGAACAGACAGGCATATGAACAGACAGACAATATACAGACAGACAGATAAACAGGCAGAGGAACAGATACGCATAGGCATAGACAGATATACAGACAGATAGACAGGCAGAGGAACAGACTGGACTGGACTACCCTGCTGTTTTATTTGAGTTTAAATAAAGGTGTCTATCTATCTATCTATCTATCTACCTAGACAGGCATATGGACAGACAGACAATATACAGACAGACGGACAGACAGGCAGACGAACAGGCAGGCAGACTGCAGACAGACAGTTGTTAATTGTTTGACGTATACTTTGCGGCATTTTCATTCTGTACTTGTGTCTGATACTCCAGAATATCTACCATGATGCTCTGGTCTATGGTTGGATGGCAGAACACCTCTTGATTGTCAGGAACTTGTCTGACTTCACTGCAAAACAAAAAACTTATCATTGACTCAACAAAAAACCAGTTCAAGTGACCTGTCACTGACAATAATATTGTATTAACTCACTATAAAGAACAAATTACTGATCTACTTCAGTTCAAATCGCAAGGCAATGATAAGCACAAACAAACCTACCTCACATCCTTAGCTTCAGACGGAATTAAAGCCCTCATCGCGCCTCCAAATAACTCTCGAATATCAGGCAGACCGGCCGCCATCTTTACACACCACAGGAAGCCCAACGTCTGATTTGATCTCGTGCTTGGGTTTCGTGTGTTCGGAGAATCCCGACATTTCCAGAACGATTGATCCGATCGAACGAGTCGTTATTGACTCGGAGTCACCAGCACGTAATGTATATTTCACGCCATAAAATAGCTTCTCTAGTCTGAGTGTAGACAAGGATTCCAGTTGAAGTTTGATGTCGTTATTGTCTTGTCGATATCTGTGTACATTTCACTATGATCGAGTAGATCATAACTTCTAAACTGGTAAGGAAAAAACACAACATCTTGTTACCTAATAATATTATAATCGTTATACGTACACTACGAAACGTGTCATTACGACACGGGATACCAAATTTCCAGGCACAAAGAATTGCTTGTATTTACAAAAGATCAAAATATTTATCTTTTTCTGTTCCATTCCACCTGATCTGTTATGCTAATTGTGAGTTGCTTCGTCTGTCGATTGAAGTTTTGAAGCTTTACTTAGTAACTAGTTAACTTCTAAATAAGTTACTATTTGATAAATATCAGGATCAAGCTCCCACTGACCATCGATACTATAAACAAATACGTTATGTTATTGCTAAATTGTTAGCGTACTGTTCCCCTTGGGAATTTCAAAAACTTTACATATGAACACTGAGCAGTTCAAGAACCAAATTAGGCCAATTTATACAAGAGAAAATAAGTCACTGCTTGAATTCTCTAAGCCATGCATGCATGGCCACATGGCTTTGGAACATTCATGCAAGTTTCCAAGTCAAATGTTTGTGTGTGCGAGCAAACAAGGAAATATTTCTGGGAACAATTGTTTCCACAACATCGCAATTCCTCGTTTGCCTTGGCCATTTTAAGTTCCACTTTTGTTGTACAAACAAAATAAGCTTGTGTTCTGAAAGAAATTGTATTCAGCAGACAGCTGTCTCAAGACAGACATATTGGACTCACAAAGACAGACACCTCTATTTAATATTGGACTCACAAAGACAGATACCTCTATTTAATATTGGACTCACAAAGACAGACACCTCTATTTAATATTGGACTCACAAAGACAGACACCTCTATTTAATATTGGACTTACAAAGACAGACACCTATTTAATATTGGACTCACAAAGACAGACACCTCTATTTAATATTGGACTCACGAAGACAGACACCTCTATTTAATATTGGACTCACAAAGACAGACACCTCTATTTAATATTGGACTTACAAAGACAGACACCTCTATTTAATATTGGACTCACAAAGACAGACACCTCTATTTAATATTGGACTTACAAAGACAGACACCTCTATTTAATATTGGACTCACAAAGACAGACACCTCTATTTAATATTGGACTTACAAAGACAGACACCTATTTAATATTGGACTCACAAAGACAGACACCTCTATTTAATATTGGACTCACAAAGACAGACACCTCTATTTAATATTGGACTCACAAAGACAGACACCTCTATTTAATATTGGACTCACAAAGACAGACACCTCTATTTAATATTGGACTCACAAAGACAGACACCTCTATTTAATATTGGACTTACAAAGACAGACACCTCTATTTAATATTGGACTTACAAAGACAGACACCTCTATTTAATATTGGACTCACGAAGACATACACCTATTAGCCATTTCGGAGTTGATGTTTGCGGGGCATTGTGGGGCTGTTTTGAGGGACGCTTTATTTTCAATACGGCGACAAGTTTGAATAGTGATGTACCAAAGTTTGAAGTGAGTTTGGCACTCAATAATTATGTTTATCAGTCGTTTCCTCGTGTTTTACAGTAAATAGACAGCAATGGTGTCCCTCAAAACAGCCCCACAATTCATTACGAACATCAACTCCGAAATGGCTAATATTGAAAAAGTAAATCTGAATATATTTTCTTTGCAGAATTCATTCCTAAATGGCCTTGGATGCTCACATTTATCAAGACAAAAGACATCATTCATCACTAGAATAATTATTGTATTATTTGAAAAAATAATTGTCTATAATTTTGAAAGATATGAAACCTTCAAAAGAACTACAAAGTTGTTGAGTTGATTTCCAAATAATTTATATTCTCATTTTTTTAAATTTCTTATTTTATCAATGAATATGGCGCCTATTCCCCCAAAAGTGAGCAATAAAGACATTGAACCAGCAACACGTCACGTCACAAAGAGTTACTTTGACAAGTCAGACATTTTTGTGCGTCAAGTTGTTTTGATGACATTATGGTACATCTTTAGTTTCGGCTCAATTTTCACCAATAAATATATCCTCAGTGACTTGAATGGTGACGCAGGGATTCTTGGAGAGACTCAGATGCTTGGGTCTGCTGTGTTTGGTGCAATCATGATGTATTTTCCCTGTGCAATGTTCCAGAGATCACATGGTCATCATGAGATTACGCATTTCCATTTCTTCAGAAATATGGCAATACTAGGTTGGATGAGGTTAGTTAAGAGGGAGGGGAGTGTGGGAGAGATTATGACCAGAGAGAAGGGAGGGTGGGAAGAGATTATGTCCAGAGAGTAGGGAGGGTGGGAAGAGATTATGTCCAGAGAGGAGGGAGGGTGGGAAGAGAATATGTCCAGAGAGGAGGGAGGGTGGGAAGAGATTATATATGTCCAGAGAGGAGGGAGGGTGGGAACAGATTGTGCCCAGAGAGAAGGGAGGATGGGAACAGATTATGTCCAGAGAGGAGGGAGGGTGGGAACAGATTGTGTCCAGAGAGAAGGGAGGGTGGGAACAGATTATGTCCAGAGAGGAGGGAGGGTGGGAACAGATTGTGTCTAGAGAGAAGGGAGGCTGGGAAGGGATTGTGTCATAAGGGATGGGAGGATAGGAAGAGATTGTGCCATAAGGGATGGGAGGATAGGAAGAGATTGTGTCATAAGGGATGGGAGGATAGGAAGAGATTACCGATATGTCATGAATAAATATTTTTTTGATATTTTTTTAGGTTTGCCACTGTTGTATGTTCTCTTATCAGTCTTAAATATGTTGCTCTGTCCTTCACTGAGACAGTCAAATCATCATCACCTGTGTTTACTGCATTATTTGCCTGGCTCATGCTTGGTAAGAAAAATAGCTCATCACAATGATGTTGGAAGTAACACAGGTAGCCCAAGCTGTGTATCAGTACATTATTATAAGAGAATGTATGTGGATAATAATACGGGTCAGAGAAGGGCTAATTTTAGAATGGCTATAACTCGCTCAATTCTCGTCTAAATCGCTTCAAATCTTCACAGGCAATAAAGGAATAATTGAAGAAGATACACAGAACTTTATAGAGGATTTCATTTTATTATTTTATTGATTTCATTGACATTATCCACATACATTCTCTTATAATAATGTACTGATACACAGCTTGGGCTACCTGTGGAAGTAATGACAGTAATCATTAGGGAGTTATGCAATGATGATGGGAGGCTTCATGACAGCATTTGTAACAAAAAAAGACTGGGACAACAACCTCTGCCATCCACTTGTCATGTTAACATTGTGCATCAACGACATTGAGAGCACAACGGCAGGCGTTGTACATGTGCATGAATGCCTTGATAATTACGCATGCATAACGAAAATTTGTGACATACTTTTGTTGTCAAAGGTCTCCCGTTGTTGTTGCTTAAAGTCCCTATTATTGAGTGTAAACGGTGATGGCTAAGTTTGGTTGTGTGTCTTTCCAAGGGAGAGGTGATCAGTTTGAACAGAGCGTAGGGAGGGGGGTAAAGGGCACATTGTCTGTCCCCTGGAAGAACACTTCTGAGTGAAGAGGTACATGTACACACAATGATGCTAAAGATGATGGTGTACACAATGATGTACAATAATATAGAAACGTGGTTGTAGTGGTAGCAGTGATGATAGTCGTATGAGTGGGAAGTAACGGTAGTTACAGTGTGGTTCATGTTATACGGTGACCGTGCCATGTCCAAGCATTCTGATTGGTTGAGCAATGATTTTGCACACTCATTCAATGGTTGAATAGTATATCTTCAATTCCACACCATGACCTTATCTCCATGCTGACTTAAGCTTTCCCACTCATATAGAAATGTAGTTGTAGTGGTACATGTATACGTACGTAGCAGTGATGATAGAGTCGTATGAAAATGACTCTAAAGATGGTAGTATAATGATAAAGATGGTGGTAGTAATGATAAAGATGGTGGTAGTAATGATAAACATGGTGGTAGTAATGATAAACATGGTGGTAGTGATGATAAAGATGGTGGTAGTAATGATAAACATGGTGGTAGTGATGATAAAGATGGTGGTAGTAATGATAAACATGGTGGTAGTGATGATAAAGATGGTGGTAGTAATGATAAAGATGGTGGTAGTAATGATAAACATGGTGGTAGTAATGATAAAGATGGTGGTAGTAATGATAAACATGGTGGTAGTAATGATAAAGATGGTGGTAGTAATGATAAAGATGGTGGTAGTAATGATAAAGATGGTGGTAGTAATGATAAAGATGGTGGTAGTAATGATAAACATGGTGGTAGTAATGATAAAGATGGTGGTAGTAATGATAAACATGGTGGTAGTAATGATGAAGATGGTGGTAGTAATGATAAAGATGGTGGTAGTGATGATAAAGATGGTGGTAGTAATGATAAAGATGGTGGTAGTAATGATAAAGATGGTGGTAGTAATGATAAAGATGGTAGTATAATGATAAACATGGTGGTAGTAATGATAAACATGGTGGTAGTGATAATGATGATTCTGCTGTTAAAGACTATTTTATCTTTGTTGTCATCATATAGGAGAGAAGCAAAGCTTGTATGTCAATATGTCTTTAATACCAATAGTGGCAGGTCTTTCTTTATGTACAGCTAATGAGATTAGCTTCAATATGATGGGTTTTGTCGCTGCACTAATGAATATTGTCATAGATTGGTAAGATATATTTGATACAATCACTTTACATTCAAAATTCAATATATTTGAGATTTCTATGAATAACTGAATAAGAATAGCATGAGTTACTCATCAAAATCTAAATTCTCCTCTGAGTTTCAAAGGAGAATTTGGATTTCGAAGTCACTTAGACCACAGGCAAACATGCCTTTCCACTTTTTATGTAATAGGGACCAAAATTTTAAAATATCGTTAAATAAGCCTAGGATCGCGCTGAAACTTTGCAAGATTATAAAGCAAGACACAGTAAACAACACCTGAAAAAATAGTTTCATTTTATTGAGGTACACCTGATATTTTCAATATAGAACTACGGTACTATTCAACTACTGTCAGAACGTCAAAACAATAAGCACAGGAAGCCCAAATCGTCAAAAGAACCTCACTTGGGCTGCCTGTGCTTAGACATGTATGTAAACAATAGTTATTATATTACTATAATAATGTTGTCAATATGACTGATCAGTGCTATTATATCATTATCATCATCATCACCAAAAAACATTATTCATCATCACCATCACCGTCACCACCACCACCATCATCATTACCATTATCCTCATCAGCATCTGACCACCATCATCATATCACCATCATCATCGATCGTCACCACCACCATCATCATTACCATCATCATCATCATCACCACCATCATCACCACTATGCATCACCACCATCATCACCACCACCACCATCATCATCACCATCACCACCACCATCATCACCACTATGCATCACCACCATCATCACCACCACCACCATCATCATCATCATCATCATCACCATCACCATCACAATTATTGTGTTGTCTTGACACCTTTTATATTTACAGTATACAGAATGTCTTTTCTAAGAAATTACTGTCTAGTGATCAAGCATACAGGTGAATGACTGTTCAGCAACCATTTCACTTCAGTTTGTAATATTGTACATAAGTATTTGAAACTATAATTGAGCTTCTTATTTGTTATAGCCCTCCTGAACTTCAATTCTACACAAGCGCAGCATCAATAGTTGTACAATTACCTTTGTGGTTCTTCTATACAGTAAGTTTCATATTCAATAATTTGACAGTTAATATCAATACAGTCAAACCTCTATAAGTAGTCACCCTCGGGACATATAGCCAACTGACCGCTTATATAATAGAGGTGACCACTTAAGCTTATAAAGGTCAAGTTTACAGTAAGTATATGCATGGGGACCAATTTCCTGGAATTTGGAGTCAGGGTTGTAAAAACGTATTCCATATATGGTATGAGCGTATAGCGGCCCCTAACAAGCGAATAGAAGCACTTAACAAGCGAATGGCGGACCCTTTTTTTATTTCCTAATTTTTTTTCATCCGATTATTAAAAACTTCTTAACCTTTTACAGTATGGACACTCCAACCGTGAACACCTAGGTTTTTTTCTAAGACATATATATAAATTATCCCAGAAAAATGATTTATTTTGATTGCTAAGTGTATTTAATTAAACTCAATGCTCCATTTGAGAGACTGTGAGGCAATAGAAAGTTCGAAAAAAAAAGTTCGAAAAAAACTTGAAGTGTTCACGGTTCGAGTGTCGACACTGTAAAACTTTATATCAAATCTGAAACTCGAATCATCAAATTAATCACTTTATAGCCTGACCTATCCCTAACCCTAACCCTCCGCTTTAACGCACTTGACCACGAGGGATTACTATTATTATTATCATTATTATTATTATGTTATTTTATGTTATTATATGTAATGTAAAACGCATTGAGACGTCAGTTTAATGCGTTAAACAAGAACTTATTATTATTATTATTATTATTACGCTGTCAAACTCTGCATTTGTTCTAGCTTTTGAAAATATTTTGCATTGCAAATACTTACAGTGTATTAACCAAATTGGGGCCGCTATTCGCTTGTTAGGGGCCGCTATACGCTTGTTAGGGGCCGCTATACGCTTGTTAGGGGCCGCTATTCACTTGCACGCTTTTACCATATATGGAATACGTATTACAACCCCATCTGGGAATTTGAGTGAAAGTGACCACTTAATAGAGTGCTGCTTAATAATAAAGCCTGGTCCTCACTAGCGACATAAGCACAAGCAACATACGCAGACTAAGTATAATACATTGCTCATTAACGGTGCTTGTCTTTTCTCACACCTATTGCATAAATGGTGTGACTCCCGAATCTGCGTATGTTGCTTATGCTTGTGCTTATGTCAGACTTAATATACAATTTAAAAGGATTCTAAACAATAGAGGACCTGAGGCGTAACAGAGGTTTGACTAGTGAAAAAATGTTGAATTATTTAATTTCAGATGTAGTAACATTTTCATTCAGCATATTTTATTTTTGGTTTTCCAGGATATCCATATGAAACTGAAATCTATGGATTACTATCTCATATCAATGCTATGTTTAAATGCATTCCTATTCTATTCACAAAGTCTGACTGCATACGGACTGATGTCTCTTATATCACCAGTAACATTTAGGTGAGTTGTTGTTATATTCTTTTGAAAAATAATGGGTGTCCCCATTCACATGTCAATTTTCATTGTCTACACATTTTAGTATGTATCCCATTCATTATTCCATTCATCCATCCACCCAACCCATCCGTCATTTTTCCTTTCACCCACCCTGACTAATGCAGAGTATCCATCTTTGAATTCATCCTTCCTCCTTTCCTTCTTACCTTCCTTTCTCTTTCCTCTCTTTCCTCCCTTTCTCTTTCCTCCCTTTCTCTTTCCTCCCTTTCTCTTTCCTCCCTTTCTCTTTCCTCCCTTTCTCTTTCCTCCCTTTCTCTTTCCTCCCTTTCTCCCTCCCTTTCTCCCTCCCTTTCTCCCTCCCTTTCTCCCTCCCTCCCTTTCTCCCTCCCTTTCTCCCTCCCTTCCTTTCTCCCTCCCTTCCTTTCTCCCTCTCTTCCTTTCTCCCTTGCTTCCTTTCTCCCTCCCTTCCTTTCTGCCTTCCTTTCTTCCTCCCTTTCTCCCTGCCTTCCTTTTTTCCTTCCTTCCTTTCTCGCTTCATTCCTTTCTCCCTTCCTTCCTTTTTCCCTCCCTTCCTTTCTCCCTCCCTTCCTTTCTTCCTTGCTTCCTTTTTCCCTTCCTTCCTTCCTCCCTTCCTTTTTCCCTTCCTTCCTTTTTCCCTTCCTTCCTTTTTCCCTTCCTTCCTTTTTCCCTTCCTTTCTTTTTCCCTTCCTTCCTTTTTCCCTTCCTCCCTGTCTCCCTTACTTCCTGTCTCCCTTCCTTCCTCTCTTTCTTTCTCCCTTCCTTTCTCAATTGCTCCCTTCCTTTTCCCTTTCTTCCTTACTGATCTATTTATTTCATCTATCAGTCAATTCTTCTTTTCTTCTCTCCCTCCTAAGCCTATCTATATCTATTTATCCATTGATATATTTCAGTGTGTCCAATACAGCCAAGAGGGCAGTTCTAATCTGGGTGTCAGTGCTAGTATTTGGTAATCAAGTTTCACCTCTAAGTGCATTAGGAACTATTATTGTAACATCTGGAGTCTTTATGTATCAGAGATTTAAATCTAATGAGCGCACTTGGGAGGCAGAACATGCCTCTAAAGGAGCACAACATGTATAGAATACATGTAGTGCAATTGCTAGACTGTGAGTCATTTCTTTATTTTATAATTTTGAGCAATCAAGAGCAGAGTGAATATAAGGGGTGTCGAATGGTCCCCACAAAAAGTCAAGAGTCTCGCAAAATTTTGGTCAAAATTAAGCTGTCTCAGAGTCTTGAATTTTGAAAGTAAAGGAAATCAGTGAAATAGTGTCTTGGAGTCTCGCATGGTCTCGCCTTGACCATTTGATACCCCTAATATAACTACTTGTCTGATCTATAGACCTTATGCATTAATGTAGAATCGTAAAATCTGATTTCCTTTGTTATTGGGAATATATTACAGCAATATCTGACCATCTCTTTGAAGAGAGGGTTTTCAATAATGAACATGCCAAATTTTAGGGCTGTACTATGCAATCTTGAAAAGTTATAGTGATTTGAAATTACAAAGATTTGTACCAGAAACCGGACTTTGGGCCTAGATGCCTCGTTTCCATGTATTTTGCACCTTTCAAACGCTTATTACTTGATGATAGTTTCATTTTTATTAATGCACTTTTGGGGGTAAATACTAAACTGTCGATGGTCTTTCAATCTATTATTTTACCTTTACTTAACTCGTTATTGCAAATTTATGCAAAGTACACAAATCGAGTATTGCATAAGGTCTATAGACTGCAAAAATAGCAGAATCAGTAAATATCATTTATATGGTGTTTTTAAAGTGCCCCTAATAAATAATACAATATTTTGTGAATCATTTCTTCCTGATGTGTATAATATGATGGTTTAATATTTCTAAATTTGAACCTTGCGTTTATGAGTTATAGAGGATTGAAATCTCAATATGCAAATTTGATGACGTCTACCCAGGCTTCATATATTATACAAAAATGCCCTTGTGCTAATTATTGACATTTGAAAACTTACATAATATTTCCAGTCTTTATGAATGATTTTATAACTTTTTCCCCATTTAAGAAAATAAGTTCTTCTTGAACAAGTCTAAATAAGTTATGGCAAAAGCCTGGGTAGACGTCATCAAATTTGCATATTGAGATTTCAAACCTCTATAACTCTGAAACGCAAGGTTCAAATTTAGAAATATTAAACCATCATATTATACACATCAGGAAGACAAAGATTTGTATGAGAAATACTCCTTTACAGTTCCCGGCGCCATCTTGAAAGGTAGCCACGCCTTTGCATTGAAGCGAGACCAATGGTGACCTTGCAATGATATGATTGAGACCTTTTTTAACACCTTGGACAATAATTGTAATAATTTATTACCGGAATTCACATGTCTCTATCATTGCAAGGTCACCGTTGGTCTCGCTTCGATGCAAAGGCACGGCTACCTTTCGAGATGGCACCAGGAACTGTAAAAGGGAGTATTGAGCTTTTTGGACTGACAATCTTTGACTCCAAGCATATATATATACTGACTTTACGATGTTTTGGTGTACAGTAAAAACCCGCATATAAGAAACTGCAGATTAAGAACCTCCAGGCTGAAATTTTGCCAATTAAGCATCCAATATATAAGAACCAGTTCAGCCTGACAAATGAAGCACTAGGTTCTTATTGGAAAAATGACTAAAGCTCAGAACACACAGGTACAGTCAGTGCTGAATATGCAGAAATATTATATTTACTATACAATTGGGTTGTTAATGTTTAGTGTGAATATTAGACCTTTCAGGGTCAATAGTTCACTAATTAAGACAAATTGTAAAGAAATGCACCATACTGTATCAGGAACAATAATTGTTTGTTTTTTTGCCCTGTAAAAAAGAACCTATTCAGCCTGATTTCTCACTAGACACCCAATATATAAGAACCATTTCAGCCTGATTTCTCACTAGACACCCAATATATAAGAACCTATTCAGCCTGATTTATCACTAGACACCCAATATATAAGAACCATTTCAGCCTGATTTCTCACTAGACACCCAATATATAAGAACCTATTCAGCCTGATTTCTCACTAGACACCCAATATATAAGAACCTATTCAGCCTGATTTCTCACTAGACACCCAATATATAAGAACCTATTCAGCCTGATTTCTCACTAGACACCCAATATATAAGAACCTATTCAGCCTGATTTCTCACTAAACACCCAATATATAAGAACCTATTCAGCCTGATTTCTCACTAGACACCCAATATATAAGAAGCTATTCAGCCTGATTTCTCACTAGACACCCAATATATAAGAACCTATTCAGCCTGATTTCTCACTAGACACCCAATATATAAGAACCTATTCAGCCTGATTTCTCACTAGACACCCAATATATAAGAACCTATTCAGCCTGATTTCTCACTAGACACCCAATATATAAGAACCTATTCAGCCTGACTTGGAAGTTCTTTTATGCGGGTTTTTACTGTATTATTACTAAATTAAACTAGCTATATACACCCTATGCATAAATCGATTTATGTAATTTGCATAAATTTGCAAAAACTGAAAGAATAACGAGTTAAGTAAAGGTAAAATAATAGATTGAAAGACCATCCACAGTTTAGTAATTACCGCAAAAGGTGCAAAATACATGGAAACGAGGCTGGTAGGCCCAAAGTCCGGTTTCTGGCACAATATAGCTTCTTTTATAAGTTATATAACTATAACTTTTCAAGATTTCGTAGTACAGCCCTAAAATTTGGTGTGTTCATTTTTGATAACACTCTCTTCAAAGATATGGTCAGATATTACTGTAACATATTCCCAATAATGAAGTGAATGTGATTTTACGATTCTACCATTTATGCATAGGGTGTATACAGTCTTGCTAAAAATGCAATTGTATTTTTAAAGACCTTAGTCCTCAGTTTATGCAAATTACTCTGCCAATTTTGCATTCAGTCTGTGTAAATGCCGCCACAGCGCATTATTCATATTCTATTTTTGAAGAAAAAATATGTTGGCTCACCATCTTATGCAGTGTTATTTAGACTGATTCCATAAGTCGCTGTTTTCACTCCTTTTAGATAGGTGGTCGCTCAACTACATGTAGCTAGTGAGTGACATCAGGATCGACAGAGAGCGAACTGGGACCGACTTATGGAATCAGTCTACAGTGTTATAATAGGCCCTCACAAAAAATTGAAACTTATCGAAGCCTCTTGTAGGGAACAAACCAGAAGACCCAGATTCTAGGTCATCAGATATGCGCATGCTCAATAATCTTCTAACTTAACTGAAATGTAGATGAAATTTTGCTAGAGCATCGGCGAGAACTTCACTGAAGTCTGCCATTTTTACACCGGAAGTTAGAAAATATTGAGCATTCGCATATCTGACGACCTAGAATCTGGGTCTTCCGGTTTGTCTCTTACCAGAGCATTCGATAATTTGTTAGAAAGCTGAGAAGGGTCTGGGTACGAGAATGACAATAATGATAACGATGATGATGATGATAAGGACTTCAAATACAAGAAGCATCTCTACTTATACAAGCCGTATGTGGTGGGATTTTAAGACGAGTGGGTTACCTGTGTTTTTTACCACAGGTAACCCACTCACTTCAACAATCCTGTTATTAAGATCACAAGTAAACTCATTAAAAATAACTCGTCATACACCTTATTCACGCGTGCTGGTTTTCGAGATCAGAATACTAGGATCTTTCACATACAAATGACCACTGCCATCTGAAAAAGCAATTATTCATCAATATTTTTGGAAAATTTCAATAGTTTTGAATAAAATCACGAGAAAATAGCGTAAATGACATTTATAGAATTTAATATGGGATTTTGCCGTCATGCGTACCAAATTTTTCGAAATTGCTTAATTTCAAGGTTTAACACTTTCCACTAAAAGAAGATATTGATATAAGATAAGTGTAAAAGTTTTAGAGAAAAATGACATGTCCTTGCGGAGTTATGAACGTTTTTAATTCTGAAAATACATCAGAACGAGGCTTGGTACGCATGACGGCAAAATCCCATACTAAACCCTATAGATGTCATTTACGAAATCTTCTCGGGATTTTATCCAATACTATTGGAATTTTCCAAAAATATTAATGAATAATTGCTTTTTCAGATGGCAGTGGTCATTTGTATGTGAAAGATCCGAGTATTCTGATCTCGAAAACCAGCACGCGTGAATAAGGTCTATTACTGATAAAGGTGGAGCTGGTGCAAAATTCAGGGGGGCCAGTGTCATCTCTTTAAAAGTAAATGGGAGGGTGGAAATACAAATATATTTGTGCCCAAGGGGGTGGGGGATCAAAGTGCCAAGGTTCAAACTACACCAAAACACTTCCAATGGCAATGATGTTAATTGATCCTGTAACGGGAAAAACTTTAATTAAAATGTATTTACAATTTCTTATTAAATTGATATTATCAATTAATTAATTATTAGTTCAATGCTATTTTATTTTGCACCAAGTAATGTATTAAAGTATACTTACAGCTAGAGCAAGCCTAAGGGAAGAAGTCTTCAATAAACTACACGTGGGCAACATTGCGGCCAGGAATTGGAAGGGGGAATCGCGTGGGCAGGGGTGACCATCGAAAAACCTCGAAAAATACCCTGAAAAATTTCCACCCTAAAAAATATGTCATGATCTAAAAATCACCCTAAAAATATCCTCCCTCGGGGGAGGGGGAGGGATGGCAACAGCTGGAATTGATCCATGCATTAATAAGTTTTTAAAAATACCATCTATTCAAGATGGAACACGCTTGTTCCAAGTTTCGTGATACCCTAAAAAATACCAGCAAATTGGATTTCGCTTGACCAAGCCCTAAAAAAGACTGGATTAGCGATTTCAAACCCTAACTGAAATACGACGATCACACCTACCAGAAAAATATACCAAGAACCTGGTTATTATACTAATACCACAATCCACACAAACCATGTTGTCACGTTTGTCTGTCTGTCTACAAATCATACAAACTGGTTATTATACTAACACCACAATCCACACAAACCATGTCGTCACGTTTGTCTGTCTGTCCACAAATCATACAACCTAGTTATTATACTAATACCACAATCCACACAAACCATGTCGTCACGTTTGCATGTCTGTCCACAAATCATACAACCTGGTTATTATACTAATACCACAATCCACACAAACCATGTCGTCATGTTTGTCTGTCTGTCTACAAATCATACAACCTGGTTATTATACTAACACCACAATCCACACAAACCATGTCGTCACGTTTGTCTGTCTGTCCACAAACCATACAAACTGGTTATTATACTAATACCACAATCCACACAAACCATGTCGTCACGTTTGTCTGTCTGTCTACAAATCATACAACCTGGTTATTATACTAACACCACAATCCACACAAACTAACTTAAACAGAGTATAATACATGTATATTTTACAAAGTATAATCAAGAAGCAAGATCTATACTATATACATGTAGTACTCGTTTACAGGAATACATGCAAACTATTTATATTAAAGGGGGACTCTGACGAAAATCGTTTTAAAATTTAATTTAGCTGAAACTTCATTGAATAATTCTTCAAGGGTCTAATAATCACCAGTTAAATTTTTTTTTTCGATATTCCAGAGGGAAGTACTATATTTTGATGAATCTTTAGAGGAGTCAGTGACGTCATCTACTCAACCCAACATTCAGCTCCATACATTTCTTTGTAGTTTTGTGATCAAAATATATCAATGTATTGTTCAGATAACAGCTAGCTCTGCATTAATTGAACAAAACTGGTCAGACATGCAATCAATCCTAAGCACAAATAATGTAAGAAAACTCCTTCACCCAAACTTTTAGCTTCATAGAAATAAAATCATTCAAGAAACTAATCACAAAGAAATGTATGGAGCGAAGCCGTGTTGATTGTTTGGGTTGAGTAGATGACCTCACCGACACTTCTAAAGATTCATAAAAATGTAATACTTCCCATATGAATTTTGAGAAAACACATTAACTAGTAATTGTATGGCTCTTTGGGATTATTTCAGTGAAGTTTCAGCTAAATTAAATTTCGAACGATTTTTGTCAGAGTCCCCCTTTAAAGAAATTATCTGAATAGCTGCTGTAACTAACAGAGTATAATATATTTTACAAAGTAGTCAAGAAGCAAGATCTATACTGATAGTACTCGTTTACAGGAACACACACAAACTATTTATATTAAAGAAATTATCTGAATAGCACCAGTAACAGAGTATATAATATATTTTACAAAGTAGTCAAGAAGCAAGATCTATACTGATAGTGAAGTACTCGTTTGCAGGAACACGCGCAAACTTAATTCATATGAAAGATTAATTATCTGAATAGCTGCTGTAACTAACAGAGTATAATATATAATTCTCATAAAAATATGATATATGGCTCAAAGGGAGAGCACTTTGTAATTAATTTTAATTTTAGTGATTTTGATTCCGTGTCTAAATAAAGTTCATTCATTCATTCATATATCTGGTATATCAAGAGACCATAATACAGGGTATATACACTGACGTTTGCAGAAACATTGTACATAGTATACATTTATACAAACATCTAATGAGATACAAAGTGTGAAACATATAATTATTTACTTATTTTCTTCTAATATGTCAGAAACATCAATAAGAATATGTACTTCTCGGATCTAGAAAGGACAACACAATAATTTTCAGCACAATTTTGTGCTAAACAGTTGTATTTTAGCATTGTTTAACATAAATTTGCATCATCATTAGATATTTGTATAAATGTAAGCTTATAACTTACTACAACGTTTCTGCAATCGAGTGTATATTATATATACAATTATATTTATATGATAAGGATGTGGCCATGCATCCATCAGGTTATTGCACATTTGGACGTTGATGTACGTGTTTTCAACTTTTGCAATTGTTATTGAGGTTGTTACTTATCTTAACAGTAAGTGGATGACTTTCACCATACGCTGTTTTACAAATGATGAGGGCTGTTTCGTAGTGTGTTTTCGCTTCATCGTATTGTCCCAGTTTAGAGAAAGTATTACCAAGGTTGTTCAGTGTTCGAGCTATCGATGGATGATTTTCACCATACGCTGTTTTATCAATGACAAGGGCTGTTTCGTAGTGTGTTTTCGCTTCATCGTATTGTCCCAGTTTATAGAAAGTAAGACCAAGGTTGTTCAGTGTTCCAGCTATCGTTGGATGACTTTCACCATACGCTGTTTTACAAATGATGAGGGCTGTTTCTTAGTGTGTTTTCGCTTCATCGTATTGTCCCAGTTTATAGAAAGTAAGACCAAGGTTGTTCAGTGTTCCAGCTATCGTTGGATGACTTTCACCATACGCTGTTTTACAAATGATGAGGGCTGTTTCTTAGTGTGTTTTCGCTTCATCGTATTGTCCCAGTTTATAGAAAGTAAGACCAAGGTTGTTCAGTGTTCGAGCTATCAATGGATGACTTTCACCATACGCTGTTTTATCAATGACAAGGGCTGTTTCGTAGTGTGTTTTCGCTTCATCGTATTGTCCCAGTTTATAGAAAGTAAGACCAAGGTTGTTCAGTGTTCGAGCTATCAATGGATGACTTTCACCATACGCTGTTTTATAAATGACAAGGGCTGTTTCGTAGTGTGTTTTCGCTTCATCGTATTGTCCCAGTTCATAGAAAGTAAGACCAAGGTTGTTCAGTGTTCGAGCTATCGATGGATGACTTTCACCATACGCTGTTTTATAAATGATGAGGGCTGTTTCTTAGTGTGTTTTCGCTTCATCGTATTGTCCCAGTTTATAGAAAGTAAGACCAAGGTTGTTCAGTGTTCGAGCTATCAATGGATGACTTTCACCATACGCTGTTTTATCAATGACAAGGGCTGTTTCGTAGTGTGTTTTCGCTTCATCGTATTGTCCCAGTTTATAGAAAGTAAGACCAAGGTTGTTCAGTGTTCGAGCTATCAATGGATGACTTTCACCATACGCTGTTTTATAAATGACAAGGGCTGTTTCGTAGTGTGTTTTCGCTTCATCGTATTGTCCCAGTTTAGAGAAAGTAAGACCAAGGTTGTTCAGTGTTTGAGCTATCAATGGATGACCTTCACCATACGCTGTTTTATAAATGACAAGGGCTGTTTCGTAGTGTGTTTTCGCTTCATCGTATTGTCCCAGTTCATAGAAAGTATTACCAAGGTTGTTCAGTGTTCGAGCTATCAATGGATGACTTTCACCATACGCTGTTTTATCAATGACAAGGGCTGTTTCTTAGTGTGTTTTCGCTTCATCGTATTGTCCCAGTTCATAGAAAGTAAGACCAAGGTTGTTCAGTGTTCGAGCTATCGATGGATGACTTTCACCATACGCTGTTTTATAAATGACAAGGGCTGTTTCGTAGTGTGTTTTCGCTTCATCGTATTGTCCCAGTTCATAGAAAGTAAGACCAAGGTTGTTCAGTGTTCGAGCTATCGATGGATGACTTTCACCATACGCTGTTTTATAAATGATGAGGGCTGTTTCGTAGTGTGTTTTCGCTTCATCGTATTGTCCCAGTTCATAGAAAGTATTACCAAGGTTGTTCAGTGTTCGAGCTATCAATGGATGACCTTCACCATACGCTGTTTTATAAATGACAAGGGCTGTTTCGTAGTGTGTTTTCGCTTCATCGTATTGTCCCAGTTCATAGAAAGTACAACCAAGGTTGTTCAGTGTTCGAGCTATCGATGGATGACTTTCACCATACGCTGTTTTATAAATGACAAGGGCTGTTTCGTAGTGTGTTTTCGCTTCATCGTATTGTCCCAGTTCATAGAAGTAAGTAAGACCAAGGTTGTTCAGTGTTCGAGCTATCGATGGATGACCTTCACCATACGCTGTTTTATCAATGACAAGGGCTGTTTCGTAGTGTGTTTTCGCTTCATCGTATTGTCCCAGTTCATAGAAAGTAAGACCAAGGTTGTTCAGTGTTTGAGCTATCGATGGATGACTTTCACCATACGCTGTTTTATCAATGACAAGGGCTGTTTCGTAGTGTGTTTTCGCTTCATCGTATTGTCCCAGTTTAGAGAAAGTAAGACCAAGGTTGTTCAGTGTTTGAGCTATCGATGGATGACTTTCACCATACGCTGTTTTATCAATGACAAGGGCTGTTTCGTAGTGTGTTTTCGCTTCATCGTATTGTCCCAGTTCATAGAAAGTAAGACCAAGGTTGTTCAGTGTTTGAGCTATCGATGGATGACTTTCACCATACGCTGTTTTATCAATGACAAGGGCTGTTTCGTAGTGTGTTTTCGCTTCATCGTATTGTCCCAGTTCATAGAAAGTAAGACCAAGGTTGTTCAGTGTTTGAGCTATCGATGGATGACTTTCACCATACGCTGTTTTATCAATGACAAGGGCTGTTTCGTAGTGTGTTTTCGCTTCATCGTATTGTCCCAGTTTAGAGAAAGTAACACCAAGGTTGTTCAGTGCAGCAGCTACAGAACCATTGGTTTCATGGTGTGGAATATTACCAATGTATTTGTCATAATCGGAATGCTTTACTGCATATAGAATTTCTTTCACTTTGGATATTGGCACTTTTTGGATATTTTCCATGTCACGTACACTTAGCACTATTGCCAGGCGTAATTGACAAACACTTTTGGCAGGTTCATATTTGCCATGCTCTTGACAAATCTTCCCTACTGATGTCAAAGATAATAAAAAGCTATCGTCGTTGATTAGAAAGCTAGCACTTTGAAGCTGCTCAACGTAGGATTCAAGTCGTTCTGCAATTGTTGTCATGTGATTCACGAGTTGTCTTGTCACAATAAAATGGTCAGCGGATTCCATGTCAAAACGTGTCAGTTGTGAAAAAGCAGAAATCACAACAAACATGTCCACTTCCTTCAATCTTCCTTGGTTGTTTCGCAAACAGTGATAGACCACTTGATGAACGCTAATCACTTTCGCATCTTCAAAGGATGACAATACTAAAGAGGAAGAAGAAATTCTGGAAGCCACTTCATCTTCGTCTTGATCGGTCATACACTTCATCACGTACTGAACGACGTAATGCAATGGGATGGGCTCTGGAGCTATAGCTGACAGAAACTCAAACGCATGCAACATTATCTTTTCTTCAACAATTTCTCTTTCCACGGACAAATGGACTGCTGCCGTCATGGTCGTGGTATAAATCAAGCTTGTTCTCTGATATACCTTCTCAGTTATTTCACGTTTTCCTTTCTCCAGTTTTTCCAGGTATTCTGGCCATGTAAACAGTTTGTTCGTAGTGAGTGCGCTGTGCACGGAAACACCTGCGCAAGATAACGCAAGTGGTTGGAAATCTAAGACTTTAGCTGCTTTTAACATCATCTCGTCCTCATCTCTCAAGCCTGATACTCTAGAAAGTAACTCCATTGCGTCATCATGCGTCATTCCGGGACTTAGAGAAACATGTAGACAATGAGAACTAAGAGCAATAGAAGGGCTGTCTTGGGTGGTGACCAGGATCTGACCCTTACCACTCATCTTCTCACCACTCTGTGGCCAGTACTTCGAAAACGATTTCAGATCGATCACGTTGTCTACAATCATCAGCCACGAAGAATACTTGGCTACTTGTTTATCAGCAAGAGCTTTCAGCTGAATAATTTGATCCTCTTTGGAAAGATCTTTCGATGTCGCAATATTTGTTATACAATCTGGATGACAATTTAATTTGCCTGCAAATCCAACATACGACTGAAACAGTGTGTCCATGTTAGAGGCATTAATCGTCGTAATGAACTTGAGATCCGCTGTGGTGTCATCAAAGTACTTATCTCCAATCTGTCTTGCCAACACACTCTTACCGCAGCCCGGATTGCCAGACAGATAAACCATCGTTGTCTCTCCCTTCTTTTCACTTGATAGTCTGTTCATCTCTTCATAAATCCTTCCAACTTCTTCCATTCGATCAATGGTGTCATGTGAAGGTTTAGGAGGCAACACACAAAAACAACTTGGTTTTGCATTTCGTTTCTTTTCATCTTCCAAGTCCTTCTTGATGTTCTTAAGCTCCTGTTTGATGTTGTCCAGCTCCTTTGTAGGAAAGCTTGTCTGGAGTTTCATTTCATTAACTCTGATCGTATCAAGCGTCAATGTGTTAAATGCAGTTGTAATCTTCTGAATGGATGCTTGGAATTCTGCATCGGTTAGACTTGCATCATTATTGTGCGCGACTTCGTTGCGGATTTCTCGTAAAACATCGACGTTGGTCTTCACTATGGGTGATAACGTTGGTCCTACACTGTCTGAATACATGATTGCGTAAAACAAGCAAGTGCAGTCCCATTCTCTCCTGTCTCCACTGATCATATTTCCTAGAAGGCGGTTGTTACGACTGCGATTCCTTTTGGATTCCATTGCATAGAAAGACGTGTAATTGATTGGCGTATCGATCCACTGACCGTGCGGCGTAGCTGTGTATAAAGCGTCCCATTCTTGCTTGAAAATCGTTCGTAGACCTTCTGGGACGATACTCAAGGCGATGTTACATACTCTAAAGTAGTTGAGCTGTTCCACGGTAAACTCCATTGTTTCTGTTATTTGTACAAAAAAGGCATATCAATAAATTACATACACTGAAATCTTCACACACTGTTCGTACTATCAACTTTTGCTTCTAAAGCCTACAGGCGACAACAGACCCCGCAACAAACATTCAGGGACTCCTAACAGCTGTTAAGAATCTATCTCTTCAGGTAGATGCTCTGGCCAACGACAATAAACAAATCAAGGATGTCAAAAATCAAAATGTGCGCAATAGGCCGAAAATGCAAAAAGTGCGCGATAGGCAAAATGTGCGCAATAGGACGAAAATGCAAAAAGGGCGCGACAAGCAAAATGTGTGCAATAGGCAGAAAATGCAAAAAGGGCGCGATAGGCAAAATGTGCGCAATAGGCCGAAAATGCAAAAAGGGCGCGATAGGCAAAATGTGCGCAATAGGCCGAAAATGCAAAAAGGGCGCGATAGGCAAAATGTGCGCAATAGGCAGAAAATGCAAATAGGGCGCGATAGGCAAAATGTGCGCAATAGGCCGAAAATGCAAAAAGTGCGCGATAGGCAAAATGTGCGCAATAGGCAGAAAATGCAAATAGGGCGCGATAGGCAAACTGTGCACAATAGGCCGAAAATGCAAAAAGTGCGCGATAGGCAAAATGTGCGCAATAGGCCGAAAATGCAAAAAGGGCGCGATAGGCAAAATGTGCGCAATAGGCCGAAAATGCAAAAAGGGCGCGATAGGCCGAAAATGCAAAAAGGGCGCGATAGGCAAAATGTGCACAATAGGCCGAAAATGCAAAAAGTGCGCGATAGGCAAAATGTGCACAATAGGCCGAAAATGCAAAAAGTGCGCGATAGGCAAAATGTGCGCAAAAACCGAAAATGCAAAAAGTGCGCGATAGGCGAAATGTGCGGAATAGGACGAAAATGCAAAAAGGGCGCGACAGGCAAAATGTGCGCAATAGGCAGAAAATGCAAAAAGGGCGCGATAGGCAAAATGTGCGCAATAGGCCGAAAATGCAAAAAGGGCGCGATAGGCCGAAAATGCAAAAAGGGCGCGATAGGCAAAATGTGCACAATAGGCCGAAAATGCAAAAAGTGCGCGATAGGCAAAATGTGCGCAATAGGCCGAAAATGCAAAAAGTGCGCGATAGGCAAAATGTGCGCAATAGGCCGAAAATGCAAAAAGGGCGCGATAGGCCGAAAATGCAAAAAGGGCGCGATAGGCAAAATGTGCACAATAGGCCGAAAATGCAAAAAGTGCGCGATAGGCAAAATGTGCACAATAGGCCGAAAATGCAAAAAGTGCGCGATAGGCAAAATGTGCGCAAAAACCGAAAATGCAAAAAGTGCGCGATAGGCGAAATGTGCGGAATAGGACGAAAATGCAAAAAGGGCGCGACAGGCAAAATGTGCGCAATAGGCAGAAAATGCAAAAAGGGCGCGATAGGCAAAATGTGCGCAATAGGCCGAAAATGCAAAAAGGGCGCGATAGGCCGAAAATGCAAAAAGGGCGCGATAGGCAAAATGTGCACAATAGGCCGAAAATGCAAAAAGTGCGCGATAGATAGGCAAAATGTGCGCAATAGGCCGAAAATGCAAAAAGGGCGCGATAGGCTAAATGTGCGCAATAGGCCGAAAATGCAAAAAGTGCGCGATAGGCAAAATGTGCGGAATAGGACGAAAATGCAAAAAGGGCGCGACAGGCAAAATGTGCGCAATAGGCCGAAAATGCAAAAAGGGCGCGATAGGCAAAATGTGCGCAATAGGCCGAAAATGCAAAAAGGGCGCGATAGGCAAAATGTGCGCAATAGGCAGAAAATGCAAAAAGGGCGCGATAGGAAAAAAGTGCGCAATAGGCCGAAAATGCAAAAAGGGCGCGATAGGCAAAATGTGCGCGATAGGCCGAAAATTCAAAAAGTGCGCGATAGGCAAAATGTGCGAAATAGGCCGAAAATGCAAAAAGTGCGCGATAGGCAAAATGTGCGCAAAAGGCAGAAAATGGATAAAGGGCGCGATAGGCAAAATGTGCGCAATAGGCCGAAAATGCAAAAAGGGCGCGATCGATAGGCAAAATGTGCGCAATAGGCCGAAAATGCAAAAAGGGCGCGATAGGCTAAATGTGCGCAATAGGCCGAAAATGCAAAAAGTGCGCGATAGGCAAAATGTGCGGAATAGGACGAAAATGCAAAAAGGGCGCGACAGGCAAAATGTGCGCAATAGGCCGAAAATGCAAAAAGGGCGCGATAGGCAAAATGTGCGCAATAGGCCGAAAATGCAAAAAGGGCGCGATAGGCAAAATGTGCGCAATAGGCAGAAAATGCAAAAAGGGCGCGATAGGAAAAAAGTGCGCAATAGGCCGAAAATGCAAAAAGGGCGCGATAGGCAAAATGTGCGCGATAGGCCGAAAATTCAAAAAGTGCGCGATAGGCAAAATGTGCGAAATAGGCCGAAAATGCAAAAAGTGCGCGATAGGCAAAATGTGCGCAAAAGGCAGAAAATGGATAAAGGGCGCGATAGGCAAAATGTGCGCAATAGGCCGAAAATGCAAAAAGGGCGCGATCGATAGGCAAAATGTGCGCAATAGGCCGAAAATGCAAAAAGGGCGCGATAGGCTAAATGTGCGCAATAGGCCGAAAATGCAAAAAGGGCGCGATAGGCAAAATGTGCGCAATAGGCAGAAAATGCAAAAAGTGCGCGATAGGCAAAATGTGCGCATTAGGCAGAAAATGCAAAAAGGGCGCGATAGGCAAAATGTGCGTGACGAGAAACTATTTATGTCGATGACTCATAAAGATCCGTGTAGGTACGTGTGTATTACATCTTTAAACGTACTTGAGGTCACTTGAGGTTGCATATTGATGGCGCCACAAACGTGTCAAATAGTTATTGTTCGCTCAGGGCAAATACTGAGATATTGCTAAGTCATCGTATTCGACGACTAGAAGTGAAAGAAGCAGTTGACCTGTGCAGAAGCGAAATTATGTTGTATCCAAGGCAAGCCATCCATCAGTTCTTCTTAAATATCCTCTCACATACAAACGCATACGCCGATTCGTGTGGGCCAACTCTAAAAGATGTTGAGCGTTTTCGACTGGGCCTTTACACGAACTCATCAAAAGCAAATCAAATCAACTCAAACTCAAAAGCAAATCAAATCAACTCCACACATATATACATATTTTCCCTCGTCAAGCAACTATCAGTCATTGTCAGGTCTTTTCATCCTCACGCAACTGACATTGTCCTTATCATAAGCCCGAGTATACGCTCATTGAGCGTCTTGTTTCAGCTTTAAAATTCGTAGCTTACACGTTGTACACCAACTCCGTGCGGAGAAATTTTTGATATTTTAATAATTTCATGAGTTATTAACTGATTAGTAAAGAACAATATATTTTTGATAATTATTGATATCTCTAGAGAGCATAGAGATAATGATCTTGAATTTCCGATAAAATGCGGCTATCTGGGACCTCGCCGTATAACGCTATCTGAAAATTTGTTGATCTTGACATATATCTAAAACGCGTATGTACTATAAACTTCTAAAGATTCATAAAAATGTAAGACTTCCCTTACGAATTTTGAGAAAACACTTTAACCAGTAATTGTATGGCTCTTTGAGATTATTTCAGTGAAGTTTCAGCTAAATTAAATTGCGAACGATTTTCATCAGAGTCCCCCTTTAAATGCACGGATTCTGTGTTAAAGCGACTTGAATGCATACAGGTCGGTAGGGGTACCCTGATACCTAAAGGCATATAACCAGCATGCATGGTTTTTTTTGAAAAAGTATGTGGGCCTATAACCGGGGGGCCTTATAAACAGGGGGCTCATAAGCGGCAGTTTACCGTACTCTCAGAAGACAGGAAATGCTATTTTACATCAAAAAATTTCAGGGGAACACCTCCCACCCCCTAGGGGCTTGCAACTTGGGTGGCCTTGGTTGGTGTAGTCGCACTGTAATACCGTATTAGCAAACTGTCATGGCTAGTCCTGCACTTGGGCTGTTCCATCCGCATCTCACTTACATGTAAGAGGACATATAAGTTTCAATATTGAACGGGACCATTACTTTAGGGAGTGGTCATTAATTATGGGTATGGGAGGGGGGGGGGGGGTAAATGGGAGGGGGGCTTGAAAAGTTTCAACAACCTTTTTGGGAGGGGGGAAAAGTTTTATAAAATTGGTGAGGGGGGTCAAAAACGTTTGTGCCCATATTGATTATTCTGATGTTTAGATATTATCTACAATGTAATAATTTATTATTATTAACTAATAATTATTAACAATATCAACTTGTTGAATTGAACTACTCTCAGAAAGCAGGAAATGCTATTTCAGTACATCAAACATTTTCAGGGGAGCACAACTAAGAGGTACGTCGATCGAGGCCGAAATCACTTTTGAAAACGACTATAAATTAATTCTCCAAATCATCATGCATCTTGCTCTTTATAGTAATTTATCGTTTGAAATAAATGTTCTGGGTTTCAGAGCTTTAATAGTGCTACTCGACCGTACCAGATCGCACCGAAGATTAATATTTGTATCCGGGCAATTGTACGGGGAGTTCTGGAACAAAGAAAGCTCACTTCGACATGGTATTCAGTTGAGTTCAAAGATCCCAGATAGTTTGTGCCAAATTTCGTAGGAATTAAACGTTTCTATAGATAGCCTTAATTATAACGGGGCTTAAACAATACACTATATATATATAATCGGTAGCTAAGCACACTTATTGCGTGACATTGATCAATTTGCACAGCAAGAACAATAGCTTTTGAAATAGTGCTCGCCGTATGGAATATATAGAGATTATTACATGTTACGATCATGATATTGTTTTTATTCACTCGATTTTAATGACAAATCACTCACTCGCTCGAAGACTCGCTCGTTCGTAAATCTCGTATATATCACTGTTCAGTTGTTTAGTTCGTTTTTTTGGGGGTACTGTTTATAATAATTTGATCGGGTTTTATCACTAATCCCAGGCCAGGGAACATTTTACAGGCAAATAGAATGGGGGGCAAGGGCGTTAGCCAGAATGTTCTTGGGGGGGTGGGGGGGGGGGGGGGTGGTCCACACTCCATATCGTTCACCACCAAATCCCCCCTCCCCTCCTCAAACATATAAATTTAAAGAGTAGACCCAGAGGAAAGGGGATATTGTTTCAAGTTTGAGAGTATCACTACCACCATTATCATTACACAAAGCCAAGGTTTCTGACTTTGTACCGGAAGTTAAATTCTAGTTCATAATGTAATCAGGGTTGGTGATCGATTGTGAACAAGTTCGAGGTTAGAACTAGACTGTGAACATAGACGTGATTCGAATAAACGAAGTAATATGTAGTACAACAAAAGTGGAACTTTTCCTCATTCGCATGACAGTTTCTTTCGGGTTCTTTTCATGAAGACTTCATTTGATCAAAGTGAAAGTGGAAATACAATCAAACAGTCGTTTATATCACAACGATCGATCGATTACACCACGATTTACTGACATTACAATAGTTAGGTTACACTTACCATCAGTAATACATTGGTCTCTTGTGTCTTCTAAACCATCATTGTGGCCTGGTTTTAGTAACGAACTAAAATCTGCAAGCAAAGCACAACTAAAGTCTGGAACGGCTGTACATGGTAACGAGGTTGGGTACTTCCCCAAAGAAATATGCAGGGAGGGGAGGGAGGGGAGAAGCAACAACAAATCATGCAAAAATGGATCTTGGAGCCCAATGTGGCTACAAATAATAGAAACAGGCTTTCTTTCCCACATAATAGTTGTATTTTTGCTCAATATTTCCATTTTATTACTGTATATATGATCTTCTAGAATCCTGCATTCGTTCCCTCCCCTGCACAGGGGTTTTAGACGAACAATGACGTCATACCAAGCATTTTTATTTCCGTCACGCAACACTAGCTACATGGATTCATTTGCGGGATTCATTTGCGGGATTCATTTACATTTAAAATATTTTGCTCTTTTTTGCTTTTAGTTCCTTTTCGTGTTTATGGTCTCTATGAACTTTGTCCTTTTTCGTTTTTATGAATTTAAATTCAATATTTTACTTTTCCAGCACAAAATGACAAATTGTGACGCACGGTGGTAGGGTGAGTAGTACAGCTGAATCATCATGATTCATGGTCGCTCGCTTGTTTATCAATGCTCTGCTCAAATCGAAGTCAAAAAGAAAACACACAGAAAGAGAGACAGACTTCTTGGCAGTATCTACTGCACAGATACTACCGATGCATCACTCTAACCGACGAAGAAGATTATGCATCAAGGCCATGGTCGCGTGTCTAGGGATTGTGCTTTTAGTACTGTTAGCTTGGCAAATACGAGCCGAAGGCCTTGGAATTACCATACCCTATGTGCTGTCAGGGAAACTCAATCTTAATGCTAAAAGTACTCATAGAAATAACGACAAACCAGACACTCAACGACAACAACAGAGGACTACGACAGAAGCTCCAGAACTAAGAGGTTAGTCGATCAATGCAACTCGCCGGGCAACTCGAGGTCGAAATCACTTTTGAAAACGACTATAATTCTCCAAATCATCATCTTGATCTTGCTCTTTATAGTAATTTATCGTTTGAAATGAATGTTCTGGGTTTCAGAGCTTTAATAGTGCTACTCGACCATACCAGATCGCACCGAAGTTTAATATTTGTACCCGGGCAATTGTACGGGGAGTTCTGGAACAAAGAAAGCTGTCACTTCGACATGGTATTCAGTTGAGTTCAAAGATCCCAGATAGTTTGTGCCAAATTTCGTAGGAATTGAACGTTTCTAGATAGCCTTTTATAACGGGGTTTAAACAATACACTAATCGGTAGCTATATAAGCACACATAAACACTCAAATTAATTGATTACGTGGAAATCATTGCGTGACATCGATTTGCACAGCAAGAACAATAGCTTTTGAAATTAAGCTTATAATGTGAGTGCTCGCCGTATGGAATATAAACATATACACCTATTTCAAAAAACGTTGTCGCGTTCAAAGCAACAAGGAAAAAGCCAAGACCGAAGTGAATGCTGGTTTTGTGTTGGCAATTATTTAAATCACAATTGTTTCTATAAGGACTAATTACAAAATGTGAACATTTTCACATGCTTGTTTGCATATCACACTTCCTTCCATAGAAAATAGGTCTGATTTGAATAATTTGGCAACACATAACCAGCATTCACTTCGGTCTTGGCTTGACGCTTGTTGCTTTGAACGCGACAACGTTAGTTGAAATAGGTGTATCATTATATTGTTCAGTTGTTGCATTCGGGTTTTTTGGTACTGTTTATAATAATTCGATCGGGTTTTATCACTAATCCCAGGCCAGGGAACATTTTACACACTCCATATCGTTCACCACCAAATCCCCCCCTCCCCTCCTCAAACATATAAATTTAAAGAGTAGACCCAGAGGAAGGGGGGTCACAGGCACCCTGTGACCTACCCCTGCCTACGCCCCTGAGGGGATATTGTTTCAAATTCGAGAGAATAATTTCATCACAGCTTTTAGTTGGAGATTGGATACCTCCTCATAACAACCACCTCCAGGAGTAACTTTGTGGCCGTTGTGTAGAGGCTGTGGCCTTCAAAACTGAAATCATGTTGCATATATAGGGGAGTATCCTATGTAAACCATCCTTGACCAAAAAACAATACTGTGTTCTATTTAACATCTATATATATATATTTTTAATATTGGGATAATTTTAAAAATAATAATTTAATTTATCATCAGAAAAACAAGCTATTGCCAGCCAAGCCAGCAAAGTGTCATCTACTCGTCAGTCACTTGGTACAACAAGCCAAACTTCTATCAACTCACAGATTGTACCAGTATCTAGTTTAAAGTCATGGTCTTATGTTTATGGTGAGGTGGGATGCTCTGGTAACCCCTGGCGTAATCATTTACTACAACTGTTTAAAGAATGGACAAAATTGGCTGCAAAAAATAACATTGAATATGTATTGAGTGATGGGTCACTATTGGCAGCTTTGCGCACTGGAGATGTGATTCCCTACGACTCAGACATGGATATTTTCATTAACATCAAGTATTTTCCTAAATTGAAGCAAATGTCAGTGAAAAGGAATTTCGATACTTATGATGGGAAAATTCGACTAGTGATTCAACCCGAGTTTGAAAAAAACATATCTACTGAAGTCAGAAAAAGATATACATGTAAAGGAAAGGTAAGTGTGAAGCTGATACGAATAATATGACTCGATTTTGTATGGCCAGGGCTGTACATAAGGTCAGTGTATTTAAAAGCAAATAAATAAATAAAATAGTACAGTTCTCAATACTTTTTGGTATCTATTTCTTTGCCTTGCTAGGGGGGGAGGGGGGGGGAGTGCAGTTATTTGCACTTCTGTTTGATGCCGCCATGTATAGTATAACATATATATATGCTTCCAGCTGTTCCCACCCTGAAAATAAAAACCTGCAATTTATTTTTTCTAGCTAACTCCACGAATGGTTGACGTGTGCTCATTTCAAGATCCTATGGCTCGACTTGTTTACAGAAATCTTCAGATCGACTTCTATCCTATCTACGTCAAGGGAGACCTCTTAATAAGTGACCCAGATGGTGATATACACACATACAAAAAGAAAGATATGTTTCCTTTGAGATCTTGCAAATTCATGGGGTATGATAGCTTCTGTCCTCAACATCCATGGAACATATTGCAAGCATCCTACAGGACAAGTAACTTTGAAGCTACTTATAAATGTAAAAGCAAAATGTGGGTCGACAAGAGTGGAAAATCTGCATTCTGATACTCGCTCTTTGTGAGACTCTTAAATTTCTATAGTAAGCAAAAAAATTATGTTCAAAGAAATAAAAAAGTGAAAAATCAGGGCCGTACACAGCACAGTTGCCGCCCTAGCAAGTTGAAAAAGACACTAAAAAGTACTGAGAACTGTACAATTTTTATTTATTTTTTGTTGTTAAATACATACTGTCCCCCTTGAATTTTGGGTTATGTACGGCCCTGAAAACATATAATTATTAATATATACAGGCTTGAGATGGTAGGACTTGTGAGCCGCAGATTGGTCATTCTCGTACCCAGAGCTCCTTGGTCATTCCCCTCTCCCTAACAGCCATTTCTAGGCCGATGTTGATTGGTCCAAATGTCTGCGCATGCGTGACTTTCATTTCAAAATGCCCAATCATGATTGGTCAATCTATAATGATGCTCGGAGCTTTTAGAAGAGAGAGGGGAACGACCGATCGCGAGGAGCTCTGGGTACGAGAATGCAGATTGGTTAATATTTTTGGGCTCATTGTTCAAAATGGCGGCGCTAAAACACAGGTAGCCCAATAGTCCATAGATACCTTTTCAAATTAAATCTGGATTTTCAAATTCAATCAATACAGACAAACAACACTTTTACCAAGGATCGACTCTTGTGTCTTGTGATCATTAGAACTGTCATGTATACGTCGATCTTCTTTTGCAAGAGCGAGCCGAATACATCTGTATACACACAGTTCTGTCTTCTACAGAGCCTTGAATGCAAGATGACGGCTAGCTAGATCTTTTTATCCAAAGCCAGAAAGTATGATAACTTACCGTCTCTTTCACTGTTACACTGAATAAAGGCACAGGTAGCCCATAAAGTTTCTCACATGGTTTCAAATTATGCATGTATTTTTTAAGGCTTTTATTCCAAACCTTATTCACGTGACGTCCCTAACGACTAATACACTACGTTTAAGCATATCAATGAAGCTTCGCCGAATAGACTACAAAAATCACACCTTAATATAATATGAGTGACTACATGGAGCAATGGTCTAATAGGGTTTATCTGAAGTTATGGCTTAGGGGCCGGATATCCCCTCCCTCACTGGCCTTTTGGTTAGGACCTAGTTTTATGTAGCACCGGGAAATTTCACTCATTACGTAAGTTGATTCGATGTCTCAGCTTCTTAGAATGTCTCAGGAGAATCGTTTCATTATTTCTTTTTTCAAGTTTTCTTTTTCGTCTTTCCTTTGTAGATAGTAGATCCAAACAACAGGAAGTCATCGCGACCAACCGGAAGTCGAGCCGAAGAACAGGATAGCCCGGTTTTTGAGCGGGAAATGAGTGTTCCGAAAGTGGTACCGGAAGTCGAGCCGAACAATCGGAAGTGATGTCAGCACTATTTTGTCCTTTCTACGCAGACATGGAGCTTGAGTTTTCTCTCGCCAGACAATACACAGGAATCCCAATGTGATCAAAACATCAAATTGTTATTTCATTTGAAAGCAAAAAATCAATATCTGAGGGAAATGAAGGGATTCATGTTCTTCACCGTGCTGAGGTAGTTTTGTAAATGCTAAAACTATTAATTCAATTGGCGCCCAAATCGCATATATATGACGTATTTCCGGCTTTACGCAACTGAAGTGACGTATATGATTTCGTGTAAAATGACGTATGGGTCTACGCATGCGTAACTGAGTTTCTTTATCTGTGACGAATTTCCGGTTTTCATGAGATGCAACAAAGTGATTCAATCAACTAAACTTTATTTCAAAAATTCACTATAAAAATATTAATTTGTATTAAAAAAAGATGTCATCAAAACCTAAATTACTACTTACAATAATATATTGTAGGATAAGCATAGAACAATTAAAGGTATTAAAGCATGCATCTGCGCATGCTCAGAGTTTACTTGACTGCCATACCTCGTATCCAGTCTCTTCTCCTTTCATCCCCTTTCAGAGAGAAGAGACTGGGTCGAAGTTAGAGTGATACAAAACTCAAAATAAATTCCTCTCTCGCCTCAGTCTTCCGCGCAACTCAATTTCTTGTTGTGGGATACCTGTGGTAAAGTTACACAAGAGATGCTCTAATGTATGCAAGCAACAGCAAACAATGTGGTCAGCAGCAACACCCAACTAACAGCATGTGCAGTCGATGTCACACCGGAAATGAGCTTTAGTAGTTTGTAACCTCTAAAGTCGTGCTTGTTGTTGACATTGTCAAACCTGCTGTACGACCAAACAACGTACATTTGACCAGGCTGAAAGCAATGCATCAGATACAATCGTTAGTCAATAATAAAGCACAGGAAGCCCAAGCAATGCATTAGAAATAGAAAAGCACAGGAAACCCAAGCAATTCATTAGATACAATCGTTAGTCAATAATAAAGCACAGGAAGCCCAAGCAATTCATCAGATACAATCGTTAGTCAATAATAAAGCACAGGAAGCCCAAGCAATTCATTAGAAATAATAAAGCACAGGTAACCCAAGCAATCCATTAGAAATAATAAAGCACAGGAAGCCCATGCAATGCATTAGCAATAATAAAGCACAGGTAGCTCAAGCAATTCATTAGAAATAATAAAACACAGGTAACCCAAGCAATTCATCAGATACAATCGTTAGTCAATAATAAAGCACAGGAAGCCCAAGCAATTCATTAGAAATAAAAAAGCACAGGTAACCCAAGCAATCCATTAGAAATAATAAAGCACAGGAAGCCCAAGCAATTCATTAGAAATAATAAAGCACAGGTAACCCAAGCAATTCATCAGATACAATCGTTAGTCAATAATAAAGCACAGGAAGCCCAAGCAATTCATTAGAAATAATAAAGCACAGGTAACCCAAGCAATTCATCAGATACAATCATTAGTCAATAATAAAGCACAGGAAGCCCAAGCAATTCATTAGAAATAATAAAGCACAGGTAACCCAAGCAATCCATTAGAAATAATAAAGCACAGGAAGCCCAAGCAATTCATTAGAAATAATAAAGCACAGGAAGCCCAAGCAATTCATTAGATACAATCGTTAGTCAATCGTTAGGTCGTTTACGAGAGGTGCGACCGTGGTCGTTTACGAGAGGTGCGACGGCGGGTCGTTTACGAGAGGTGCGACCGCGGGTCGTTTACGAGAGGTGCGACCGCGGGTCTGTGAGCGTGGGTCGTTTACGAGAGGTGCGACTGCAGGTCGTTTACGAGGTCTGTGACCGCGGGTCGTTTACGAGGTCTGTGACCACGAGTCGTTTACGAGGTCTGTGATCGCGGGTCGTTTACGAGGTCTGTGACACGCTGCGGTTAGTCGGCTCGCATTACCCAGGGTGGCTATTGTCGCTAATTACTCATTATCACCCAGTGATCATGTTACAATTATATTATATCAACCACAGAGACCAGTGTTTGGCGACAAATATTTATTGAAAGACGGAACTCAGTCTGACCGAGTCTTAAATAAGATACCCAGGGTTCGCCAAGAACTGGGAAATGTGGATGATAAAAAAATGTGCGTAGTGGGATGTTAATAATCGATGGAAATTATAGATAAGACAAAAAATGGAATTAACTAGAATAAATGCTGTATACGCCTGGCCATCGTTTCCGATGCTTACAATTTCTGTTCTTCGGACATTTGTGACCGCGGGTCGTTTACGAGAGGTGCGACCGCGGGTCGTTTACGAGAGGTGCGACCGCGGGTCGTTAACGAGACGTGCGACCGCGGGTCGTTTACGAGAGGTGCGACCGCGGGTCGTTTACGAGAGGTGCTATTACATGTCTATTATACCAACCTTAATAACCAGGTCGTTCAAGGAGTCCTTGGTGTCAACGAGTCTTTTAAACCGAATGGTGGTCGTACCGTCCACTTCTGATGACCCCAGTAGGTAGTAGTTCTGTAGGGAGTCGACTGGAGGAACCTTGTGGCCATTTGTGAAGTAGTCCTAGATTATAGCAAACACGAGCAAAGAGTTATTCCTAGTACTACACCGAGAAGTGGATAGTCCCTCAGAACTGGCCGCACCTTTCTCAATAACAAATACTGGGCGCGAAAGAGATATAAAGACTACGAGAAGCGCGCGCATAATCTAAGAAAATTATCGCCTCTGGCACAGGAAGCCCAACATAATACGTATTGCGCACGCGCGCGCTCTACCACAGGAAATCCATAAAAAAAGACGCCATTATCTTTTTATTTAGTAGCCTCAGATGCAATGGTTGGGCTGCCTATGGCTCTCTCTCTCTCTCTTCTGCTGTACCGGTCCAGTTCTGGACTAAGAAGTGGGTTGAGAAAAATGGGCGCAGTTCACCATTGGTCTCCTTCGCAAAAGTGTTGTTGCGTTACCGTGCAAGGAGATCAATCTTTACTAATACTTGGTGAAATGAAAGTTAAAGTTGACCTAATTTTATGCTAATTAGGGTCACTGGAGGGATACACCCACACGGAAGCATAATAATAATAAATGTTAAAATAATTAAATAAATAATAATAATAATTAATTAATAAATATAATATATTTTTAAAAACCACGGAATCAATAAAGGTTGCGTCCGCAAAGTCTCCACTTTGGAGAAAGTGTTTTTAAAAGTTTGCATACATTTTCGTTGAAAACAATGTCGTCGCGGGAGCTCACTCCTTGAAGATCACACTGAGTAAGTAATAAGTAAACATTGACAAAACACAGATTTATGTTTGAGCTGTCGTGAATTTCGACTGTTAACCGGGAAGCGAGATACCTAGTTTTCTAATAGACCGGTGCTGTAATAATACCCTAGCACATGAGAGATATTTGTGTCTTGTTGAGCGCCTTTTACAGTTAATTATTTACAAAATTATATTTCAATATTAATAAAGTAATGAAATCTTACATGGATTTCTGTGGAAGGTTTCTCCGGCAGAACATAGCTTATAACTACATCATAGTCCTTCATGTTTCCAATCTTCTCTGCAAACCCCATGGCGACCCATCCAATCGTCTTGACTTGTACAGCAAAGTACATCATCTCCTCAGAGCTGTTGTGACTCCAGTACAACATGTACTTCTTATTGAGGTCGTCTAGCTGCACGCTGTTTTGATATTCGTCCGATAGACGGCCGTGTGCACAACCGAGAAAGGCTATAATTACCGACCACACGAACACACTCGTCATTTTAGTGGAACAGAAGTGGTCTAAAGGAGTGCCTCTCGCTTGGTGGCCGTGTAGCGATGCACTGTTATATCATGGTTTCCTATGTCAATATTAATACCATTTCAAAATGTGACCGATGTTTGGCATATTTAGGGTCAGAGATCAGGGTGTTGAGCCTATAAACAATGGCAACGCAAACCGTAAGAAATTGCAGGCGGGTACTGCCGTTTTATGCACGTATCAGCGGCTTCCCCGAGGGGTCGACCCCCGGGCTAACCAGGGGGATTGTAAAAAGGCAGGAACAATCTTGATCATTTTCCCCCAGGGGTGGGAGAGTCATCCCTTTCAAAGTCCCCTGGTTAGGGTCTTCCATAATAATAATAATAATAATAACTTTATTTTACAAGGGAAAAAACATATTACAGCTTGAGCTGAAAAACCATGAGCTACAATCCACCGTCCTTTTGCATGAAACCAGCTTGAAGTCGAGATCGATGGAGCCAATTGACTATAGTTTAATACTGAATCTCGTTACTAATGTTATTTCTATAAACACTCTAAGTTTTTAATTAACTTTATAAGACTTCATACATTAAATGTACAAAAAGTACAAATGTATTAGTTGGTTGTGGGCTTTCATGAGTGCACACCGTCAAAGAGGTTGTAAATGCCTATGGAATGGTTTAAAACGTACATTTGTGTTCCAATAAAATATAACATGTTCTAGTTCAGTTCAGTTCAGCTCCCAAATAGGTGTTACAAATAGAAGCCATTTCTCAATTACTTATTTTGTCAAACCGAACAATAACAAAGTTAGCTAAAATTGTATTTCTGTGATTACAGTTGTCAGTCGGCGTCCCACACAGGCAGCCCAAGCAATACATTTGTGGAGTGTACGAACGTGATTTACAGTGAATGTATGGGGCGAAAAATACGTATTTTTTGTTTTAATAAATTTGAACATACCTTGGTCCTGTGTTGTTGTTAATGCTATTTAACGTCATTCTGGCTGGTTTTTAGCCGTTTTAGAGCGGTTTTTGAAAAATTAGCCCACCAGTCAAAAACCGCTCTAAAACGGCTAAAAACCAGCCAGAATGACGTTAAATAGCATTAACAACAACACAGGACCAAGGTATGTTCAAATTTATTAAAACAAAAAATACGTATTTTTCGACCCATACATTCACTGTAAATCACGTTCGTACACTCCACAAATGTATTGCTTGGGCTGCCTGTGGTCGTCCCAGCCTCTCTGTTCCAAGTTGGATTTTCACACAGGTAGCCCAAGTTAAGAACACATCGAAAGCCAGCAGTGATCTCATATCCCACTTATTCTTGTATTGAAAGACGAAAATCAATCGCCGTCGTTAGTTTCGTGACGAAAACAATTTCAACAAATCCCCCACCCCAATTTTCCAACCATAAAACATTTACATCCAATCCCTCTGTATTCCCCCACATATCTCCGTGGTTAGCCCGGGGGTCGACCCCTCGGGGAAGCCGCTGATACGTGCATTACGATACAGAACAAACTGGCTAGAAAAAAAAAACTCCTTTGCAGACTACCTTATGACACTTTATTTTCACGACACTTTAATTTCACGAATTTCGCGATTTAAAAAAATTCGCGATTTAAAGTGTCGCGAAAATTTGCATGCGCGAAAATTAAGTGACCGTACATATAAGCTTTAAGTGAATTATTAGCCTTTAATAATCGTTGTGAGTCCACTTCTTAAATGTCTTCGTATATCGCTATTTTTTAACACTAGTCATTGTACCTTGCAGGTTTTTACCAACTTGTGTACCATGATTCGTGTACGAGAATAAGATAAATACGAATCAAATGCAAAAATTTATTTTCGATTTTAAGTTAAATAGCGAAGGTATTTAATAATTGGTTGATCGACGAAATCGCGAAAATAAAGTGACTCAGTTACTACAAATTTAACAAAATCGCGAAAATAAAGTGTCGCGAAAATAAAGTGTACTAAGGTAGCTAGGGAGTTCATTAATTATCATTCGGCCATCGCCACATCGGAGACCAGTCGCCACATATCGGAGACCAGTCGCCACATCGATCGGAATTGCAGTCGCACGGTTTTATAGATTCGCACCTGAATTACGCATGCGCGTGATCCAGTCTCGGATAACCTCTGTACAAAGACTGAACAGGCGACGGATGGACTGGGAAAAGAGAACTGAAAGAGAACAGACCCAAACGAGGAACGTTCAAAACGCGAATAATTTGATGAAAAACTGATCAATAAGAGGCTTGTACAGTCATTCTCGTACCCAGACCCTTCTCAGCTTTCTAACGAAAAATCGAAGGCTCGATCTGGTAAGAGACAAACCGGAAGACCCAGATTCTAGGTCGTCAGAATGCTTGTACAGAATTGGAGACAGAAAAGTTTAAGCGACAACGTCAAAATTGGTAAGTTTGAAGTTGTTGCCTGCTTCAGTTATTTATGTAAACGTATCACAGGCAGCCCAACCCGGAGTTGCTTCAGAGGCTAAGTTAAACTGAACTGTATGTGTCCGTTTTCTGTTGGAGTAGCTGCTAGATAGCGCGCAACTCTCGTGCCCAGAGCCCACGTTCCTGTACAGACCTAGAGGAACGTGGGCTCTGGGCACAATATTGGAGCTCCCTGTGCGTCCCGTAATACCGCCCGCAGATTATTGAACGTGTCAGTTTCGCAAAGGATAGTGGTAAAATGTACAGTCATCGGTTTTTTTTGGTTTGTATTACTCCATTCAACACTGTTTTGTTTACACTATTTGAACTATTCTTTAATAACTCACTGGAAGACAACACACCCTAAAGCGCTAAAAACCGAGTCTTATTTCATTGGTACCTTTTATATCGACAAAAGACGGCAAAAAAACTCACACTAAAGTAACATTCTGAAAGTCAACGAAAGATGGTGTATTAGAGGATATTAGAGTTATTGTTATTTGTGAGAAAAAAAATTGAGAAAATTCAGTTGCAACTTACAGATCTTGTTACCATTTTTACAGTAATTTTTGGGAAATATTTTTTAAGAGATCACAGCCGACAGATTTAGCAAGAAAGTGGGATTCCGCAAAGAAAACGACTTCTATAAGATGTCGAGGGAGAACAGGTCTGAGTCTCACTTTCATGCATAGCTTGGTTACCAAGTACAAAATGGCGTCCAACACGACACTTTTCATTTACACATCTTTTTCTTTCGTCACTCAACTGGTAACAAAATACAATTTAAATGACACAAATATGACAGTTGGACTAATTAGAAGAACATTACCTACATTTTTAAGTTAGTCTTTGACTAACGAGCTAATTTTCTGATAGTTTGTTTGTTGTGTTTCCTATTACTTATCCAGGCCAAATAAAAATTCAAGTCAGAGCCTCGATATCGATCTCTAGAGCCGCGCATGGCAAGTTCAAGTCGAACTTGGCGATGACGTCAGGATGAAGAACTCCCATAATTCCAACGGGTTTTCCATCCACTAAGATCTCACCACATCGACCAGGGAAGAAAGTGGGATCTAGATTTTGAGAAAAAAGAAAAATTTGTTTGAATGTTTCATTAGTTTATTCATCGCTTTCATAAATACAATCGATTTAATTCTACTTTTCTCAATTGGGCTTCCTGTGTCAAAAACAAAAGATGGGAGCCTGGGTAGGGTCTCTCAGTTTCATTTGCCACAACAAACACCTGTTTCCCAACTTCCTTTGCGGTCTCAAGGTGAGCATTTTTCAGTGACAACTTTTTAAAAATAGCTGTATATCACACGTCACGTGACTCACCATCACATGGTCTAAGATGGTAGCCTTGGTTTGGGTCAGCGGTTTTATCAGCTGTTGGCTTGATCTCCATCCATTAATTGCATGGTTCGGTCTAGCAGACCATGAATAACCTTGAAAACAAAACGGCAATTACAGTCAACCCTCTCTAACCCACGGGTCACCCTAGGGACCGACTTTTGCTGTCCGGCTTAGCGAGGTGCGAGCATTAGAGAGAGTGAATTTACAGTAAAATAGCACTTCAGGGATCAGACAACGGTGTCTGTCTTAGAGTATCCCCCGGCTTGGAGAGAGAATGTAGTTGATGACGAAGAGAGCTGATCTCATTCCCAGTTCCTTCTCTTTCGCTACCTACAAACGATTGGAGAAAACTGGGTACGAAACTGTCACGAATCATGGCAGAGTATGAAAAAGCCGATAGAAAGATAACAATTGAAAATAAATAGAAATACAATGACGCCCTTCCCTTTCCCACCCCCCCCCCCCCCCCCCCCCCCCCACATACAACGTACATATTTGTTACCTCGAAGCCAGGCGTTTTGTTATAGTTAACAGCGCAGAAGCGCCTGTTATTACGTGCTCCAACATCTGAAATTACAATTACAATGAAAGAAAATTAGAAGATGATTATTATAAAACGAATAGTCTTACTGATAAAGTTAAAGAACGTTACAGGCTACGAGAAAGCAAAACCGGAGAATCCATACCTTTGACGTCATCTTTGTGCACCACGTCAGACATCTCGAACAGCTTTATAGGTAATGGCATCTTTTTATTGCAGCTGACAGTCTTGAGTAACCCTGGCAACAGCGTTGTCCTAGCAACCTACACCCACAAACACAGATCAAGCTAAATTACACCTCTCATTTTCCAGAGTAAAAACCGAGACCGAGGGAGAGGTAGAAGGGAGATACGGCACCTCCCCACCCTCCCCTCCCATACCACTTACCTGAAATTCTACAGTTTTTGGATTACTGATGTGAACTGCGCGAGTCTCACTGAGCGGCTTCTTAAGTTTCTCTGAGATATCGTCACGTGAGCACTGTAAGACAATTCATCCAATCACACAACACAACTTAAATACTGGACTATTAGGTACCTACTGGGATCCCTTTACTATATTTAGGCCAAGGAGAACTGGAACCCAAATCAAAGCGCCCAGTCCCTCGCGGAACAATAAATAACAGGTAGCCCAGAGGGGAAAAGAGAGTACAGAGGAGTACAGAAGTAGTTCAATATTTACCAAACAAATGTACATCACGAACATTTGTTTGGGTTTGACAAGTTACTTACCAGTGCAAAGGTCAACACTTCAGTAAAACCAGCCTGAGCGATCTCTTGTCTCAGCAAATCGCATATCGTGTTTAACTTGAACTAAAATAAGACCATTAATTAGAGAAACAACACTATGATGATGATGACGATGTAAAGACTCATCATCTTTAGTCACTGTCTTCATAATCATAATAATCATCATCATCGCATCGTCATCAATCGTCATCGTCATCACCAATCGTCATCACCATCACCAATCGTCATCACCATCACCAATCGTCATCACCATCACCAATCGTCATCACCATCACCAATCGTCATCACCATCATCAATCGTCATCACCATCATCATCAATCACCATCATCACCAACATCATCATTCATAAGCCACGACGTTGATAATGGATATGTTTAATTGATGATGATACCAATGACAATACATTACAAATCTAGACTGTATTTACCTGGTTCCCAATCGTAAGGGTTGACGGGATAGATTTCACAATGTTATTAAATCCATAGGCGATAGCAGCGTCTTCTATGACGTCACAGGCATGAATCACATATGCGATGACGTCAAGGAAAAATGTAATTACAAGTATTTAGCAGATGGTCCTTTGCAATACCGTCATATGTAAACCCACAAGTCAACCACTGGCAGCCCAACAGTTTCAATGCTGTATTTCTGCGGGCGTCTTGCGGGACGTACATGTACACAGGGAGCCCAACATAAAACGTATTGCGCGCGCGATCTCTCTACCACAGGAAACCCATAAAATGATGCGTATATACAAATATCTTTCCATTTATGCATTGTAAGTAGCATGCTTGTGTTTTTACTTTGTGCTGCGCTCATGATTCCACTTGAGCTTTGAACATTTTATGGCGTCAAGCGTGTGTCAATAAGAGTAGAGACAACTCAAAACCATCTGCAATTTGTTAAATACACAGTTTTGAGTCGAGACAGAAATATGCAAAATATGTCAAACTAATTTCAAGAACCAGGTTTTGAGTAATGCTACGTAGGTATTTCAAGGATATCAGCTCTGGTTGGAGGGATTTCTACTTTGATGTTCTTCCCATCATCCGTCACTTCACTTTTAAGACACATACGTGTTAGCAGTTTTGCTAGGTTTTCTGTGGTTTCGCTAAAAGAAAGAGAATTCATGTGTACTAAGCCTTCGTCTGAGTATTTCTTGCATTAATTTATTTGTGCGTCGATTTTGTAGTGGTTTGTTTATTTACTTATTCATGCGTTCATGTAGTCAAAATTGTTTCACTCTGATTCATTCCTTTCAGTTTTCTCTCCCTCACTCCCTCGCTCTCTCTCTCCCTCCCTCCCTCCCTCCATCCCTCCATCTCTCACTCCCTCCCTCCATCCATCCCTCCATCCCTCCCTCTCTCACTCCCTCCCTCCATCCCTCCCTCCATCCCTCCATCCCTCCCTCCATCCCTCCATCCCTCCCTCTCTCACCCTTCGATAAATGAGAGGCAACAAACTCACTTTATTCCTATTTTCTTGTTAATCTCATCTGCAGACACAATCTCATAGCGATACTTGAGTTCCTACACACAGAACAAGGAAATAGAGAACAATTACTATAAGCATCAGCTCAATGAGTCACCAGTGTTTCTATGCTTAGATATCGAGTAGTGAAGTGACAGAACTTGACCTACCGGGTATACAAGAACAGACCCATCAGGTTGTTCCACTTCTACTGACTCCACCCTACACAGATATGAATTATTATACATATGTATTCATTCATTCATTCAGTCAGTCAGTCAGACAGGTAGTAAGTCAGGCATAGCTGTGTGTTAACAATCAGATGAAAAGGGACAGGATGGTAGGAAGGATGGAAGGAAAGGAGGATGGATAGGATGATGGATAGAAGGATGGTAGGAAGGATGGAAGGGAGGAAGGAAGGATTCAGTTGGTCAATCAGCTACACAGTCGGTCGATTGGTCAGTCAGGCAGACAGATGGTCAGTTTGCAATTGCTACTTCACAATATTAATAATAATAATAATAATAATAATAATAATAATAATAATAATAATAATAATAATAATAATAATAATAATAATAATAATAATAATAATAATAATAATAATAATAATAATAATAATAATAATAATAATAATAATAATAATAATAATAATGACGATGACAAATGACAATGATAATAATAATGACGATGACGAATGACAATGATGCTGATGATGATGATGATAATAATTAATAATACTTACACAAAAGGTTCCTTACAGTATACACTGAACAGTGTCACTAAAGTGTCCAAGACTATTTTAGCCTGTAAAAAAAAGGACATTAAACCTGCCGCGATACACGAGGGGACATAGAGACTGTGCACATGTTAGTAGTATACACCCCTGATATAGTGGAATCTGTGGGGGGAGGGGTGGTTGATAAAATATTTATCAAACTCATTAATAATTCATGAGGAAAACACAATAGAAATCACAACTGTGGCAGAGCTTGTATATCGTAAATCGTCCTCATTTACGTCAACTTTAAGTTGGATCTTCTCAGCCAAACTTAATCAAATCTTGAAAATTTTACCATTTGCCTTCGGCTTGTGATTGTATATTTTACAACGCGGCCGCTCATGTTTTAAACACTACATACACTGGTACAACATGTATACCAGGGGTATATACTGTAACTACTCAGTTTATTGGTTGTAGTTTTGTGTTCCTGCAATTCCAGCCTTTCTAAATAATTGTGGTTTATTGCAAACCTTATGTAGGTCTGTTGCTGTGCTTTCGATAAACACATTCTTTGTATTCAATGTAATCTTGGAGTGTTCACCTATAAATACAACATAATCAGATTTGTAGAATGTATGCTGTAGAATGGATTAGGGAAGGAGGGAAGGTGGGAAGGAGGGAAAGTGGGAAGGTGGGAAGGTGGGAAGGAGGGAAGGTGGGAAGGTGGGATGGGAGGGATGGGAGGGATGGGAGGGATGGGAGGGATGGGTGGGGGAGAGAGAAGGAAGGCATACTTTATTCCATTTACTCCTCCCCTGCCCTCCCCCTCACCACCCCCTTTGCACCAGCCACACAGGCCATCCTACATTGGAAAACAAAGAAGACCAACATTTATGTACAAAAATGAACCTACCATTGATGATGGGTGGCATTGAAAGCACCACATTGTTACTGTCGTAGATTACTGGGTAAACTGGCTCATCTTTGATGATACCAAGATACTGCTTTAGATGACTCTCACCCTAAAGAACAGGGTTGTGTGTTAACAATCAGATGGGACAGGATGGACGGATGGATGGATGGATGGATGGATGGATGGAAGAATGGATGGAAGGATGGATGGAAGGATGGATGGATGGATGGATGGAAGAATGGAAGAAAGGATGGAAGGAAGGATGGATGGAAGGGATGGATGGAAGGATGGATGGATGGATGGATGGATGGATGGATGGATGGATGGATGGATGGATGGATGGATGGATGGATGGATGGATGGATGGATGGATGGATGGAAGAATGGATGGAAGGATGGATGGATGGATGGATGGAAGAATGGAAGAAAGGATGGAAGGAAGGATGGATGGGAGGAAGGATGGAAAGATAGAAGGAAGGATGGGAGGAAGGATGGACACAACAACAACATGGATGGAAGGAAGGAAGGATGGAGGATAGGAAGGAAAGAAGGATGGAAGTTGGAAGGATGGAGGAAAGATGGATGGAGAGGATAGAAGAAAGGATGGAAGGATGGATGGAAGGATACTAGGGTGGAAGCAAGAATGAACAGATGGATGGAGAGATCCATGTTTGATAATCAACTTACAGAGTAGAGTTCCATTTGCTCAACAGCAGTAAATTCTTTAGTCTGAGAAAAAAAAATCAAATTTTTGATACCGGTAACAATTTACATCAGAAAGATTAAATCAACTGTCTTTACATAAAACATTCAATTAAAGATCTGTACCTGACTGAGAGGAATAAACTTGATATCTTGAGGAGGTCTGGCATCAAAAAGAAATGGACCCTTTAGGGTGTCATAATCGTGTGTTCCTATGGCAACCAGAGTCCTACGACGACAGAGATTGTGATGTAGTTTGTCTTGGAGGTCAATGAAACTGTTGTAGCTTGTCTGTGAGAAAAAAGTTGAGTAAAAACTTAATCATTATGACAAAACAGATATGTTCTATTCCATTAATGCATACATGTACATGTTCCATGTGCTTTTCCCAAGTTTGTGGAAAACTTTGGAACTTTTGGACGAACTTCACAACCCACTTATCAAAAGTATTGTGAGATGCACTACAAGCCACATACATGTACAGGGATTTCTATAGCAGCTAACAACTGGAAAACTCCTGGCAGCTACTTCAAAATCAGTCACACTCCATATCGTTCACCACCAAATCCCCCCACTCTCCCCTCTTCAAACATATAAATTTAAGAGTAGACCCAGAGGAAGGGGGGTCACAGGCACCCTGGGACCCCCCTCTGCCTACGCCCCTGCCTAACAGTACTTTTGTCAATTATATCTTATTCTGCAGATTTTTACATCGTTTGAAGGCAGGTCATGGTGAATGAATGAATGAATGGATGGATGGATGGATGGATGGATGGATGGATGGATGGATGGATGGATGGATGGATGAATGAATGAATGAGTGAATGAATGAATGAATGGATGAATGGATGGATTAATAGACTTTATTTAATGAGGGTAGCACGTGACAGTTTGTATAAACTGATGACCCTGTGGCCCCCCTTCATATTTCATTGAGACTCTGCATGTACGATTATACATTGTAGGTATTTTAATTTTGACATTATTCATGTCGCTACAATACCTTAGTGAAGGTGACATTCCTCAGGATTGCAGCTACACAATGTGGTCGTACTACTGCTGTCTAGAAAAGCATTAAAATAGACATACACCATTACTGTACTGTATTAAAGTAATAAGTTACTGTATAGTTGTGTGAAGAATTGAGATCAAAGGGGTTACATTTTTTGATATCTTTAATCTCTCCATTGCACCTTCAGGCTTTACAGCTTTGTATCTGGGTGCTTGCATTCTATACCATCAGAGAAAATGATAACACATCATCAATCACTGTTGTCATCATCATCACTGTCATCATTACCACCACTAATATCGCGCATATCCTAGATATAATTACCATTATCATCATGATCGCAATCATCAATCATTATCATCAATCAGTATCATCAGCATCATGTCCATCATCATCATTGTCATCATCATCATCGGTCATCATCACTAATCATCATCATCATCACTGTCATCATCATCATCACTAATCATCATCATCATCACTGTCATCATCATCATCACTAATCATCATCATCATCATCACTGCCATCATCATCATCACTGTCATCATTAGATATTTATCACTATAGTATATCTAGCTGACTCACTTCTCAAGGAAGACCAATAATCCTCTTGTTAGTCCCTCCAGGCACAACAGATCATACCTTCATCAAAATAAAGTAATCATTTCCTTTATAATAATCTTTATTTAAAAGAGGGTGACAACAAATAGCATATGCTGACAAACAAGTGGCCCCATTTCTGTAACAAATATTACCACTAGGCTAACGAAATACAGTCAAACCTCTATTAAGCGGCCCTCTGTTAAGCAGTCACCCTCTATTAACTCAAATTCACAGAAATCGATCCCCATACTTACTGTAAACTTAACCTGTCACCTCTATTAAGTGGGCACCTCTATTATAATAATAATAATAATAATAATAATAATAATAATAACTTATAAAGCGCTTATACAAATCGGTTCTAAGCGCTGATTACAATAAAAAGTAAAATATGAAAAAATATAGATATAATATAGATAATGGTATTTTAAGCGGTCAGTTGGCTAGTTCCCGAGGGTGGCCGCTTAATAGAGGTTTGACTGTATCAGCTGTTCAGCCTAGTATAAGAAGTACTTTATACCTCGTAAGTAAGTTAGCAAGTGTTATCAATCATAAATATAGATTCAGGGGGGAAACAAAGTCCCAGACAGGGTTTGAACCTTTGACCTCCTGGATACCAGTCAGGCACTTAACACTAACTCACTTACAAACTATCTCCAAGTATAAGCCATGGGTGCACATATCAGTGAACAAATTTTACGAAGAGAAACATTGTCTTTTCTGGTATAAATATTACCTGTTTGCTGGAATATCAATTTTAAATATGTCAACTTCTCGAGGCTTTTCGCCTTCTTCTTCTATCGTCTCTGTCACCTTGTACAAGTACAAACAAAATTAGTTATCAAAAAACTAAAAAATATAGTCTTTATTTGCTCCAAAAATGATCTACAAGACACAAGGCAGCAATGTTATAGTTGTATGCAGTGAAGACCAGGGGTCAATTCAATAAAACTTTTACAACTGTAATTTACAAGTGCAGCTATTGTTTTAGCTGCCAAGAACAATAGGCACACTTGTAAATTACAGTTGTAAAAGTTTTATTGAATTGGGCCCAGCTAGGGGTTAAGGAACAACAGAGGCAGCAAATAGCAGTTTCAAAAGTGAAGTATCCAAGAAATTGGGTGTGCTACAGACACTGCTGCTGCTATGACTCCATCACCAATATAGTAATGTCATGTCTTACCACATCATCTAGCTCTAGACCAAATTCAAAGCACAACTCATCAAATTCTTCATCAGCTGCAATAAGAATTTAAATAGGAGAATTTAAATTTTGATCAGCGATCGCTGATGTTCTTCTTGCATATACCCATGGATCCATTATTTTTATTATTATTTTTTTTATTTTTTTTAAATTCTATTTTATTTTTTGAAAATCTGAGATGATGAAGAATGCTGAAAACCTGATTGTCTCGGATTTTCCTGATATACTGGAACTAGGTATAGTGAAAGTGAAATCAAAGTACTACATGTTTGTACAAGGAACAAAAGCTATATCTACTACATGTACACCGAACAAGGAAGTGATATTACAACATTCGACTCTGTCTATTAAACAGTTGATCATTTTTAGAACAGAAAATGATTGAAAACAGATATATCACTAAAATCCTGTTGAAAAGATGTGACTACTATTAGAAAAGACCTTTGCAGTTTGTATGATTTATGAAAAACTGAATTTATATTCAATTCCTGGAAACTACATGCACACAGCTGATTGGAATGTTTCCCTCCAAAAAGAATTCAAAAATATAGCTGCATCTCAATAAATAGGGCTACATTATCTACTCTGCTTCTAGTAAGTTCATTCTAACTAATAATAATCTAACCGGTTTAATAATCTATCTACCCAAGAGAAACCCACAAGGCAGCCGCGAATAATGAAAATGAAAAGTGAAATTGAAAATGAAAGTATAAAACTTTATCAGATTTAAAATTAAATAAAATCTCTCACAGCCATCAGCTCTATTCTAGCTATAGGCAGCGTTGAGTAGCGTATATATATTGGTTGTTTGAAGTATTGAAACACAAAAAGAAAGATTTAATAATAAGCTTACTTCCACACGTGTATAAGTTATTACAAACCGGTGTTTCTTGACTCTACTGTCCTCTCTACTGAAATACTTACAATATGTTCGCCCAAGTGCTTTGAAGAGTAGCTCTTTCTGTATATCGACAGTCGGCATGGCTGTTAAGCGATAAAGCTAGAAGTAAACCCAGATATCCAAGCAGTTTGCAGCCGAACTTTGTACAATTTTACTTCAAATCTATTTCATCAGAATCAATGATCAAGATGAGTGAGGCTTGGTGACTAGTAGTTCCCAGGAAAGACGAGTAATTGATTACTAGGAACGCCTGGTGAAAGTTGTATAATCTTCAGATTTTGTTGATTTTCATATTGCTACCTACAATAGAAAGCTTCTTTTTTTCTTTCTCGCTTTTCTCCCTTCTTTAAGATATTATTTATTTCATTAATTCTTTCTTAATTAATTATATTTGATCTTTATCTCTTTTCTGACCTTTCTCTTTCATTCATTCATTTAGTCATTTAGTCATTATTCATGGTTTTTGAAATATTGTTAGAGTTAAAATCTTATTAAATCATTTATAATTAAATTATTAACTATGGCTCAGAGAAGGAGAAGAGGTGAAAGCTTACCAATATGCTTTTTTACAATTTTTTTACAAAAACTGAAGAAAAAATAGTGTCGGAAACAATTCAAGAAAGAAAACAAACAAACAAGAACAAGAACAAGAACAAAACAAAAAAAGAATGAATGAAAAAAAAAAAGGTGTCACGGCTGGGACTCGAACCCTTGACCCCAGGTTCAAAAGAGATGAATGCCGGTAATTTATCCAAAAAAGGACCATACTCCCAGACATTATGCTGAGTCACCGTATGTTACGTATAGGATGAAGATTTCGTCCTCATCCGCGCTATCCGGGCATTACACCAATCAGCTTAGTGATCAAAGAGGGAGGGAACAGTCGGATCCTAGTCCCACTAAATAACTGCCCCGCACCACTAGGCTATCGTGCACGCTTATTGATTTGGAGGACAAAATAACCTAGTGTATCTTGTGAATGGACTGTCTATTGTTGTGCAAATTACTATGGTCCCGTGGCTCGTGCCGATAGTTCAGTGCGTTTGAACCTGATAACCCGGGTTCGATGAACCTCGCTGCACCGGTATGATTTTATTTTTTTATTTTTTTTATTTTACTGTTTGCTTTTGTAAGAATATTTTTATACTCACGAAAATGATTATTTTAATAATGTAAAATAATGTAAAATAATGTTAAAATATCAAGAGGGAGGGAACAGTCGGATCCTAGTCCCACTAAATAACTGCCCGCGCACCACTAGGCTATCGTGCACGCTTATTGATTTGGAGGACAAAAATAACCTAGTTTATTAATATATATATGAAGTCTGTGTATCAGAAATATGTTATAAATACATTTTATCTAAATCTAAATCTATTTATATTATATTATTATTTATTTTTTTTTAGTTTGAGGGTAAGAAATTTTTGTAAGTGATTATTTCACTAATTTATGTGTTGAGTTATTTTGAAATAAAGTCTTCATCGTCATCATCAGAAATATAAATAAAGAAGTTATTTAAAAAAAACCTGGTTAGTCTGAATTGGTTAGTTTTCCGTTTCCTTTGAAATTTGGGATCGTAAGGTTCGACTCTGCAGTCTGCGTGATTCGTTCATCTCGCCTCAGTGAATCATGCCCGCACTTTGATTGCCGCCATTTTTTTGGAAACTGTTTCAGTGACGGATGTAAATCAGTTCTATAAACATACCTGCTAGACCTAGTTTGGATGCGAGCGCAGGCTAGCTAGACCGGACGGTAAAATATACTAAAGATACGCAACGATGTGTGTGCCGACTGACTCCACTGGAGTTCTGAAACTTAGAGACCATAGTCACAGTTGTATAAACAAGTCGAACAATTCTCACCAAATCACAATCTTTACACGACGACCAACCCGACCCATCTCACCAAGCTGAACAAATAAACGTGTGTCCAAGCGAAAATCCTTAGGTAATTGGGGATTGAATACACGTCAAGGAGATTTAATTAAATCCTTTCAAGAATTTGCTGGGGCTCTTGGTGGAGATGTTGTCATGGAAACCAAAATGGATGAAAATCTCCCCAAATCACGTTGGTATTTGAATTCCAAAGTCAGGAAAGATTAATCCTGCATTTAGTTTAATATGGTCGATTTTAGAGCGATCGGGGATTAGAATTTCATGTTTTGGTTCCAAAAAGTTATTTTTTATTTATTGTTATGTTAATGTTTGTATATTTAATTATAATTTGATTTCTCGGTAAAATTAAAAGACGAACTTTTTTTACATCATTCACTACATATACCTTTTTGATATTTAATCAGTTTAATATAATTTATAAACGTGACGTGTAGGTACCCTTATCTCTGATTTTTGGCATATCTGTTTACCTTCACTTACACTGAATATTTCACCATTATTATACAGCTACTTAAAAGCGTAAACAAAAACACGAAAAAACTTGCTACAAATGAATGAAGTTTTTCCTTGTTTCTTAATAGCTCATTATGTCACCGCAAAGTTCAGCAACAGCTTTGTAGTCCTAAAGTCGCGGCTTTTTTACCAAACATTTATACATTGAAGCCAAGTCCAAACGGACAATATATTCTGAGGTTTGTGGTCGTCAACACATTCTCATTTAAGGTATTGTGGCCTTCAATACTGGCACACCACAAGGCGAAGACAATCGACCGACTCATAAGTAAATGAGATTTCTCCGCCAAAAGAGCAACCAAGAATTGCGACGAAAAAGCCTTAATTTGTCTCTCGTTTCAACGACAAAGTTACTGAAAAGGGCGAAGTTTCAAGGACATAAAGAAATTCTGTGTTAACGTTGTGTCCTGAATTAAAGCAAAGTTTTCAGCCAAAAGGTAAGTTTTTCTCAACATATGGTTGGAATTTTATCCTGTTTTTGTAGTTTTGGATTTACCACAATTAATCGACGTGTTTTGCTCATATTTCTATCTGTTATTCGGTATCTTTTAGGATGTTTTACAGTGTAATTCAATAGTAACTGTACTGTCTTTATGTGTGACGAGGATATGATTTAAAATGTGTTATTTTTGCTCACAATTTTTGAAGTATTCGATGTGCACAACGTACCTTAGTCGGAAATGAAACAGTTGAACTTTGGACGTGAAAGCATGAAGCTTTGTAAATAATAATTACTTTCTTTTGAATCTACTTTTTCTTCGAAGTTTTTATGTTTTACTGAAGGCTACGAAAGCAAAAACTAGTCGAAGACTTAAATCAGTTGTTCCGCGTCTCAATTGTCTGTCTGTCTGTTTCTGCCTGTCTGTCTGTCTGTCTGTTTCTGTCTGTCTGTCTGTCTGTCTGTCTGTGTCTGTCTGTCTGTCTGTCTGTTTCGGTCTGTGTCTGTCTGTCTGTGTCTGTCTGTCTGTCTGTCTGTCTGTCTGTCTGTTTCGGTCTGTCTGTCTGTCTGTCTGTCTGTCTGTCTGTCTGTCTGTCTGTCTGTCTGTTTGTCTGTCTGTCTGTCTGTGTCTGTCTGTGTCTGTTTGTCTGTCTGTCTGTCTGTTTCGGTCTGTCGGTCTGGTCTGTCTGTCTGTCTGTCTGTCTGTCTGTCTGTTTCTGTCTGTCTGTCTGTTGTCTGTCTGTCTGTCTGTCTGTCTGTCTTCTGTCTTTCTGTCTGTCTGTCTGTCTGTCTGTCTGTCTGTCTGTCTGTCTGTCTGTTTCGGTCTGTCTGTTGTCTGTCAGTCTGTTTCAGTCTGTCTGTCTGTTTCAGTCTGTTTTCTGTCTGTCTGTCTGTTCTCTGTCTGTCTGTCTGTCTGTTTGTCTGTCTGTCTGTCTGTCTGTCTGTCTGTCTGTCTTCTGTCTGTCTGTCTGTCTGTCTGTCTGTCTCTGTGTCTGTCTGTCTGTCTGTCTGTCTGTCTTGTCTGTCTGTCTGTTCTGTCTGTCTGTCTGTCTGTTTCTGTCTGTCTGTCTGTCTGTTTCTGTCAACTGTCTGTCTGTCTCTTGCTTGCCTGGTTTGTTTTTGACGTATTTAATAAATTGAATGGACATGTATTTACTGTATGACGCGCAATCATGACAGCTAATAATGACTCAGCTTCCTCTCCCTCTCCCCAAAGTGATGGTTAACTTGTGAGTGAATAATTTTAATTCTAGCTATTTTTATTTAAAAAATATTAAAATCTCCTCAGTTTGGCCATCGATTTTTATTAAACATCAAGACTCGTGCCAGTCCGCACGGTTGTCTTAAATCATGACGTAATCACTGAGATCTCGACCCATTACTCTTTTATCTCTTGCTCGGCCCAAGGCACCATAGAAGGCAGTTAATCGAATGCAGTTGTCTCTGAGATGTCTTTGGTCTTTGGTTTTTGTCCAGTATTGATGTCATAGTCAGTTAAAATAAACCTTAAATCAACTAGAAAAAGAGGCCAAAACGAGAAAAAAAGAAGCCTTATCAGAAGGGATGAAGATTTGCGAAATTTCTTCATGTTAAACAGGTAAGACAAAAGAGCTTTAAAATCGGTATTTCAAATTGTTCCCGTGTTAATTAATGAACATACTTTCCACAAATCACGCTATTGTTTCTGGTACGAACTGACAACAGCTGACAGTTCACCGGGGCAAAGTATTCCTAGACTTTTATATAGCATTTTTTTAATTCCAAAAATGCATTTAAATTTTCAATAGATTTTTCACCGAATTTATGTTTAGTAATAGGTACCATACACTAAATAGCAAAACAACGAGTTAACAACCAAAACAACCCAGAAACTATCTTCAACTTTTCCATCCTTTAAATCTTCTTGTTCTAGACGAAAAAGTCGGAAACGAAATGCATTGAGTTATGATTTGAGGTTGTCTTTCCAAACAATACGGTAAAGACTGTCATTTGGCATAAGGAATCTTTACAAGACACTTCAGATACGGGAAAAGTTTACAAAACATTTGGGCAGGTTCGCAGGTGACAAAATTGAAATGATCCCATAGTATTTCGCTTGTAAAGGAGCGGAACAATTCGCTGGTAATTCCTATTTAGCAGGGAAATAGATTGACGACTGTATCGAAAGACATCTCACTCTCAAATAAGAATTCCTAGGGCAATGGAAGTGTACATATTATGATGGCAAATTGATGGTTTAGCATGCCGGCAGGAATTGTGAAAAATTGGTCAAAGGTCTTGTTGTGCTCGAAATCTCTACAGGTATTGAAAGAAAACTTGGTAAACATGTAAAAACGCGTTTTTTCCCGACACAATTGAGTGGATACATTGAAGTATGATGGGGACATACTTGGATTTAAATTTTGAGAGCGAAAAAGCTATAACGTCTTATTTAGATTCCAAGGAGATTAGAGCCGGTTAAAGTTATGTAAACTAGAGCTAGTTGAATTCGTTGGCTTTTAATAAGTCAGGGTTACCCCTTGAATAAGTGAGGCGTTTGGTTCAACGTGTAGGTCAGTGGACTCAGCATTTCGATATAATAATCTCAATATGACATGAACGAGATCAGTAACGAATACACGATTTGAAAAAAGGAGAGTACTTCAAGAATGCGGATTATTCTAAAGAAAGATGATATGTACCCAAAAGTATTTTAAATACACGCTTGTAAAAGAACAAAAATATGATTAAAAAAAGTGAACAGAAAAATGATTCGAACTAAATAATACTTCAGTGGTAGTCTTCTATAACTCATGAACCATAAGAAGATTAAGGATGGATGATGTAGGAACAGTCTTTGAAGCTTAGGCGCTTCAGTTTAGATGCTCCCGGCGATCGATGCGAAGGAAGGCAGTGGTCGACAAGCATATTAGTGATGTATCGTTTTCTTCTCGTCTTTCTCGAACTGAGTCGCTTTCCATGTTCTTTTATTTGTATTCTTTCCTCGGTTCCTATTTCCTTTCCTCGTTTCATTTTTGACGTTTTCTACTTTCTTCGTTCGTTCGTTCGTTCCTTCCTTCTTTCCTTCCATCCTTCCCTCCATCCATCCTTTCTTCTTTTCTTTCTGTCTCAGTTCCCTCTTTCTTCTTTTCTTTCTTTCTTTCTTTCTTTCTTCCTTTCTTGTCGTCTTTCTTCCTTTCTGTCTTTCGTTCTTTGGCTTTATTTCCATCCCTTCCCTTCATTATTTCTTTTCTAGTTCCTCCCTTCTTCACTCCTTTCTTTCTTTCTCTTTCTTTCCTATTTCTGTATTTCTCAGTGGACAAAAACCGAGCAATTTTTCGCTAAATTTGTTTCAATTGGATAATAAATCCGCTCCCTTGCAATTCGACTAATTTTCAAAGTGACGAAAATAATATCGAAATTGAAAGTTCAAGGAATTATGGTTATAGAGCGTGTAAGCAATCAGCCAAGACACTAATTCTATTCAAAATCCATTTAACATATGTTAACATTACGAACTGGCTGGCGCGGCTAACTTATGGCTATACATTCTACGCGTTATGATCGTCCATGATTCAGTTTATTTCTTGCTTTGCAGGTCTAAAAGTTAACAATCTCAAGCTCTTGTTGTTTAGTCGGTATCATTGATGGGTAAGAAAGCCTATGAGAAGCTCAATAATGAAGAAAAAAAGAACATCAACCCCAAGCGAAATGCGAACATTTTTTCACAAATAACTTTCTCATGGATGAACAAAATCTTCATCATTGGCAGTAAAAGACCTCTCGAAGAAGACGACCTATTTCCTCTGTTGGACGAGGACAAATCTGATGTTCTCACTGACAAGCTCGAAGAAGAATGGGAAAAAGAACTCCAGAAAACAGAACGAGGCAAAAAACCCAGGTTTTGGAAGGCCTTGATGCGCGTATCAACATGGTACGAATATTTCTGTATTACCTTGCTCGTGCTAACTGATATGGCAAACAGGATGACATTACCTGTACTACTAGGATTTCTGATTTCGTATCTGATGGGATCTCGAGACTTGGGTCCCGCGTTTAAGTATATTTTACCCACGGGAATTTGTTTAACTTCCCTTGGGAGAAACCTTGCACAACATCACTATCAAAACAGATCTGCACTGCTAGGGATGAGGTTTAGAGCGGCTGCTACTGGCATTCTTTATCGAAAGGTAAGCTAAAGTTTATAAAACTTACTTGAAATAATTTAAATTAACTTGATTGAATTATGCTTAGAAGAAGCCGTTTATAAACTTTATCATTATAAATTTAATTAGCGATCTATAAATCGAGTTGAGTCACATTTTAATACAATATTTATGATTCAAAATGATTCAACGACTGAGAAAATATTGTGAACTGACAAACACAGCATAGTTTGGAGAATACAAAACTCATACACAATAAACGTGTGGATTTTATCCCAAACTTATCGTTTCTGCTTCGCCCGGCTTAAAAGTGGGAAGACTGAATGATGTTTTTAAGCTACGCAAAGTTAAAACCAATTCTTGAATTTTATGAGGAATCAGTTTGCGGCAATTGGAAAAGTAGGAATGGCTACAGATCAAGAAAAGAGCATTTTAACTTTGTCGAACTTTTATCCTTCAAGAAATCAGTGTGGTAAAAGAGGTAGTCTAACTTGAATTTCTATGACTATGAATTTGCTTCAATATTTCGGTTGTGTTATTTAAATCTCAGTTTGTAGAACAAAGGTGTTTCACTAGTTTGAAACTGAAATTATTTCCGATGTTTCAGCAACCCACGAGACGACTTCCTTGACTGAAACGAAAATAACCATTACAGTTTACTCAGTACGGGATTGTGTAACGAATTGGAACTCAAAGAGACTATGAGCTAGTGGTTTCTTGCCTTATATAACTAAAGCAATATATTGTACGCTTAGTTCTTGTATCTTCTATACACGATAATCGACCATGACGTGACCGATGTCAGTAATCTGTGGAAGTCATTTGTCTCACGGAATGCGCACTTTCTAAATTGAACAAGCAAACCTTTTGGTGTCGGCTTTTTGCATCGTATTAACACCGGACAATAGCATTCTTTCAGTTCTTATATTCGATTAATTTTCAGTCCAAAAACATTCGGCTTTAAAGCCTGCAGGCCTGGTCTGGCATGGTCTGATGAAGATACATACGGACATCCCAGTTAATTTTCTTCTATCTGATCATCAATATGACTGTAGAATTTGTGAACAGTTGTATATTAAAGTGCATATCAGGGTTATTTGTTTATTTTGAAAATCGATTACATATGAAGTGAATAGTAGGATGTTTCAGTATTTTGTGATTTGAGCTTCGCATTTGCGAGTTATAAAGGTTTGAAATCGTGATATGCTAATTCAGTGACGTCAACGTACGCAGGCATCATTTATTATACAAAAGCGCCCCTTTGCAAATTACTGACATTTTTGAACTGGCAAAAAGTTATTCTACAACTTATGTAAAGGATGTTAAACTTTTTTTTCTATTTTAGAAAAGAGTACTGCTTGAAAAAATATAAATAAGTTACGGCAAATGCCTGCGTTGACGTCACCTAATTAGCATACCACGATTTCAAACCTTCATAACTCGCAAATGCGAAGCACAAATCACAAAATACTGAACCATCCCACTATTCACTTCATATGTAATCGATTTTTTTCAAAAGAAACAAATAACCCTGATATGCACTTTAAGTTAAAAAGGTTTAATTTTTCAGTATCTTCAGTCGTTGACAACACGAAACGACCAAGTTTGAAAGTGTTTTGTCGGCAAAGGCACCACATTAACATCATTTTAATTCCTGAACTGCGTTGAATATGAATTAATTAATTTTGATATATTTTAATATATTTAATTAAATTCATAAATAAGCAGAAATGTCTCTGTATACATACTAGAAAAGAGCGTTAATTAAAAGCAAAGTTCCCTAGTGTTCAAAGTAAGCACTCGATCAACTGATATAAAAATACGAAGGAAACAGTGAAGTTTGAAAAATTCAAGATGGCGGCTATACAGTATGACCACAATCCTTTGCGAACCTAAATCAGTACTGAAATGTCTGGAACGTTTCAATAGAGTCGTTTTGGTATGAGTGGGAAACCTACAGCACGGAGTTACGGTCACGGTACGGAATCGAAGACAATTCAACCAATCACAGCGCGCAAAATCATTGCTCAACCAATCAGAATGCTTGGACACGGCACGGTCACGGCACGGCACGAACCGTACCGTAACTACTTCCCACTCGTACGAAAACGACTCTAATTTAAGCATGTAACAGCATCACACTTCTCAAGTTTGAGCGTTTTAAAAACTCTTTCATCTGCAGGTTCTGCGCATGAGCCAAAGTAAGCTCGCGAAGATCAGTTCCGGTCACGTGATAAACCTTGTATCCAATGACATCCAACGGCTTGACTTAGCAACACAGAACCTCTTCGCGTCGTTACGATCGCCATTCGACCTGGTAGTTCTCGCTATTTTATTGTGGACGTTGATTGGTTGGCAAGCGGTTACGGGCCTCGCTTTCGCGCTCATTCTTATTCCCTACGAGGCCGAGATGACAGGCTGGGTTGCTAAGCTTCGAATGGAGGCCGCACGCGTGACTGATCGCAGGCTCGAGGTTATGAATGAAATTATATCTGGCATTAGGGCCGTTAAGATGTATGCATGGGAATGGCCCTACCGGGACGCTGTTAGGCAAATTAGACAGTAAGTACTTACTAATTTATCATCTCACTACAGGGCGTTATTCAGTCCACTCAGTACTGTACAGTCAGACAGTCACTCAGTCAGACAGTCAGTCACTCAGTACTGTACAGTCAGACAGTCACTCAGTCAGACAGTCGGTCACTCAGTACTGTACAGTCAGTCTGTCAGTCAGACAGTTGTACAGTCAGTCAGTCAGTCAGTCACTTATTCAGTCAGTCAGTCAGTCAGTCATTCAGTCAGTCAGTCAGTCAGTCAGTCATTCAGTCAGTCAGTCAGTCAGTCAGTCAATCAGTCAGTCAGTCAGTCACTTATTCAGTCAGTCAGTCAGTCACTTATTCAGTCAGTCAGTCAGTCAGTCACTTATTCAGTCAGTCAGTCAGTCAGTCACACTTATTCAGTCAGTCAGTCACTTATTCAGTCAGTCAGTCAGTCAGTCACTTATTCAGTCAGTCAGTCAGTCAGTCACTTATTCAGTCAGTCAGTCAGTCACTTATTCAGTCAGTCAGTCAGTCACTTATTCAGTCAGTCAGTCAGTCAGTCAGTCACTTCAGTCAGTCAGTCAGTCAGTACTGTAAATGCAGTCAGTCAGTCAGTCACTTATTCAGTCAGTCAGTCAGTCAGTCACTCAGTACTGTAAATGCAGTCAGTCTGTCAGTCAGCCACTTATTCAATCAGTCAGTCAGTCACTTATTCAGTCAGTCAGTCAGTCACTTATTCAGTCAGTCAGTCAGTCAGTCAGTCAGTACTGTAAATGCAGTCAGTCTGTCAGTCAGTCACTTATTCAGTCAGTCAGTCAGTCAGTCAGTCACTCAGTACTGTAAATGCAGTCAGTCTGTCAGTCATTCAGTCAGTCAGTCAGTCAGTCAGTCACTCAGTCTGTAAATGCAGTCAGTCAGTCAGTCAGTCACTTATTCAGTCAGTCAGTCAGTCAGTCAGTCAGTCAGTCAGTCAGTCAGTCAGTCTGTCAGTCAGCCATTCAGTCAGTCAGTCAGTCAGTCACTTATTCAGTCAGTCAGTCAGCCACTTATTCAGTCAGTCAGTCAATCAATCCGTCAATCAGTCAGACAGTCAGCCAGTCAATGAGTCATTCATTCATTCACTAAGTAATTCGCCTATTTATTCATTGTTCTCTATGCTTTCTTGTCCAACAGCTCCGAGGTGGTCATAATGCGTAAAATCTACGGTATTCTGGCCAGCTTTGCTTCTCTACAACACACTTACGACAGCGTCATCTGCCTGATTGCTTTCGTTACTCTTGTCTTTACTGGTACGCGTCTCACGCCATTCAACATCTTCACCATGGTCGGCTTGCTCAGTGAGAACAGACGTTCGCTTGTCTATGGCCTGACAGACGGTATGCAGTTGATTGCAGATTGTTTCGCTTCTCTTGACAGAATCGAACACTTTCTGCTCATCGAAGAACTGTCAAATAGCTCAAGTAGAAAGTCGAGTCCAAGGAGAGATGATGACGACGATGAGGGCGAACATTACATCAAAGCAACCGATATCACGTGCCACTGGAATGGCCTCAACGAAGCGCCCGTGTTGTCAAACATAAACCTTGATTTAAGAGGCAGCACGCTTATGCTTATCACAGGCCCCGTCGGTTGCGGCAAGTCGACGCTGTTGCTCACACTGCTCGAGGAGCTAATGCCGACGGTGGGGGAGATAAAGCGGAAAGGTCAGATTGTTTACGTTCCACAGACCGCTTGGGTATTCAGTGGCTCAGTCAGGGAGAACATCCTCTTCAGCAAGGATTACGACGAGAAGAGATACAACGAAACGCTAGAGGCGTGTGACCTTGCGAAAGATGTTGAAATGCTTCCGAACGGCGATCACACGATGTTAGGCGAGCGAGGAGCGAGTCTGAGTGGCGGACAGAAAGCGCGCGTGAATCTCGCGCGCGCAGTCTACGCCAATGCCGACATCTACTTGCTCGATGACCCGCTTAGTGCCGTAGACGCGAAAGTAGGAAAGCATATTTTTGAGAAATGCATTTCGGGGGTGCTGGGGAATAAGATTCGCGTGCTGGTGACGCATCAGTTGCAATACTTGAAGAACGCAGATTATGTTATGATTTTGGATACCAAGGGAGCAGTGGAACACGAAGGAGCGTACTCGCAGCTACAGGTAACTATGCTTATTAACGAAACGGCATCCCATCCTTCCATTCATCCATTCATTCATTTATGTATCTATATATCCATTCACTCATCATTTCATCGACTTACCCATGTATCTCTCTCTATATCTCTAATCTATTACATTCTTTATTTGTATAGCTTTGCACTGTTTATATAAAAGCGCTATATAAATAAAGTTATTATTCAATATGTTGTTGTACGTACGTGCTATGTTATAATAAAGATATGTCTCTTCTACGTAAAGGATTTAATATATTTAATATACTTTACTGTGCGCGTGCATAGCAACGCGTTTGTCAGTGTTTCTACACTAACTGTAAGTTCGTTAGAATTGCCTTCATTCCCTGATGATGGGCCGTCGGCCCGAAAGCTAGGATATATTAAATCCTTCACGTAGAAGAAACATTATTATATTTATTATAAAAGTTATTATTATTATTATTATTATTATTATTATTATTATTATTATTATTATTATTATTATTATTATTATTATTATTATTATTATTATTATTATTAAGAACAGTTATTAGATGCCATGCCTGGTAATATATGAATTGCCTGACGAAGTTAAATACCCTCAATTAATTCATTATTATTATTATTATTATTATTATTATTATTATTATTATTATTATTATTATTATTATTATTATTATTATTATTTGGTAATGCAGGCTGATGTAGACCTACTGCAATAAATATGCTCCTTTTTACAGTTCCCGGCGCCATCTTGAAAGGGTAACCGAGCCTTTGCTGTTTTTTTTTTGTTATTTTATGAAGTTTAGTGAGGGCCACAAGTTTGTAAGTTTATTTCACTTTTATGTGTTTACCCTCTTGAAATAAAGTCTTCATCATCATCATCTTCATCATTTGCATCGAAGCGAGACCAACGGTGACCTTTTTTAACACCTTGGACAATTATTCACATGTCTCTATCATTGCAAGGTCACCGTTGGTCTCGCTTCGATGCAAAGGCATGGCTACCTTTCAAGATGGCGCAGGGAAGTTTGAAGGGGACGATTATAGACTATAACCAGTAACCATAATGAATTAATCAATAATTAATCAATAATTAATCAATAATTAATCAATAATTAATCAATAATTAATCAATAATTAATCAATCAATGTTCTAGGAATCGGGGCTGGATCTCGAATCCATAGAAGAAGAATTGCGACTCGGCAACGAAAAGTACTACCGTCTACACGGAGAAGACTCCGTCGTAAAGAAAGAGAGCACCAAAAGCCAGAAGAGCGAGGTGATCGACGACGGGCCTGTGGAAGCAGGGAAAGGTCTAACTACTACGAGCGAGGATCGTAGTGTAGGCACGATATCAGCGGCTTTGTACTGGCTATACTTCCGGTCTGGATTGAGCGGCGTTCTCCTTATCCTGCTGGGGCTACTCTTCCTAGTCGCGCAAGGTAATAACAGACTTACGTTTTTTCAAGTCTGTGCCAGGGTTAGGCGCACGCATGCGCATTTAAAACCAGATACTGATAATTAGCCTCAGGAAAAAACTAGTTGGGTTACCTGTGTTTTCTCTCTACTTGGTAATAAAAGAGGCACAGGAAGCCCAAACATGTTATAGTCTTTACACACGCCTCGATGGTTGGGCTACCTGTGTTCACCAAATTCTTTGTTGTTACGTTTTAGCGTCTATTATATCCCCCAATCTCTGGCTTGTTCACTTATCTCGTATGAAGTGGGTAGAACAGAAGCACAAGGTGAACCTCATAGTCTATGGTGCCTTTGTGGGAGGAGCGCTCTCATTGGCTATCATCAGAGGGCTATTGTACTATATCACTACTCTGAGATGTTCTGAAGTTTTGCACGATAAGATGGTGTTGTCTATTCTTAAGGTAAGTTTCTCCCCTTCTCCCCTTCTCCCCTTCTCCCCTTCTCCCCTTCTCCCCTTCTCCCCTTCTCCCCTTCTCCCCTTCTTCTCTCCCTTCTCCCCTTCTCCCCTTCTCCCCTTCTCCCCTCCCCTTCTCCCCTTCTCCCCTTCTCCCCTTCTCCCCTTCTCCCCTTCTCCCCTTCTCCCCTTCTCCCCTTCTCCCCTTCTCCCCTTCTCTTCTTCTTCCCCTTCTCCCCTTCTTCCCTTTCCTCTCCCCTTCTCCCCTTCTCCCCTTCTCCCCTTCTTCCCTTCTTCCTTTCTTCCCAACACTGTTTTTCCTTCACAAGAGAATATATTTACTAAGCGAGCCTCGTTTTCATTCTTCCTTCTAGTCTCCAGTCCTTTTCTACGATACCAATCCGTCAGGTCGTATCCTCAATCGCTTTTCAAAAGACATCGGTATTGTGGACGAGTTTCTGCCTCCTACGTCACTATTAGCTCTGCAGTACATTCTACAAACAATAGCCTCCGTCTGTGTGACGTGTGCTACAAATTACTACGCCATTCTGGGTGTCATACCAATGGTGATAGGATTCATTTGTATAAACAGGTTAGTAATATATCCTCACTGCATCAGTACCAATCAGAACACAGCACGGGAATAAGTTATGGGTAGCGAGCGCAATGGCAACATGAATACAACAAGGATAAAGGAGAGTTCCATCAACCACCGCCAGGGGGGGGGGGGGGTGGGGCGAAAGACTCCTAACCGAAGATTCCAACGTCGGTGAAATGGCCCAGTTTCAAGCCAAACACCCGAATTTATACCAAGGGACCGCAAAGCATTACTACAGCGAAGCACGGACTCGAACACTTGGAAATGTTATTAATTTATTACTCGTGCCCAGGCCGAAGGCCGGGGCAAGAGTGTTAAATTGGAGATTGTCTTTTGTTGTTGTTGTTGTTGTTGTTGTTGTTGTTGTTGTTGTTGTTGTTGTTGTTGTTGTTGTTGTTGTTGTTGTTGTTGTTGTTGTTGTTGTTGTTGTTGTTGTTGTTGTTGTTGTTGTTGTTGTTGTTGTTGTTGTTGTTGTTGTTGTTGTTGTTGTTGTTGTTGTTGTTGTTGTTGTTGTTGTTGTTTTTGTTGTTGTTGTTGTTCGCGTGGTTGTTATGAAAAGGAAGGTGGAGACATTAAGTCTGACCACAAGAGAGATTACAAATCATAAACCAATCAGGAGGCACCGGAGGTCAAGCAGGGGCAAGTTCAGTTGTCAGTTGTCAGAATCAATCACGAAAATATATCTAGTTCACTAGTTCTATAAAATCTAAGTATGTTTTCCTCGATGTTGGTCGTTTATACAAATTCTGAGCTGGCCCGGCGGTATTATGTTGTCGAGTGCCGGGCGATTCCAAATTCTGTATGTTCTGCCGAGTCACCCAACAAGTAACCAAACACTGAATTTGATCCGACTATAATCGTTTAATCTCAGATCTAAACATTGAGAAATGTTTAAGTCGTGAATACAGCTATGATGACTAAGCACAATCTGCAATCGAGTATGACTGTGAACGAGAATGATAAACACTAAAGCAGCTCTTGCTAGACAGGTTTTACACACCTCGTAATTGGAGGGACGGAATATTCCTATCTAATCTAATTATAAATAATCTAAGCTAATTCTGAATGGCTTGAGTTTCCTTGCCAGGATTGTCCTTTTTCCAAAAATACCTTTATAAAGTGGTTCAAAGAAAATTGTCTGGGGTGAGAATGAAAACGTGTGTCTCGGTCAGTTCAGTTCGTTCCTGTTCTCTTCGTTCTTCACAGCTCAGTCCCGGTACCGAATGGTTGGTGGAGGCCCATATAAAGTATACTTCTTTCATGCTACAATGCATCCCAGTGCTCAATCGCACCAGGGCACGAGTGAACGCTTATTAAAGCGTCTAGTTTTACTTATTTCCCCGTGCCGATTGCCAATTATGCAGTGGAATTATAGTTCTACACAGGAATCTGTAGCTGGTCCCTCTCTTCGTGTTTCGGTTGTTCAGTTACAAGAACATTTATACTGATAAAGAAACTAGTATGACAAGAACATTTGCCTGTACAATTATTGTGTATGCTAATGTGTGAGCATTGTTTAATCCCTACTAGATCCTGTACAATTATTGTGTATGCTAATGTGTGAGCATTGTTTAATCCCTACTAGATCCTGTACAATTATTGTGTATGCTAATGTGTGAGCATTGTTTAATCCCCTACTAGATCCCTGTACAATTATTGTGTATGCTAATGTGTGAGCATTGTTTAATCCCTACTAGATCCTGTACAATTATTGTGTATGCTAATGTGTGAGCATTGTTTAATCCCTACTAGATCCTGTACAATTATTGTGTATGCTAATGTGTGTTTAATCCCTACTAGCTGTACAATTATTGTGTATGCTAATGTGTGAGCATTGTTTAATCCCTACTAGATCCTGTACAATTATTGTGTATGCTAATGTGTGAGCATTGTTTAATCCCTACTAGATCCTGTACAATTATTGTGTATGCTAATGTGTGAGCATTGTTTAATCCCTACTAGATCCTGTACAATTATTGTGTATGCTAATGTGTGAGCATTGTTTAATCCTACTAGATCCTGTGTGATGCATTGTTTAATCCCTACTAGATCCTGTACAATTATTGTGTATGCTAATGTGTGAGCATTGTTTAATCCCTACTAGATCTGTACTGTGTATGCTAATGCTAATGTGTGAGCATTGTTTAATCCCTACTAGATCCTGTACAATTATTGTGTATGCTAATGTGTGAGCATTGTTTAATCCCTACTAGATCCTGTACAATTATTGTGTGCTAATGTGTGAGCATTGTTTAATCCCTACTAGATCCTGTACAATTATTGTGTATGCTAATGTGTGAGCATTGTTTAATCCCTACTAGATCCTGTACAATTATTGTGTATGCTAATGTGTGAGCATTGTTTAATCCCTACTAGATCCTGTACAATTATTGTGTATGCTAATGTGTGAGCATTGTTTAATCCCTACTAGATCCTGTACAATTATTGTGTATGCTAATGTGTGAGCATTGTTTAATCCCTACTAGATCCTGTACAATTATTGTGTATGCTAATGTGTGAGCATTGTTTAATCCCTACTAGATCCTGTACAATTATTGTGTATGCTAATGTGTGAGCATTGTTTAATCCCTACTAGATCCTGTACAATTATTGTGTATGCTAATGTGTGAGCATTGTTTAATCCCTACTAGATCCTGTACAATTATTGTGTATGCTAATGTGTGAGCATTGTTTAATCCCTACTAGATCCTGTACAATTATTGTGCTAATGTGAGCTAATGTGTGAGCTAATGTGTGAGTTTAATCCCTACTAGATCCTGTACAATTATTGTGTATGCTAATGTGTGAGCATTGTTTAATCCCTACTAGATCCTCCTACAATTATTGTGTATGCTAATGTGTGAGCATTGTTTAATCCCTACTAGATCCTGTACAATTATTGTGTATGCTAATGTGTGATGCATTGTGATTGTGCATTATTGTGTATCCCTGCTAATCCTGTGTGACAATTATTGTTTAATCCCTACTAGATCCTGTACATTATTATGCTAATGTGTATGATCCTGTACAATTATGCTAATGTGTGAGCATTGTTTAATCCCTACTAGATCCTGTACAATTATTGTGTATGCTAATGTGTGAGCATTGTTTAATCCCTACTAGATCCTGTACAATTATTGTGTATGCTAATGTGTGAGCATTGTTTAATCCCTACTAGATCCTGTACAATTATTGTGTATGCTAATGTGTGAGCATTGTTTAATCCCTACTAGATCCTGTACAATTATTGTGTATGCTAATGTGTGAGCATTGTTTAATCCCTACTAGATCCTGTACAATTATTGTGTATGCTAATGTGTGAGCATTGTTTTTAATCCCTACTAGATCCTGTACAATTATTGTGTATGCTAATGTGTGAGCATTGTTTAAATGATCCTGTGATGCAATGTGTGAGCATTGTTTAATCCCTACTAGATTTAATCCCTACTAGATCCTGTACAATTATTGTGTATGCTAATGTGTGAGCATAGTTTAATCCCTACTAGATCCTGTACAATTATTGTGTATGCTAATGTGTGAGCATTGTTTAATCCCTACTAGATCCTGTACAATTATTGTGTATGCTAATGTGTGAGCATTGTTTAATCCCTACTAGATCCTGTACAATTATTGTGTATGCTAATGTGTGAGCATTGTTTAATCCCTACTAGATCCTGTACAATTATTGTGTATGCTAATGTGTGAGCATTGTTTAATCCCTACTAGATCCTGTACAATTATTGTGTATGCTAATGTGTGAGCATTGTTTAATCCCTACTAGATCCTGTACAATTATTGTGTATGCTAATGTGTGAGCATTGTTTAATCCCTACTAGATCCTGTACAATTATTGTGTATGCTAATGTGTGAGCATTGTTTAATCCCTACTAGATCCTGTACAATTATTGTGTATGCTAATGTGTGAGCATTGTTTAATCCCTACTAGATCCTGTACAATTATTGTGTTGTGTGAGTGTGAGCATTGTTAATCCCTACTAGATCCTGTACAATTATTGTGTATGCTAATGTGTGAGCATTGTTTAATCCCACTAGATTGTTTAATGCTAATGTGTGAGCCCTACTAGATCCTGTACAATTATTGTGTATGCTAATGTGTGAGCATTGTTTAATCCCTACTAGATCCTGTACAATTATTGTGTATGCTAATGTGTGAGCATTGTTTAATCCCTACTAGATCCTGTACAATTATTGTGTATGCTAATGTGTGAGCATTGTTTAATCCCTACTAGATCCTGTACAATTATTGTGTATGCTATGTGTGTGTTGAGCAGCTAGATCCTGTACAATTATTGTGTTGCTAATGTGTGAGCATTGTTTAATCCCTACTAGATCCTGTACAATTATTGTGTATGCTAATGCTATGTGTGATCCTGCATGTGTGAGCATTGTTTAATCCCTACTAGATCCTGTACAATTATTGTGTATGCTAATGTGTGAGCATTGTTTAATCCCTACTAGATCCTGTACAATTATTGTGTATGCTAATGTGTGAGCATTGTTTAATCCCTACTAGATCCTGTACAATTATTGTGTATGCTAATGTGTTTAATCCCTGAGCATGTGTTTAATGTGTGAATCCCTACTAGATCCTGTACAATTATTGTGTATGCTAATGTGTGAGCATTGTTTAATCCCTACTAGATCCTGTACAATTATTGTGTATGCTAATGTGTGAGCATTGTTTAATCCCTACTAGATCCTGTACAATTATTGTGTATGCTAATGTGTGAGCATTGTTTAATCCCTACTAGATCCTGTACAATTATTGTGTATGCTAATGTGTGAGCATTGTTTAATCCCTACTAGATCCTGTACAATTATTGTGTATGCTAATGTGTGCATTGTTTAATCCCTACTAGATCCTGTACAATTATTGTGTATGCTAATGTGTGCATTGTTTAATCCCTACTAGATCCTGTACAATTATTGTGTATGCTAATGTGTGAGCATTGTTTAATCCCTACTAGATCCTGTACAATTATTGTGTATGCTAATGTGTGAGCATTGTTTAATCCCTACTAGATCCTGTACAATTATGTGTATGCTAAGCATTGTTTAATCCCTACTAGATCCTGTACAATTATTGTGTATGCTAATGTGTGAGCATTGTTTAATCCCTACTAGATCCTGTACAATTTATTGTGTATGCTAATGTGTGAGCATTGTTTAATCCCTACTAGATCCTGTACAATTATTGTGTATGCTAATGTGTGCATTGTTTAATCCCTACTAGATCCTGTACAATTTATTGTATGCTAATGTGTGAGCATTGTTTAATCCCTACTAGATCCTGTACAATTATTGTGTATGCTAATGTGTGAGCATTGTTTAATCCCTACTAGATCCTGTACAATTAATTATGTGTGTGTTTAATCCCTACTGATCCTGTACAATTATTGTGTATGCTAATGTGTGAGCATTGTTTAATCCCTACTAGATCCTGTACAATTATTGTGTATGCTAATGTGTGAGCATTGTTTAATCCCTACTAGATCCTGTACAATTATTGTGTATGCTAATGTGTGAGCATTGTTTAATCCCTACTAGATCCTGTACAATTATTGTGTATGCTAATGTGTGAGCATTGTTTAATCCCTACTAGATCCTGTACTATGCTGTGAGCAGATCCCTACTGTACAATTATTGTGTATGCTAATGTGTGAGCATTGTTTAATCCCTACTAGATCCTGTACAATTATTGTGTATGCTAATGTGTGAGCATTGTTTAATCCCTACTAGATCCTGTACAAATTATTGTGTGTATGCTAATGTGTGAGCATTGTTTAATCCCTACTAGATCCTGTACAATTATTGTGTATGCTAATGTGTGAGCATGTTTAATCCCTACTAATCCTGTGTGATGTGTATGCTAATGTGTGAGCATTGTTTAATACCCTACTAGCATTGTTAATCCTGTACAATGTTATTGTTTAATCCCTGCTAGATCCTGTACAATTATTGTGTATGCTAATGTGTGAGCATTGTTTAATCCCTACTAGATCCTGTACAATTATTGTGTATGCTAATGTGTGAGCATTGTTTAATCCCTACTAGATCCTGTACAATTATTGTGTATGCTAATGTGTGAGCATTGTTTAATCCCTACTAGATCCTGTACAATTATTGTGTATGCTAATGTGTGAGCATTGTTTAATCCCTACTAGATCCTGTACAATTATTGTGTATGCTAATGTGTGAGCATTGTTTAATCCCTACTAGATCCTGTACAATTATTGTGTATGCTAATGTGTGAGCATTGTTTAATCCCTACTAGATCCTGTACAATTATTGTGTATGCTAATGTGTGAGCATTGTTTAATCCCTACTAGATCCTGTACAATTATTGTGTATGCTAATGTGTGAGCATTGTTTAATCCCTACTAGATCCTGTACAAATTGTGTATGCTGTGTGAGCATTGTTTAATCCCTACTACTAGATCCTGTACAATTATTGTGTATGCTAATGTGTGAGCATTGTTTAATCCCTACTAGATCCTACTAGATGCCTGTTTATCCCTACTAGATCCTGTACAATTATTGTGTATGCTAATGTGTGAGCATTGTTTAATCCCTACTAGATCCTGTACAATTATTGTGTATGCCATTGTTTAATCCCTACTAGATCCTGTACAATTATTGTGTATGCTAATGTGTGAGCATTGTTTAATCCCTACTAGATCCTGTACAATTATTGTGTATGCTAATGTGTGAGCATTGTTTAATCCCTACTAGATCCTGTACAATTATTGTGTATGCTAATGTGTGAGCATTGTTTAATCCCTACTAGATCCTGTACAATTATTGTGTATGCTAATGTGTGAGCATTGTTTAATCCCTACTAGATCCTGTACAATTATTGTGTATGCTAATGTGTGAGCATTGTTTAATCCCTACTAGATCCTGTACAATTATTGTGTATGCTAATGTGTGAGCATTGTTTAATCCCTACTAGATCCTGTACAATTATTGTGTATGCTAATGTGTGAGCATTGTTTAATCCCTACTAGATCCTGTACAATTATTGTGTATGCTAATGTGTGAGCATTGTTTAATCCCTACTAGATCCTGTACATTATTATTGTGTATGCTAATAATCCCTGTGAGCATTGTGTTTGAGCATCCCTACTAGATCCTGTACAATTATTGTGTATGCTAATGTGTGAGCATTGTTTAATCCCTACTAGATCCTGTACAATTATTGTGTATGCTAATGTGTGTGTTTAATCCCTACTAGATCCTGCATGTTGAGTTTAATCCCTACTAGATCCTGTACAATTATTGTGTATGCTAATGTGTGAGCATTGTTTAATCCCTACTAGATCCTGTACAATTATTGTGTATGCTAATGTGTGAGCATTGTTTAATCCCTACTAGATCCTGTACAATTATGTGTACTAATGTGTGAGCATTGTTTAATGCTAGATGTGTACAATTATTGTGTATGCTAATTGTTTAATCCCTACTAGATCCTGTACAATTATTGTGTATGCTAATGTGTGAGCATTGTTTAATCCCTACTAGATCCTGTACAATTAATGCTAATGTGTGAGCATTGTTTAATCCCTACTCCCTACTAGATCCTGTACAATTATTGTGTATGCTAATGTGTGAGCATTGTTTAATCCCTACTAGATCCTGTACAATTATTGTGTATGCTAATGTGTGTGTTTAATCCCTACTAGATCCTGTACAATTATTGTGTTGCTAATGTGTGAGCATTGTTTAATCCCTACTAGATCCTGTACAATTATTGTGTATGCTAATGTGTGAGCATTGTTTAATCCCTACTAGATCCTGTACAATTATTGTGTATGCTAATGTGTGAGCATTGTTTAATCCCTACTAGATCCTGTACAATTATTGTGTATGCTAATGTGTGAGCATTGTTTAATCCCTACTAGATCCTGTACAATTATTGTGTACTAATGCTAATGTGTGAGCATTGTTTAATCCCTACTAGATCCTGTACAATTATTGTGTATGCTAATGTGTGAGCATTGTTTAATCCCTACTAGATCCTGTACAATTATTGTGTATGCTAATGTGTGAGCATTGTTTAATCCCTACTAGATCCTGTACAATTATTGTGTATGCTAATGTGTGAGCATTGTTTAATCCCTACTAGATCCTGTACAATTATTGTGTATGCTAGCATTGTTTAATCCCTACTAGATCCTGTACAATTATTGTGTGAGCATGTGTGAGCATTGTTTAATCCCTACTAGATCCTGTACAATTATTGTGTATGCTAATGTGTGAGCATTGTTTAATCCCTACTAGATCCTGTACAATTATTGTGTATGCTAATGTGTGAGCATTGTTTAATCCCTACTAGATCCTGTACAATTATTGTGTATGCTAATGTGTGAGCATTGTTTAATCCCTACTAGATCCTGTACAATTATTGTGTATGCTAATGTGTGAGCATTGTTTAATCCCTACTAGATCCTGTACAATTATTGTGTATGCTAATGTGTGAGCATTGTTTAATCCCTACTAATCCTGTACAATTATTGTGATCTAATGTGTGAGCATTGTTTAATCCCTACTAGATCCTGTACAATTATTGTGTATGCTAATGTGTGAGCATTGTTTAATCCCTACTAGATCCTGTACTGTACAATTATTGTGTAATCCCTACTAGATCCTGTACAATTATTGTGTATGCTAATGTGTGAGCATTGTTTAATCCCTACTAGATCCTGTACAATTATTGTGTATGCTAATGTGTGAGCATTGTTTAATCCCTACTAGATCCTGTACAATTATTGTGTATGCTAATGTACAATTATTGTGTATGCTAATGTAGTGAGCATTGTTTAATCCCTACTAGATCCTGTACAATTATTGTGTATGCTAATGTGTGAGCATTGTTTAATCCCTACTAGATCCTGTACAATTATTGTGTATGCTAATGCTAATGTGTGAGCATTGTTTAATCCCTACTAGATCCTGTACAATTATTGTGTATGCTAATGTGTGAGCATTGTTTAATCCCTACTAGATCCTGTACAATTATTGTGTATGCTAATGTGTGAGCATTGTTTAATCCCTACTAGATCCTGTACAATTATTGTGTATGCTAATGTGTGAGCATTGTTTAATCCCTACTAGATCCTGTACAATTATTGTGTATGCTAATGTGTGAGCATTGTTTAATCCCTACTAGATCCTGTACAATTATTGTGTATGCTAATGTGTGAGCATTGTTTAATCCCTACTAGATCCTGTACAATTATTGTGTATGCTAATGTGTGAGCATTGTTTAATCCCTACTAGATCCTGTACAATTATTGTGTATGCTAATGTGTGAGCATTGTTTAATCCCTACTAGATCCTGTACAATTATTGTGTATGCTAATGTGTGCATTGTTTAATCCCTACTAGATCCTGTACAATTATTGTGTATGCTAATGTGTGAGCATTGTTTAATCCCTACTAGATCCTGTACAATTATTGTGTATGCTAATGTGTGAGCATTGTTTAATCCCTACTAGATCCTGTACAATTATTGTGTATGCTAATGTGTGAGCATTTGTTTAATCCCTACTACTCCTGTACAATTATTGTGTATGCTAATGTGTGAGCATTGTTTAATCCCTACTAGATCCTGTACAATTATTGTGTATGCTAATGTGTGAGCATTGTTTAATCCCTACTAGATCCTGTACATTATTGTGTATAATGTGTATGCTAATGTGTGTATGCATGTGTGAGCATTGTTTAATCCCTACTAGATCCTGTACAATTATTGTGTATGCTAATGTGTGAGCATTGTTTAATCCCTACTAGATCCTGTACAATTATTGTGTATGCTAATGTGTGAGCATTGTTTAATCCCTACTAGATCCTGTACAATTATTGTGTATGCTAATGTGTGAGCATTGTTTAATCCCTACTAGATCCTGTACAATTATTGTGTATGCTAATGTGTGAGCATTGTTTAATCCCTACTAGATCCTGTACAATTAATGCTAATGTGTGAGCATTGTTTAATCCCTACTAGATCCTGTACAATTATTGTGTATGCTAATGTGTGAGCATTGTTTAATCCCTACTAGATCCTGTACAATTATTGTGTATGCTAATGTGTGAGCATTGTTTAATCCCTACTAGATCCTGTACAATTATTGTGTATGCTAATGTGTGAGCATTGTTTAATCCCTACTAGATCCTGTACAATTATTGTGTATGCTAATGTGTGAGCATTGTTTAATCCCTACTACTAGATCCTGTACAATTATTGTGTATGCTAATGTGTGAGCTAATCCCTACTAGATCCTGTACAATTATTGTGTATGCTAATGTGTGAGCATTATTTTAATGCTAATCCCTACTAGATCCTGTACAATTATTGTGTATGCTAATGTGTGAGCATTGTTTAATCCCTACTACATAGATCCTGTACAATTATTGTGTATGCTAATGTGTGAGCATTATTTAATCCCTACTAGATCCTGTACAATTATTGTGTATGCTAATGTGTGAGCATTGTTTAATCCCTACTAGATCCTGTACAATTATTGTGTATGCTAATGTGTGAGCATTGTTTAATCCCTACTAGATCCTGTACAATTATTGTGTATGCTAATGTGTGAGCATTGTTTAATCCCTACTAGATACTACCTAAAGACATCACGAGAGATCAAACGCATGGAGGCAATCAGTCAAAGTCCTGTCCTTGCACATATAGCAGACACGTTGGAGGGAATAACGCTCATTAGAACCTATCACATGGAGCCCAAGTTTATCGAAAAGTTTAATGAGTGAGTGAAACGTTCAGTCATTGGTTGATTGTACGAACGAACGAACGAACGAACGAACGAACGAACGAACGAACGAACGAACGAACGAACGAACGAACGAACGAACGAACGAACGAACGAACGAACGAACGAACGAACGAACGAACGAACGAACGAACGAACGAACGAACGAACGAACGAACGAACGAACGAACGAACGAACGAACGGACGGACGAACGAACGAACGAACGAACGAACGAACGAACGAACGAACGAACGAACGAACGAACGAACGAACGAACGAACGAACGAACGAACGAACGAACGAACGAACGAACGAACGAACGAACGAACGAACGAACGGAGGAACGAACGGAGGAACGAACGGAGGAACGAACGGAGGAACGAACGGAGGAACGAACGGAGGAACGAATGAACGAACGGAGGAACGAACAAACGAACGAACGGAGGAACGAACGAATGAATGAACGAACGAACGAATGAATGAACGAACGAATGAATGGATTAATGAGATAATAATAATAATAATCAATTTATATAGCGCTATTTCTAATTTATCCAATAGCGCTTTACAATAAAAATAATAAAAATGAATGAATGAATGAATGAATAGGTTATATAATAATTGACATCAATATTTCTTTCTTCCATTGTTCGCAGGGTTCAAGACAGGCGCAGTCAAATCTGGTTCCTAGTCCCCCACAGCGCTCGATGGATGGGAATAAGACTGGACATTGTATGTACAGCATTCGTTGCTATAGCAACCTTTACCGGGGTCTCCTTTGAAACAGATGCAGGTTTGTGCTTTTTTGCTGCTTTCTCTAAACTAAAGATCCTATCAGAGCCTCTAGTCAGAACTATCGTATAGTATCAGGGACTGGGCACTCTTTCAGAAGGAAGAGGAGGACTGGTACGAACTCTGTCCCAGGCCATTTTCTTTCGCTCGAAGAACGGGTGTCCGCCATTTTGTCAGTTTTAAAAGTTGGAAGAATTCATGTGAAAATACAAAATGACCCTCCCCTCCCACAGTTTAAATTTTATTTCGTGATCCAGGAACTCTTGGTTTATCGCTGGTCTACGCCATCAGTACTGTTGGTCAGCTGCAATTCGCCATGAGACAGACCGCTGACGTAGAAAACATGATGACGTCAGTAGAGCGCGTCATGACGTACACAGAGCTCGAAGAGGAGTCTGGGTACAGTATTGCTAAGACGGCCGCAGATGATTGGCCAGCGCACGGTAACATCCAATTTGAGAATGTCTGCCTACGATACTACGAGGGGGGTCCTATGGTTTTGAAGGTGGGTTGAGCCTTGTATATATTAAATTATTATTACTTTGCTACATACAATCAAGTTTACAAACATATACACAAACTTGATCAAAAATCTGTATTTCATTTCAAACTTGATCAAACCAGGTGAGTTGACGGCAAGGTCTTCGTGTAGCGGCTGCACAAATTGTCCTGGCTATTGTTTTTTATGTAAAAACAATACATAGAACGACAATAGAACAATAGCCAGGACTTTTGTGCAGCTACACGAAGACCTGACTGGGTTGAGACTTGATTGTTGTTTAACTCCAGTAAATAATCGAGGAAAAGTACTATCTTGTGGCTCAACATTCACGTGGGTCGGGTGACGTCCCGTCAGCTCCGTGCACAATAAAGTCGTTTTCGTATGAGTGGGAAGTAGTTACCGTACGGCTCGTGCCGTGAAGTGACCGTATCGCACCATCATCGTGCGGTATACAAGCATTCTGATTGGTTGAGAAATTATTACGCGCGCTGTGATTGGTTGAATACAATGTGTTCGATTCCGTACCGTGACCGTAACTCCGTGACGTCGGTTTCCCACTCATACGAAAACGACTCTAACTCACACTCTCACATCGGCTTGATTTTGAAGCGACGTAAATCAGAAGAACAACTGAGGACGTAGACAAATATCTGGCCGTGCTTTATGTTTTGATGTTGCGTCATAGCCGCCATTTTGGATCCCGATAACAAAGCGTTCTTCATTAGCTTCTCTTGTTGGTTTATCCAGCGTGGCGGCTGCATCTTTGTTATTTTGTTCTCAAGGGATTTTCGATCGGTCATGTGTTTGCACACCAAGAATTCTTGGACGTAGCGGCCATGTTGCTAGTCCATTCATGATTTACTGTTCCTTTCCACAAACATGGCCGCTCGTGATTCCACGTGGTTTTGAACATTTTTTGAAGTGTGTGTCAATAAGAGTGCAGACATCTCAAAACCATCTGCAATTTGTTAAGTATTTGTGTTTGTTATGGTAAGTGGTAGTGGCCTATGTGTCCGACTAGGTACAAATACAATACAATCAACTTTACTGTCAGTGTCTGCATGGGCGTGGTCGGGAGGACTGGGGCAGGTCGTGTTTCACTCATAGTGTTTGTTCTTTCTCATCAGGATCTCAACTTGTCAATCAAAGGGGGTGAGCGAGTGGGCGTGGCCGGGAGGACTGGGGCAGGCAAATCCTCGTTGGTGTCTGCACTCTTCAGAATGCCCGATCCTCAAGGAAAGATATTCATCGATGGAGAACAAATCATGGACCTTAACGTCCAAAATTCGCGTCGCGTCATCTCCGTAATCACGCAAAACCCCACCCTCTTCAGTGGTCCATTACGTAATAACTTGGACCCATTCTCCAACTACGGAGACGCGGAAATATGGAACGTACTAGAGCAAGTCGAGATGAAAGAGAAAGTCAAAGATTTGCCAGGCGAGTTGTATTTTACGCTCAGCGAGTCTGGGACCAACTTTGGTGTCGGAGAGCGTCAGCTGTTATGTCTTGCCAGAGCGTTATTGAATCATAACAAGATCATAATCATGGACGAAGCGACAGCAAACGTGGATTTTAATACAGATAAAAGCATTCAAGAGACAATTCGTAGTAAATTCAATGACTGTACGGTGATAACTATAGCTCATCGTTTGAACACTATATTAGATTACGATAAGGTGCTAGTTATGGAGAAAGGGCGAGCGATGGAGTTCGATAAACCCGACGTGTTGCTGGAAAACCCAGACGGCTTACTGACTGAACTTGTGCGAAACCAGGCAGCAGCGTTAATGTAAAGAATTCACGAATAATAGTTCGAAATTATAGAAATAACATCAAATTAACCAAACGAGGGAGATTTGAAACTCAGGCGCATGCGCAGTGCGGCCCATCCTTCGAGCCATGACGACAACACCGTCGATGACGTCAACGGTGCACGCACGAACGGAATCATGGGTAGACGCTAGTCCCAAGCCCGTCGCGTTTCTAAATATACCTAATGACGTCATAGGTCCAATCTACTGCGTTTCTATGGTGATGGGAAAGGTATCTGGAAATGGATTTTAAAAAGGTCTATGTACTGTATTAAAAATGATAACGGGGCGAGAAGAACGTACAAGTTGCGGGGGTCCTGTGTTTTCTCAGATACCTCTGATTCAAACCAGTTTTCAAACTCGTAAAACTGGTTTTGTCATTATTAAGAATGCGCAGCTTTTATTCAAGAAACCTGTCAAGTGCTTTAGCTGTCAATCACTGTATTGTTTCCCTAGCAACCATCACGTATGCTGAAATGAGAAAATGCAAGATCTTCGTAAATTGTGAATTTTCTTCTTTTAAAAAGGTAGAAAGGCGGCATAAATACGACCTTATTTGATAGTAAAATAAGTGTGACTACTATAAGAGTAGTAAGATGAGCCTAAAACACACCCAAAATATATAGCCCTAGAGCCTTTTTTTTATAAGGGATCGAGCAGTTATTGTAGTTAGAAGATAACTATTTTAGAAGGTGGAATCTAGATTTCAAATATAATATTCAAAAGAAACTGGTAAAAAAAGAATATATATCTTAAGAATTTTACACGGGTATAAATATATTTATATACCGCTACCAAGGTGTATAATCTATGTTATATACCGCTACCAAGGTGTATAATCTATGTTATATACCGCTACCAAGGTGTATAATCTTTGTTATATACCGCTACCAAGGTGTATAATCTATGTTATATACCGCTACCAAGGTGTATAATCTATGTTATATACCGCTACCAAGGTGTATAATCTATGTTATATACCCAGTGTAATCGGAAGAAAATTCTATGTCGTAATATTTTTGAAAATATTAAGTTCGTCAAATGAAATTCATTTTCCCTTTGGCTTATTTTCGTATTAGAAAATGTTGATTTTATAAAAATCGAACTGTGTTCACCCTTCAATGTTATTTTTCTCTTTGTTCCTTAAACACAACCAATAAAAGCGAATTGAAAATGTTTATTTTTAATTTGTTACATGTCTTAGATAACTTCTCCTGCCTCCTTGTCCACTTGCCCCATTGGCCCCTTGTCCCCTTGACTCCTTGTCCACTTGTCCACTTGCCCCCTTGCCCCCTTGCCCCCTTGCCCCCTTGCCCCCTTGCCCCTTGCCCCCTTGCCCCCTTGCCCCCTTGACTCCTTGTCCCCTTGCCCCCTTGCCCCCTTGACTCCTTGTCCACTTGCCCCCTTGACCCCTTGACCCCTTGCCCCTTGACCCTTGACCCTTGACCCCTTGACCCCTTGACCCCTTGACCCCTTGATACCTTGACTCATTGTCCCCTTGCCCCCTTGACCCCTTGACCCCTTGCCCCCTTGCTGTAAATAGATCTTACATGGGAATGATTTATTTTCCATCGATCTATAGATATTTCCTTTTATTTGATGTGAATCGGATTGGTTCTAGATTAACAATGGACAATATATAGTTCTATACACCCAACACTCATCTCACTAGTTCGTTTTTATTGAGGGAGGAAAACCAGAGTACCCGGAGAAAAACCCTCGGCGAAGCAAAGGAGAGAACGAACTGACAAACTCAACTCACATGAAGCGCCCGGTCCGTGAATTGAACCAGGCACCGCAGCGGTGAGAGGCGAGTCACCACTCGGCCACAAATGGACTCTAGCTCTAGCTCTGAGTCAGACACTCTCAGGACCGACCTTTGCTGCCGTCGACATATGCTAGCGCGGAGCTGAGGCGTCCATCTCAGAGAGAGTAAATTTATAGTACAACAGTACAGCAGGGTGTCCGTCTTAGAAATATGTCTGCAGCGTAACATGGAAAATATCTTATGCAGAGCTTTTCAAGTTCGTTTAACGACCCGCAGCGATGTTGCATTAAGACTACCAGCTCATTAACGAGTACCACATGACTGCATGAGCTTACGAATCCCGGGGGGAGGTGTGTTGGCGGCGCTTTGGCATTTTTTGGGTAGTGGTGTGCCGCCATGTTCCCAAAACCCTACCCTTTCCCAGACCTAAAATCGCAAGTTCGTGACCAATTTGAAGCTAAGAATCTTTATTTTGCCGCTACTTTATTAGAAATGTTCAAATACTCGTAAAAAGAACATAAATACTTGGTTCGCTGTAAAAAAAAACATATACCCTATCCCAGTGCAAATGGGCAAAATATATACCCTATCCCAGAGTGACTAACCTGAGAAGCTCGAAAACCATGCATGCCCAATCGGACACGGCACATACCCGTATAGCTTATATAGGGAAGTACCCCCCCGGGTTACGAATAAGAGCCGGTGTGCATCTCCTATATTATGTCTGTCAGCCGTCCTGTTCCCAGGCTATATACAATAGGACTGAGTGGAGTTCAATTCGGTCTGTAATCAGTCCTACGAGTGATAGCGGGAGTTCAATTCGGTCTGTAATCAGTCCTACGAGTGATAGCGCGAGTTCAATTCGGTCTGTAATCAGTCCTACGAGTGATAGCGGGAGTCCAATTTGTTTATCAAGAGTATGATCACAGCCACCGTGTTTTGAAAAAGACTCAATTTTTGAAGGTGATTTCCTGTTGTGATTTGTATCAATGCAGTGATTGGTGGATTTATCTGAAAGCAGTAAAATGATTGTCTCACTGTCTGATTACAGGTGTCCGATTACAACTCCCAGTGAAAATTAGTGAAAAATACAGCAGTCTGTCCACCAATCAGATTTGAGGAAATTGTAATAGCAGGAGAGAATGGGCTCCTGGAAATAGTTATTATTAATAGAATGTAGATCGGTAGTAAGAAGTGTGTGAGAGTCGTGTCCCCACTAGCAGTATCATACTGCTAGACTATAAACACTGACACGCTAAACAGCAATTTATTTATTTATTTTATTTTTTGTTGACAACATTTTGAACTTTAATTGAAAAAAAAGTTTTTGAAAAGTGGAAGTTAATTTAGTTAACAGCTGCGTAAATTAGTTAAGAACAAGAAAAATATATACTCATTAATAATAAATGTTTCTCTATAACTAAACATTTCTTCAAAATACTTTCTCAGTGCGGCCTTCGCTTGGCAGTGACTTGAATGTAAGCGAGTTGTACAAGACTTGAGGACGAGAAAACAAAGTTATAAGGTATGATTTCTAAACTGCCTTGAAAACAATTTTTCAAGCTAACTATTTAGTTATTTAAGGTTTTAAAATACACATTTTCAACCAGTGAAAAGGGTTTCCGAAGAAAATTTACAACAAAAAAACGGAAACAAATTCTTGTATAAAATTAAAAATATTTAAAATGTTTAAAAATTAACAAAATATTTTTGGGAAGAAACGTATATATAAATTCGACAATAAGGTGGCTCTCGATGTCCTGTATTTCTTCTTTGCAAAAACAGAATCGCGAATGGCTCAAAAAAATGGCTCAAAAAAATTGTGGAAGTGCTTTTCTGCAACCGATTTACCATTTTTTCAAACACACCAGTTCAACAAAGGTGATGTACCAAAAATTGCATAACAATTTTGCCAATTGAATCATTTACAAGCCGGGTTTTGACAAAGGAATGACCGAATTTCCTTCCATTTTCGTATGCAAATCGAGAAAATGACACGGAAAACGCGGAAACAAATTGACTTCCCCAATTGAATTTTTTTTAATTTTTTCACAAAAGATGTGAAATCGGTAGTGTAAATAAAATATACAATAAAAATTGATGGTCACCGTGCTTCGTTCGGAGAAAAATCGGTTTGAAGACTTTCCCTGAATGATCCTTAACAAATTTGTTTAACTAAAACTCAGCGCGCGCTCGATTACGTAAGTTAGCGCGCGCTCTTCAACTAAAATTTTATTCAAAAACATAGCATAATCCTCCACTTTCTTGCCATTGTTTTCACCATTCTTATTCTTTTTTAATCCACAATCCATAGTTTCGGTTGTGATGCAGTATTTTTCAACACCAAATTATTATTTCACGTAATAGATCATGCAATACATCACGCTATATAATATATGCGCAGTAGAATTGCGCAGTGCAAAACTAAGGAATTACCTTAAAGACCGATTAGATTTTCAAAACATAGTATATTTATTTATACTTTTTTTTTTTCTTTAATTTTCAATGACTTTTTCGGTCGCCAAGAAAACAATAACAGTTCTAAGTTGCTCGTGAATAATTTATTTTTTGACAAAAAGAAAATTAACTGTAACAATTCAGTTCAAAAAGCTTCAGCCCCGTCAACACATTATTTAAAAACGTGATATTTTTCTTCTTCATTTTGGCCTTCCGTCAACGATTAGAAAGTTTTCAGTCGAGGAATAAAAAACACTATAGCAAAGTGCTATCAAACGCTGACGGAAAACGCTCGTGTGGAAGAAAACGATTCGGAAAACGCTCGTGTGGACGGAAAACGATTCGGAAAACGCTCGTGTGGACGAAAACGATTCGGAAAACGCTCGTGTGGAAGAAAACGATTCGGAAAACGCTCGTGTGGACGGAAAACGATTCGGAAAACGCTCGTGTGGACGGAAAACGATTCGGAAAAAAAGTGAGAATTTCGACTTTCGAGTTTCAACGAAGATAAGAAAATCCAACTTCAAGAGAACACTCTTCTTTCCACAGATGCCAGCTCAGCGTCTAAACAGGTTCATCCAGAGCGTCTTTCGTTGCACATTACTTGGTGTTCTGCTACAATGGCACCTGTCAAGTTCACAGACTCTCTTCCAGGCGACAAGATCCACTGACGACATGGTCCTGAAAGGGTTTGTCTTCGATGTTCGCTCGGGAGTCAGTAGTTACCTCGCGTGTTACACGGTATGTCAAGAGCATGACTTCTGTTACAGTGTCAATTTCTACCCTCACAAGGGCGTGTGCGAGCTGAGCTTAGCATCCCATCGATCCCATCCTAAACACATGAGTTCGTCGTCTGGTGCGACATACCTGTTTGACCCGTTTAAGGAAGCTCCTTATTATGCTAAAGGTAAGCAGTACTAACACAGGTAGCCCAATCGGCTTGCAATCGAACGTAGATTATTATTATATTTATTATTATAATATTTATTATTATTATTATTATTATTATTATTATTTCAATCGAACGTATAATCGAATGTTCGATTGGCTCCATTTTTTGTGTGAATTAGATTTCATTCGATTGGATTCGATGAAATTGAACGTTCGATTTCGTTCGGTTGAATACGTCGGGCGTACACCTCACGATGACCGACATCAATTGACATAAAACCTTCATTCTTTCACGCAGTTTTGCCAGGTCAAGCCGAACTCGTTCCCGTCCGAAACTGCAACGTTTTGAAACGGAACTTCCCATTCTTCCCTTCTGGCACATACTGGCTTGACCTCGACGCGAGCGGAGAGCACCGTCCTTTCCGTGGCTACTGCGACATGGAAACCGACGGGGGAGGATGGACCCTCGTTTGGTCCTATACATTCAACAACTACAGTCACTTTAACAGTCCTAATAACTATGTGAAACCAGTGCCAAAATATATGTACAACACTGCAATAAATATGTCCGACACCCCACCGCAAAACGAAACCGACTTTAACGCCATTGATTTTAATAAATGGCGAATGATTGGCAGTGAGTTTCTGGTCAAGTCCAATATCAATAATTGGGTAGCCTGTGTACCCGGTACCGGAAGCCTGGTAACGGTAACTGTGGGTAGTGTACATTGCAGGATGATTAAGAAAATTGTGTCAGATCATCCAAACTGTGTCGAGGTTCCAGGAAAACTTGTTAAACTTGGCAACGGCTACGCTTTAGTTGGGAAAACTTCTAACGGCATGATGTATTACTTTGAAATAGCTGATGATAAACACTGGCCGACACACGATCCGTGTGCATTGAATAAGCCAAACCACCTGAAAAACGTCCCAGTCCCACACGGTAATGTTTACTTACGGTAACTTAGCAACATATATACACAGATCCCTGGAGCAGAGACTAGGGCATGTCGGTTATTTTATCAGTGGAAGTGATAGGATGATGGTGGTGGTGATGTGATGATGTTGGTGGTGATGATGATGATGTCCGTAGCTTTGGTGATGATGATGTTGGTGATGATAATGATGCTGGTGGTGATGTGATGATGATGTTGGTGATGATGATGATGTCCGTAGCTTTGGTGATGATGTTGGTGATGATGATGATGATGCTGGTGGTGATGTGATGATGATGGTGGTGATGATGATGATGTCCGTAGCTTTGGTGATGATGATGTTGGTGATGATGATGATGCTGGTGGTGATGTGATGATGATGTTGGTGTTGATGATGATGTCCGTAGCTTTGGTGATGATGTTGGTGATGATGATGATGCTGGTGGTGATGTGATGATGATGTTGGTGATGATGTCCGCAGCTTTGGTGATGATGTTGGTGATGATGCTGATGCTGGTGATGTGATGATGATGTTGGTGATAATGATAATGACGATAGTTGATGATGATGATGTAGGTGGTAGTAGTGATGATGATGATGATCTTGATGGTGATGATGTTGGTGATGATGATGATGATGGCCGTAGCTTTGGTGATGATGATAAAGATTATGGTGATTCATGATGACGATAAATAATAACAATGGAGTTATGTGCGGATGATTTTCAAGTGATGGCGATGTTGATATATGTCTGTAGGCCTGTTTCTTAGATTTTGTTAACTTTTAAGATACAATAAACGTTTTACGACAAAAACATCATTGGCAGACTTCAACGTAAAGTTTATGTCAAAAACATCTAAAAATGGCTAACTGCACTATCACTTCCGGTTGTGACACCGGAAGTGGCTGCACAAAAAGTTGTTCTTAACCAAACATACTATACTACTTTTATGTAATGAAATATATTCCTGAATCTTAGTGATAAAACGTTGAGCGCGTTGGTGATATTATGATTATTACCTATGCACCTTTTCGTAGTTTCCCAGAATGCTTCATGATTCTGCACGCGCAAGCGAGGTCAGGGGAAAAATAGATCGAAAATATTAAGAGAGAATGAAGAAATTCAGTAGAAAACTTAGACTTTTAAATTAAAAGTGCGTAAGAAGAATTACAAAGATAGATACAAATTCTCAAGTAAATAATTTCCTCAATACACGATCAATTCTAAATATTCCCCCCCCCCCCCTGACCTCGTTTGCGTGCGCAGAATCATGAAGCATTCTGGGAAACTACGAAAAGGTCCATTTAGGTCATGAATAGATATCGAGTTATTACGTTAATGACACAATATAAATGTTATTATCATTATTATTATTATAACGAAACGTAAAAAAAAGTCAATAATTAATAAAAACTATTAATAATATTAATAGAAATGGAAACTGATGGAGAATATACAGAACAAATGTTCGGAAAAAATCAGACGCCTCGAGCGGGATTCGAACCCACGACACCCCGATCTCATGACAGGTGCTCTAACCACTGAGCTACCGAGGCAACTACAGTGGTGTGGAGTTCAAATTAGCTGAAAGACGCTGATTTTAACCGAACATTTGCTCCCAGGCCTCACGGAACTGGGAATTGCTTCTGTAATAATATTAAGCACTGTTATAATATTGAAATATTAGTGGCATTATACCATTTTCTCATTCGCTCGACTGCCCTTCAAACAAAAGGACCAAGTTGAGGCTAACGTTGTAGCTCCAATCCATTGTACCATACTCACCGTTAGACTCAACTTGGTCCATTTGTTTGAAGGGCAGTCAAGCGAATGACAAAATGGTATCTTATTGGACGTCAGACACAATGAATTATTGGGCAATAAAATACATTTTGTCAGGGAAAGATTTGTTTAATTCTCTCGTAATAAAAATGTGTCGTGCGTTAACTCAGTATATCGAACTCCTGGCTATTAAGCGGCCGCCCTCTTAATAGGGGTTGCCGTTAGTAGAGGTCGTTTTTAGGGGTTCGACCTGGTCAATACTGATGCTGTCACAGTGAGAATGGCACGGCCAGTAACTTATTTACCTACACTCAACCTCGTCCCCAGGGCCCTCTCTTCTCGCTATTTTCAAAATGGCGGACATTCTCAAATTGTTCGCGTGTAGCCAGTATTCTACTACTGCTGACCCACATACAGACAGACCAGACATACAGACCAGACATACAGACCAGTAAAACAGACCAGTAAGACAGATAGACCAGACAGACAGACAGACCAGTAAAACAGACCAGTAAGACAGATAGACCAGACATACAGACCAGACATACAGACCAGACAGACCAGACATACAGACCAGTAAAACAGACCAGTAAGACAGATAGACCAGACATACAGACCAGACATAGACCAGACAGACAGACCAGTAAGACAGACCAGTAAGACAGATAGACCAGACAGACAGACCAGACAGACAGACAGACCAGACATACAGACCAGACATACAGACCAGACATACAGACCAGTAAAACAGACCAGTAAGACAGATAGACCAGACATACAGACCAGACAGACAGACCAGACATACAAACCAGACAGACAGACCAGTAAGACAGACCAGATAAAAAGATAGACCATTCATACAGACAGACGAACAGACAGAGAGAAATGAGAGGAAGAGAAACAAGACATACACACAAACTACGCGAGTTTCTACAACATTTTTATGGAAAATGAGAACGTAAAAGCAGTATCTACACTATCATACTTTTTTTTTCAGTTTAAAAATCTAGTTGGTCAACTTCTTATACGCCTCTCTCTTCATCGCGTTTACTTTAGCTACGACTTTCAGGGCGGGCCCAAGTTTCATCTTGAGCGCTACGACCATGTGTTCCTCTTTGAGTAACATCAAAGCCTGACCGTCGATCTCTTCCGTGACAAAGGCGTCTGCATACTCCTCGCAACCAGTCAAACCTCTGTGAAATCAAACGTAGTCATCATCATCATTATTCATCATCATCATTATTAGTCATCATCGTCATCATTATTCGTCATCGTCATCATTATTAGTCATCATCGTCATTATTCATCATCATCATTATTAGTCATCATCGTCATCATTATCGTCATCATCATCATCATCATTAGTCATTCATCGTCATCATTATTCATTCGTTATCATCGTCATCATCATCATTATTAGTCATCATCATCATCATCATTATCAACACCATGTCATCATAGTACATAGCATGACCATCTTCATCATTATTCATTCATCATCGTCATCAATCACCATGAACGTCATCACCATCATTATTCATCATCAACACCATCGTCATCATCATAGCATTATATCGTCATCATCATCATCATTATTCGTCATCATCATCATTAATCATTCATCATCAACACCATCGTCATCATAGCTACACCTTAGCATGACCGTGCATCTTCATCAGCATTATTAACACCATCATCATCATCGTCATCAATGTTCACCATGAACGTCACGTTCACCATCAATATGTTCATATATCAGTGGTTCATCTCGCCCCGTGACCAGTCAAAACCATCAGGGTACATCATTGCTACACTTTAGCATGGCTGTGGATCTTCATCGAACATTATTCTACCTCGCCCCGTCATCATCATCATCACACATCATTCATCGCCCCATGACCAGTCAAAATACATACATCATCATATATTCATGACCATCAACACCATCAGGGTCATCATAGAACACGAACTACACCTTATACATGGCCGTACATTATCTATATAATCTTCATTTATTCATCACCACCAAAATACATACACATTATCATAGAACACGAACACCAGTTCACCTCGCCCCACCAGTCATACATACATCACCATCATCATCATCAGTTCTACCTCGCATCATCAAAATTACATGTTTACCTGATCTAGTTGGAGACCTGTTCCACGTACATTTCCATATTCGATTCTTCAAAATATGTACATTATCTATATATAGAACACACATTTGGTTCTATCTCGCCCCGTGACCAGTCAAAATACATACAGGGTACATTATCTATATAATAGAACACGAACAATTTAGTTCTACCTCGCCCCCCGTGACCAGTCAAAATACATACAGGGTACATTATCTATCTATATAATAGAACACGAACAATTTAGTTCTACCTCGCCCCGTGACCAGTCAAAATACATACAGGGTACATTATCTATATAATAGAACACGAACAATTTAGTTCTACCTCGCCCCGTGACCAGTCAAAATACATACAGGGTACATTATCTATATAATAGAACACGAACAATTTAGTTCTACCTCGCCCCGTGACCAGTCAAAATACATACAGGGTACATTATCTATATAATAGAACACGAACAATTTAGTTCTACCTCGCCCCGTGACCAGTCAAAATACATACAGGGTACATTATCTATATAATAGAACACGAACAATTTAGTTCTACCTCGCCCCGTGACCAGTCAAAATACATACAGGGTACATTATCTATATAATAGAACACGAACAATTTAGTTCTACCTCGCCCCGTGACCAGTCAAAAATACATACAGGGTACATTATCTATATAATAGAACACGAACAATTTAGTTCTACCTCGCCCCGTGACCAGTCAAAATACATACAGGGTACATTATCTATATAATAGAACACGAACAATTTAGTTCTACCTCGCCCCGTGACCAGTCAAAATACATACAGGGTACATTATCTATATAGAAACGAACAACACGACCACAAAATTTAGGGTACATTATCTATATTCGAACAATTTACCTCGCCCCGTGACCAGTCAAAATACATACAGGGTAATATCTATATAATAGAACACGAACAATTTAGTTCTACCTCGCCCCGTGACAGTCAAAATACATACAGGGTACATTATCTATATAATAGAACACGAACAATTTAGTTCTACCTCGCCCCGTGACCAGTCAAAATACATACAGGGTACATTATCTATATAATAGAACACGAACAATTTAGTTCTACCTCGCCCCGTGACCAGTCAAAATACATACAGGGTACATTATCTATATAATAGAACACGAACAATTTAGTTCTACCTCGCCCCGTGACCAGTCAAAATACATACAGGGTACATTATCTATATAATAGAACACGAACAATTTAGTTTCTACGTGACCTCGCCCCGTGACCAGTCAAAATACATACAGGGTACATTATCTATATAATAGAACACGAACAATTTAGTTCTACCTCGCCCCGTGACCAGTCAAAATACAACTATATAATAGAACGTACGAACACGATTTAGTTCTACCTCGCCCCGTGACCAGTCAAAATACATACAGGGTACATTATCTATATAATAGAACACGTTAGTTCTACCTCGCCCCGTGACCAGTCAAAATACATACAGGGTACATTATCTATATAATAGAACACGAACAATTTAGTTCTACCTCGCCCCGTGACCAGTCAAAATACATACAGGGTACATTATCTATATAATAGAACACGAACAATTTAGTTCTACCTCGCCCCGTGACCAGTCAAAATACATACAGGGTACATTATCTATATAATAGAACACGAACAATTTAGTTCTAAACAAAATACATACAGGGTACATTATCTATATAATAGAACACGAACAATTTAGTTCTACCTCGCCCCGTGACCAGTCAAAATACATACAGGGTACATTATCTATATAATAGAACACGAACAATTTAGTTCTACCTCGCCCCGTGACCAGTCAAAATACATACAGGGTACATTATCTATATATAATAGAACACGAACAATTTAGTTCTACCTCGCCCCGTGACCAGTCAAAATACATATACAGGGTACATTATCTATAATAGAACACGAACAATTTAGTTCTACCTCGCCCCGTGACCAGTCAAAATACATACCACACGAACAATTTAGTTCTACCTCGCCCCGTGACCAGTCAAAATACAACAGGGTACATTATCTATATAATAGAACACGAACAATTTAGTTCTACCTCGCCCCGTGACCAGTCAAAATACATACAGGGTACATTATCTATATAATAGAACACGAACAATTTAGTTCTACCTCGCCCCGTGACCAGTCAAAATACATACAGGGTACATTATCTATATAATAGAACACGAACCTCGCCTCGCCCCGTCAGGGTACATTAAAATACATACAGGGTACATTATCAGGGTACATTATATAATAGAACACGAACAATTTAGTTCTACCTCGCCCCGTGACCAGTCAAAATACATACAGGGTACATTATCTATATAATAGAACACGAACAATTTAGTTCTACCTCGCCCCGTGACCAGTCAAAATACATACAGGGTACATTATCTATATAATAGAACACGAACAATTTAGTTCTACCTCGCCCCGTGACCAGTCAAAATACATACAGGGTACATTATCTACCTGTATGTATTTAGCCAGGGTACAACAGGGTCACAACGACTACACTACACATAGAGGTGCGATTCATATATACATGGATGGTAACAGCCCGACCTCTGGTAGCCAGGGTACAACAGGGTCACAACGACTACACTACACATAGAGGTGCGATTCATATATACATGGATGGTAACAGCCCGACCTCTGGTAGCCAGGGTACAACAGGGTCACAACGACTACACTACACATAGAGGTGCGATTCATATATACATGGATGGTAACAGCCCGACCTCTGGTAGCCAGGGTACAACAGGGCTACACTACACGACCTCTACACATAGAGGTGCGATTCCATGGATGGTAACAGCCCGACCTCTGGTAGCCAGGGTACAACAGGGTCACAACGACTACACTACACATAGAGGTGCGATTCATATATACATGGATGGTAACAGCCCGACCTCTGGTAGCCAGGGTACAACAGGGTCACAACGACTACACTACACATAGAGGTGCGATTCATATATACATGGATGGTAACAGCCCGACCTCTGGTAGCCAGGGTACAACAGGGTCACAACGACTACACTACACATAGAGGTGCGATTCATATATACATGGATGGTAACAGCCCGACCTCTGGTAGCCAGGGTACAACAGGGTCACAACGACTACACTACACATAGAGGTGCGATTCATATATACATGGATGGTAACAGCCCGACCTCTGGTAGCCAGGTAGCCAGGGTCACAACGACTACACTACACAGGTGCGATTCATATATACATGGATGGTAACAGCCCGACCTCTGGTAGCCAGGGTACAACAGGGTCACAACGACTACACTACACATAGAGTGCGATTCATATATACATGGATGGTAACAGCCCGACCTCTGGTAGCCAGGGTACAACTCACAACGACTACACTACACAGAGGTGCGATTCATATATACATGGATGGTAACAGCCCGACCTCTGGTAACAGGGTACAACAGGGTCACAACGACTACACTACACGTAGAAGTGCGATTCATATATACATGGATGGTAACAGCCCGACCCTGGTAGCCAGGGTACAACAGGGTCACAACGACTACACTACACAGAGGTGCGATTCATATATACATGGATGGTAACAGCCCGACCTCTGGTAGCCAGGGTACAACAGGGTCACAACGACTACACTACACATAGAGGTGCGATTCATATATACATGGATGGTAACAGCCCGACCTCTGGTAGCCAGGGTACAACAGGGTCACAACGACTACACTACACATAGAGGTGCGATTCATATATACATGGATGGTAACAGCCCGACCTCTGGTAGCCAGGGTACAACAGGGTCACAACGACTACACTACACATAGAGGTGCGATTCATATATAGGGGTACAAACAGATGAATTCTGGTACAAGTATAGATTAACGTTTCAATCGGGCCTTATTAATTGTAAAATGACAATCACAAAACCCTACATAGTAACTACAGTCGCTAGTAAGATAGTTGTAACGTGCGGATTTCTAACAAGTAATTTCTTTGGTTGCTCGACGACCACATCCACATCCTCCCCTTCCAACAAAATGGTAACAATTTCCATACATTGTATGACACTCGGCATTATATAAGAGGTGAAGGAGAAATACTTAAGGGTTTCACTTGGTCTAGAATCATACAAATACAAACATTTCTAGTGATAATTGTCAAGGTGCAAAAGTATATACAGCTTATCATTATTAATCAGGACGATCGCTTGCGCTAAGTTTAAGGCAATTTCAAACTTTTTCGATTTAAACTAAACACCAACGACTTCCCGTTGAGAGATTTGAAGAAAACCAAATCAAAAAGCGCTTATCTCACATTAGCATATTCATGCGAAAAATTAATTTGAAAATTGAATTCAAAAACAATATTAAAATGCATGTCAACATTTACCAACTCGATAAACGTGCTGTGTTTATGTGAACGAGTGAACTTCAAGTATAACTGTTTTATTTAAAGTAAAGCTGTCGAAATATTAACAAATTTGTGGTGGTAAACAGAGTCAACAGAGTCACGAATTCACTCAGTGCTTTGAGAAGAAATTCAGATAAGCTTCAGTTTTGTATTTTGAAACGGAATAATTTCGAGATTTCAATTTACGGCTTCTGTCGGATTATCTTCCAGTCACAAGATGAAGAATATACGAGTGAATTAACGGTAGCTAAGATCCGTCTCTGAAGTACTTTTAATACTAGTACTTTTAATACTTGTATGCTTGGAAAGTAATATCGCATCCATTGCGATAATATAATAAATAGGAGACATTTTACGAGCTGAAATTGAACACAAACCTTTCCCATCAGCCTGGTCCGCTGCCCCTTTCTTCTGTTTCATTATTTCATTTCCCATTTTTGTCCAAATCGTCCGGCAAAACGGCACCAATAAACGATGATTTAATCCTGGAAGTTTGGGAGTTGGCTTTCCAATCCTAACCCAAAGCTTATTAGATGCAGTAAGAATCGGTAAATTGCATCTTGACACAAGAAAGAATCCAATTAACGCTTGACATACCAGAGAGAGCCGTTCATACGCCTAGAAACCGGGAACTCATCACGGAAAATAAGCGAATTTCTAAACAAATTACGACCATAAAACTTTGAAAATATTTCTCTTGAGGGAATTTTTCAACTTTTTATATTTTTGAGTTTGTTATTAATTCCCGATGCAAATCCTACGTTTCATAATCACAAAGTTTCAGTCAAAGGGATTATTTTGAAACGGAAATTTTCTCCAGTTTTTGCAAAAATGGATGAAAAGTGGATGGAAATGAATGAGAAGTGGATGGAACTTAAACAGACTTAAAATGACATTTTAGTGTTAAATAATGAGTTTAAATTAAGCGAGGTTTTTTTCTTTTCACACGGCTATCATGCAAATTCAAATAACGAAGGACATGCTTTGCCAACCTCGTATCCCCGCATTGAAGACTAAGCGAACAGTTTACTCTCGATCTACTACAATACGTAAAAGTCTCACGATATGACAGTTATAATAGACCACTAGATGTACTTATATGTATTTATAAGAGAGTACTTTGCTGTAACGAGGTTTCAGGAGGCAAAACTTAATGAAATTATTAAATCACACTCGCTGATTCCAGCTTCATTGATGAGTCAAAATTAAAATATAGCGCTATATGATATTTAGGTGGGCGAAAAATAGATATATATTACCACCTACACCACAGTAAACGTCCTCATCACCACCACCACCATCATGATTATCATGAAAAACAACGAACACATTGGAAGGAAACCCCTAATCGAAGAGGATCAATGGGCGTGTAACACCTGTCACGTGACTTTTTAAATTTTCACCGAAGACAAACGAAAATACCATAACTTGAAAGAGCATACTAAAATTAGTAAAATTTGAAAATTTGAAAAGAATCAAGCAAATAAGAAAAAAGTTAACGGCTTTCAAAGTTTCCCGCTTTGACAAGGATTTGTATGGGTTTTCGCTTGGAAGGCAAGCTGTTGCCTTCCAACATACATTTCCATACAAAAAAGGCAAAGTTTGAATGCCTGTAACTATTGCCCTATTTACGTATTTCCCTTCAAACTTTCCACTTTTACTAACTTTAGCATGCTCTTTCCAGTTATGGTATTTTCGTTTGTCTGCGGTGAAAATTTAAAAAGTCACGTGACAGGTGTTACACGCCCATTATGTTATACTTAGACTACACTGGGGGACGCACGCTTTTCATTCTGGATTGGAAATTCAACTCCAACCAATTTCAAAACCTGGGAAATTATTATTATTATTATAATTGTATCACTCTATCTATAATCCCATAAAAGCACCTATGGTATTATTTTCATATTTTTCAAACTGTCAGTTTTCGTATGGACTTTTCTTAATGGCTCCTGACAAGTAACAGGACTACATGCCTGTCCAATTTAGAAAGAATAGTCCCTTTTCGCGTTCACAGATCCCACTGTAAAACCGCTGTACTTATTGACATCAGACGCATTTGTACAGGGTTAGCTTCGAGTCAGTGTAAATTATTCACAAATATCAACAAGAACACGAAAAAATAACAACAAGAACACGATAAATTTCATATCTCCGCGCGCCCATGTATTATCCGCTATTTACACATGTCATTCGCGCCATTTTCGCGAGACGCGGCACATATTATACAACATAACTGCGAAACTCCATAAGCTTACCAAATTCATTAACCTGCACTGATGCATTGACCATGGACGATTCAAATGTATCATCCATATCAACCTAAAATAGTTCAATAAAAAGCAGAAAAGTAGTTGAAGTGAATGGGAACTGGGAATTGAAGGGAGGAAGGGAGGAAGGGAGGAAGGGAGGAAGGGAGGAAGGGAGGAAGGGAGGAGGGGAGGAGGGGAGGAAGGGAGGAAGGGAGGAAGGGAGGAAGGATAGGCAACAAACAAAAGAACCTTACTTTTGATGATGAATGCAATGACTTTCTATGATCAGGAATTCCTGGCCTTGCATTATTTGTGCTTGTGAGTTGTCTGCTCCGTGGACTCTTCATACGAGCATGGTAAGCCATCATTTTACGAGAACAACTGACACTGTATCGACGAGCGCAGGATGTAGAACAAAAGCGCCTTGGGCCGCGCTGATGATGCACTTCAGTGACACTACCACATTGTTCACAGTGACCAGGCAGATAGTTGGAATCATCATAGAACACATCATTACTTTCATCGTTACTTAGCGGGCTTCCTGGACTATGGGCTGCAAATAGAGCATCTGCATTGCACAAAAAAAATGACTATATAAGGTAATACTCCAGTTAGCATTGAATATAATAATATTATTATTCCTAGCATACATGCCATCTGGCCTCTAAGGAGAGTATTCAGTCCAGTTTTAGCGAGGTGTCCAAATGATAGGGCAAAGTTATAGTGAAACAGATAGAAATCAGGGCCAGATATTTGCTCTCTTTCTCCTTTCCTTTCAAGGAATAACGCTCACAAGCATATTATGTGTAATTTATAGCACTTGACCATTTCCTTAATTTCACTGCTTCATAAGGGCTCCTCTGAAGGGTGGGGAGAAGGGCTCCTCTGAAGGGTGGGGAGAAGGGCTCCTCTGAAGGGTGGGGAGAAGGGCTCCTCTGAAGGGTGGGGAGAAGGGGTGGAGAGAAGGGTGTGGAGAAGGGTAGGGAGAAGGGTGGGGAGAAGGGTGGAGAGAAGGGTGTGGAGAAGGGTGGGGAGAAGGGTGGGGAGAAGGGTGGGGAGAAGGGTGGGGAGAAGGGTGGGGAGAAGGGTGGGGAGAAGGGTGGGGAGAAGGGTGGGGAGAAGGGTGGGGAGAAGGGTGGGGAGAAGGGTGGGGAGAAGGGTGGGGAGAAGGGTGGGGAGAAGGGTGGGGAGCAGGGTGGGGAGCAGGGTGGGGAGCAGGGTGGGGAGCAGGGTGGGGAGCAGGGTGGGGAGCAGGGTGGGGAGAAGGGTGGGGAGAAGGGTGGGGAGAAGGGTGGGGAGAAGGGTGGGGAGAAGGGTGGGGAGAAGGGTGGGGAGAAGGGTGGGGAGAAGGGTGGGGAGAAGGGTGGGGAGAAGGGTGGTGAGAAGGGTGGGGAGAAGGGTGAGGAGAAGGGTGGGGAGAAGGTCGGGGAGAAGGTCGGGGAGAAGGGTGGGGAGAAGGGTGGGGAGAAGGATGGGGAGAAGGGTGGGGAGAAGGATGGGGAGAAAAGGGGAGGATTACAGCAGCTACTTTTTGAATTCCTGATCCTGATTTTTCTAAGTCAAAGATGACAGAAAGACAGACAGACAGACAGACAAAACTTTAATATGAAGGTATGATGATAATTGATGGGGTCTATGCAAGGACAATGTACAATTACTACGCGATCTCTGATCAAAAACTAAATTTTCCTTTAGATTCTGTGAACTCTAAGGAGAATTTGGATTTTGATCACAAGTCACTAATACACTGTTCTTGCATGGACCCCTTCAATTATAACAACACAAGTGATCTCTGATCACAATATAAATTCTCCTTGAGATTCTTTGAATTTCAAAGGAGAATTTGGGTTTTGATCACAATAAGTCACTTACACCTTTGCCTCTCATTTGACACCAGTAATAAGGAATCGTCGCTTATTTTATTTAAAGCTTGACTATATTTTTGCAGCTGTTGTATTATTATTCTTACCTTCATTTGCAAGTTCCATATCAATGTCGCCATTGTGATCATGGTTAGCGTTGTGAAGAGGATCATAGTCTTCCTCATCATCATCAGCCTTTAAACACAAGGGAATGTTTAAATGTATTTCTATTTAATAATAATAATAAGTAGAGGTAATGATATGGTTTCGAGTTCAATTTGGAAATAATTTACACGAGGGTGTTTTTGAAAGAGTATCAAAATTGCACGAGCCCGTAGAGCGAATGCAATTTGAGCTCTTTGAAAAACACACAAGTGCAAATTATTCCAAATTGAACGAGAAATCGTATGATTACCAATTAATAATATTCATTGCCCTAAGTTGAGGTGAGTGGTGGTGGATATTTACCAAGCCGTGAGTCTTCGAGTAGCCAATCAGAGCACACAAATGTGGTATATACTACTAATATTTTTTTTCTAAAATAATTTGTCCCTTGGTAATAGTATAGTATTTTTTCTTTATTTACACTTGTAGAAACACACAAACTTACTATATAATAATAATAATAATATTAATAATAATAATAATAATAATAATAATAATAATAATAATAATAATAATAATAATAATAATAATAATAATAATAATAATAATAATGAATTGAGGGTATTTAACTATAATAATAATAATAATGGAAACTTTATTTCATGTATTTTTTTTACACAAATGGTAACAATAATAATAATAATAATAATAATAATAATAATAATAATAATAATAATAATAATAATAATAATAATAATAATAATAATAATAATAATAATAATAATAAAAAAATAATAACTGAGCTACCGAGGCAACTACAGTGGTGTGGAGATCAAATTAGCTCAGAGACGCTGATTTTAACCGAACATTTGCTCCCAGGCCTCACGGAACTGGGAATTGCTTCTGTAATGACGTACGAACCGCATCACGCAGTCACAGTAGTCATATTAAAGTACAGTAATGGCTTAACTGCATCGCGCAGTCACATTAAATCAGAATAACTGATATCAGATAATAATAAAAATAATAATAATAATAGAGTATTTATAATAATAATGATGATAATAAGCCCTCCATTATAGATTGAGCACACGTTTCAAAGCTTTTACTGTTATTGTTACATGAACACTGTTTAACTAAAATGGTAATGATTAAACACTGTTTTTTTTAATAGAACGGATTTCAGACGTTTTTTTCTCCCTTTTATAAGCCCCACCGATTATAAGCCCACCCCAAAACCCTTACAAAGTTGTATAAGCCCAGCCTGGGCTTATAACTGGGATTTTACGGTATATATTTATTGTAATTATCAGTGTTTCTAGGAAGCTGGACACCCTCGAGCACAACTTTTGCTTTCAAACTTAGAGAGGTTTCCACCTAAGAGAGAGCTAAAATATGTTGTGGACTGGCCCTCGACTACACCTAGGGAGTCAACATTTTGACAGTTAGATGATGAAAATCATGGTTAATATTAAAAGAGGACATACCACGGAAAACTGGAGGAATTTGTTAAATATCCATTAAATTGTGTATTGTCAATCAGGGCCGTCTGTACACAGCACAGGGGCAGGGGAGGCAGTTGCCGCCCTAGCAAGGGGAAAAAGATACCAAAAAGTACTGAGAACTGTACTATTTTCATTAATTATTTGCTGTTAAATACGTACTGCCCCCCCCCCCCCCCTTGAATTTTGGGTTATGTACAGCCCTGTTAATACTGTTCAGCATTTTGACCTATACATTCTTGCAATTTGCATAGCATTCACAAACAATGCAACTTGTGTGATGTAAAAATGGCAAGTATAAGAAATGGAAACATTTTTACTCTTGAGCTTATGCTTGTGTATTGCTCATTGTCACAGTGATATACATGTATATGCCTTGCATTGGCTCTAAAAGCAGATTTCGTATGACTATGAAAAACCATGGCGCACGACACAGCAAGGTCACGGCACAGATTCATTCGAAATCCTAAATCATCACGGTCACGGCACTGTACGTCCGTGCCATGAGTTTTTCACAGTCATACGAAATCTGCTCTATGCTTGCGTCACTACAACCAGGCATAACAGTTCACAATTGAAACTATGGTTGCTATGGTTATAGCACATGTATAATATAGTTACAATTCCCTTCTTGTGATCATAATGTACAAGTGTAGTATATCAGTATTATATATCTATCGTTGTGTGACTCTACATAATTAAATTATTCACTGTATGTTAAGTAACAATTAACTTGCATTGTATAAATTATTTAATTATGTCAGTATATTATTTGTGGCTATATGTAGTTTAATATCTATTTAAATAACTTTGAGAAAGCAAGACTCATTAAAAAGCAAATTCTAAAGCAAGCCACGAAAAGCTATTTTACATGTACGTTTTCAACGTGTCCATCTTTCGTTCACGTTAAAAACATCATTTTTCACTCAAAATGTCATTAATTTTGTAATATTTTAAGACACATTCAATCATATTAAGTAGTGTAGGATTTTATCAAACCTTACCGTGAATGGAAAGTTGCTTTCTTGGATAATAAAACCTTCAACGACGTGTGTTAAAACACGATGCGCTGTGATGTTTGGTTTGTTCAAACGACTGAGTTGATCGTATGGCGTCGATACGGCGACCATCATCTCCATCACCTTTTTACACTCTACATCTTAGTAAATATACTTTTACCATGACAGAGACGCTCAACTGGGATTAAATCAACAAACACGAACGAATGAACCCTTTTTGAACAGTTTTTGATACAGAAAAAGGGAAGTTTATAAGACACTTTCTTCAAAGGATCTCGGAGCAGATCGCGCGTGTTGTAAATGTTCAGCGGTATGCGCCAACAATGGTCAAAATATTACTTACCGGGAGGGGACGGAGTAAATATGTTATATTCCCAGAGAAAAAGTCAATTTTAGGCAGAACTTCAATCAAATTAACTACTATGAAATATATTCATATTTTTCTTTATTTTTAAATAATAAATTTTAATGATAAATTAGTAATAGGAAACAACATTTGAGATTGCAATGTTTGTACTCGCACCTCCCTTGACCGTATACAAGACCACTGGAGCAGACGGTTTTGATTTTCGTCTCATTCGAATTTCTCTGTCTTTTTTTACTGTTTTTAATAGATTTTCGTTGTCGTTTTGGTACCAAATTTGCCCTGAAGATTGCCAAGTAGTTTATAATCCCAAACGGTATCTAAATTCTATTGATATATGGCGTGTAGTTGTGCTACAAATTTCGATATAGTTGTCATCGGGTCGTGTTTTATAGACATGCTTTGGTATGTCCCTTGCGTCCCCAAATCAGGAGAAACACTTCATGCGTCGAAATTCCAGCTCGATTTCGGCGGAAAGGCTTCTAATCAAGCAATAATGGCAGCCAAGCTCGGAGCTAGAGTTGCGATGGTTGCAATGGTTGGAAAGGATAAATTTGGTTATGATACTATTGAAAATTTCAAAAACCACGATGTCAACACTGATTTTATTCAAATGGAGGATGGGGGAACAACTGGTGTTACAACTATTGGTAAGATATGTTCATATTGGACGTAGTTTAATGTGGGATGTGGAGGGATCTTGGAGTTTCTTATTGAGAAGCTGCATTAAATAGTGATTATAAAATAATGTGCTCTCCCATCTCATCCTCACATCTCATCCTCCTATCCCATTCCACATTCTCTCTTCCCTTCATCAGCATCCCCTTTCCCTTAAATACATTTCCCCTTCAACCATTCATTTTATATTCACATTTCCATATTTATTCCTAGGCCTATTATATACCATTCTCTCCTCCCGGCCATTATGTCTTCAATCTTTCATTTCCTTTCCTCTTTTCTTCCCATGACATTTTTGCTTCCCCTTTTTTCAATTCCATTATACTTCATTCCCCATTTCGCTTTTTCCTCCCTAATGTGCAATGAACTTTTATTTTGTACTTGCAAAGCCATTTCTCTGCTTCTCCCATTCCCTATACTCTAGTTGCAGTAACACTTATAACTGTACAGTCCCAGGGGGGGTACTCAGGGGTATCAGTGACGGGGAGGTGCAAAGACCTTTTTGGGGTTTGAAATTCGCTGCTTGGGCCTTTTTGGGGGTTAGCAATTTTCTGGTGGACTTTTTTTGATATAAAGATTCTGGCAAGGACTTGCTTGGGGGGTTGATAAAAATTATATCCTACCGTTCTCGATTTTATGTGGAGAAAAATGGACTTTTTTAGGGTTACATTCTGGGCCGTTGGACTTTTATTGGGGTCTTGTTTTTGTGTTAAAAAGTTTGGCCTCCTTCGCACCTCCCCGTCACTGATACCCCTGAGTACCCCTCCTGGGTGTACAGTGTTAACAATATTTGTTTCTGCTACAGCTGTAGATGATGATGGTCAACCAGCATTTATTGGCTTCGCAGGATCAAACAAGTCAATTACCATGGATGACATTAAACTAGCAACAGACATCATAAAGTCTTCTCCTGTTGTAATCTGCGACAAAGGAATTCCTCTACAAATTTCTCTGTCTACTTTGAAATTAGCCAAAGAACTTGGGTGCAAAACACTGTTTAACCCTTCACCAACTATTGAACACTTGAATCCAATAGAATATACTTATATTGATGTACTGCTTATTAATGCCGTAGAGGGGCATGGTTTGACTGGTATTACTGTTGATGGTGTAGACACTGCTGAGGAAGTTGTGAAAGAGATACATCGACGTGGAGCGCAAAATGTTGTCCTCACACTTGGTAAAGACGGTGTTTGCTTGGAAGGACAAGGTACTTAATTACTGTAACTGCTCTATTTAGTTATGGGGCCCTTATTCCATTTTGTGGGTTTTAGAGGGGAGAATTGTTACTGTTAGAGAAGGGGTGCTACATTTGTACTTTTAAAAATTCATTAGAGTCGTTTTCGTATGAGTGGGAAACCTACGGCACAGAGTTACATTTTATGTACGGTCACAGTACGGAATCGAAGACATTGAATTCAACCAATCACAGTGTGCAAAATCATTGCTCAACCAATCAGAATGCTTGGATACGGCATGATGATGGCACGATACAGTCACGGTATGGCACGAAGCGTACAGTAACTACTTCCCACTCATGCGAAAATGACTCGTTTATACTATATGATACGTTAATATTATTAATGTTATATATGTTGTAGTTCAATATGGATTCTGGTACAATTTGTTTTGAACTGGTACAATTTGTTTTGAACTTGTACAATCTGGCATTCTTAAAAGGGATTTTATTTTGGAGACTCATTAAAAAAACAGGGGCTTGGATTTTTTAGGGGGTTCTCAAAAGAACTAGACGACTTCCTGGCACCCACCCCTCCCTTCATTCTCTCCCTACCTACCCCTCCTTTCCTTTCCTGTCTGCCTACATTAATTCTGTCTATCTGTCTATTTAATACCATATTAACATATTTTTTTCAATTTTTGTCTTACCTTGTCTGGGACTCGAACTCCGAACTCCCGAACTCTGACTGTAGACCAGCGTTGACCAGCTCATTAACCAACTATGCCATCGAGGATTTCGATGTCGGTTTAGCATCACATTTACATTTTATTAAAGGGGGACTAGTACGTAAATCGTTCAAAATTTGATTTAGCTGAAACTTCACTGAAATAATCTCAAGGACCCATACAATCACTGGTTAACTTTTTTCTCAAAAATTCCAATGGAAGGTGATACATTTTTATGAATCTTTAGAGGTGCCAGTGACGTCACTGACTCAACCCAAACTCAGCTCCATACATTTCTTTGCATTTTGTGATCAAAATATCTGAACGGTTTGTTCAGATAACAGCTCTGCACTGAAGAAAACTAGTCAAACAATCAACCCTAAGCACATATAAGGTAAGAAAACTCCTTCACACAAACGTTTAGCTTCATAGAAATAAAATAATTCAAGACATTAAACATGAAGAAATGTATGGAGCGAAGCCGTGATGATTGTTTGGGTTGAGTCAGTGACGTCACTGGCACCTCTAAAGATTCATAAAAATGCATTACTTCCCATTGGAATTTTTGAGAAAAAAAATAACCAGTGATTGTATGGGTCTTTGAGAATATTTCAGTGAAGTTTCAGCTAAATCAAACTTTGAACGATTTACGTACTAGTCCCCCTTTAATGTTTTTCATTTTCTATTACGTCATTATGTCATTTAAATTCACGCATGCGCGCTAGATCAAAACGTGGACTTAGCAAAATGGCGGATCACGAACCATGGGTTGATCGTGAGGCTTTCTAACGAGAAATAACAACCTGAAACAGGAAACTAAAAGTAAACATTCGCTTGTGATTTTCGTACTTGAAGACACATTTTATGAAAAGGCAAAGAAATTCCTAAACCGTCAAAGCGTACCTGTCTTGTTCTATAGTGGCGCCTGGTTCAATTCAAGGACCGGGCGCGAGTTGAGTTGTGAGCCGGTTCGTTCTCTCCCTTGCTTCGATGAATTTTCTCCCGGTACTCCGGTTTTCCTCCCTCGGTAAAAATGAACTAGTGAGATGAGTGTTGGGTGTACAGAATATATAATGTAGTAAGAAGTGAGTGTGAGAGTCTTGTCCCCACTAGCCATACTGATATCAACACTTGACACGTTAAACATGATATTTATTTATTTATTTTACTAGTAGCTGTATTCACATCGAGTGCCTGTATTGCTCTCTAGTAGAACGAAGTAGGTTTTATTCACGTCAACGTGTCAACGCTTCCCTGTCTTGCTCTCTAGTAGAACGAAGCAGCTTGTATTCACGTCAACACGTACTCGAACGTACATATGTACCTGTCTTGCTCTAGTAGAACGAAGCAGATTGTATTCATTCCTACCAAGTCTACCCCAATACTAACCCTAAACCTAACCCCAAGGTACTTGATTACTATATAGCAATAAAATACAAAGTCTTCCCTATCCCTATCCCTAACCCTAAACCTAACCCCAAGGTACAAGGCTTCATGATTTTAATAAAATACAAAATCTTCCCCAATACTAACCCTAAACCTAACCCCAAGGTACTTCATGATTATAATAAAATACAAAGTCTTCCCCAATACTAACCCTAACCCCAAGGTACTTCATGATTATAATAAAATACAAAGTCTTCCCCAATACTAACCCTAAACCTAACCCCAAGGTACTTCATGTTGTACCAGTTCAAAACAAATTGTATCAGTTCAAAACAAATTGTACCAGTTCAAAACAAATTGTACCGGTACAAAACCAAATTGTACCAGAATCCATATTGAACTACAACATATACACCTAATTTCAAAAACGCTGTCCAATAATAATCAAAAAAGCCAAATAGGATTTCATTAAAAGACAAAAGAAGTGTACTCAAGCTGAACTGTTTCTTTTTGGCTAGTTGGACAACGTTTTTGAAAACAGGTGTATACATGTAATTTTTGCGCTATATAAGTAAGGGGCACATATATATGCCTTATATATTTCCAAATAAAAGTTGATCATGTACAACATTTGGTGCAGGGTCTAAGCTTACAAATTGCGAGACTCCGAGAAAAGGCATATTTTTGCGAGCCTGAGACGCTTTTCCACCGATTTCCTTTGTTTTCAAAATTCGAGACTCTGAGATGGCTTTTTGCGGGAAAAAAACAGACTTCGAGACCCACGAAATTTGACTGAAATTTTGCGAGACTCTGGCTTTTTGTGGGGACCATTCGACACCCATTCAAAGGTTCAAGTCAAAGTCTTTATCTCTAAGTTCCCAAAAGACCTGAAAGGTCATTCTGTGCTATTGAACTTTTGAATAGTTAAATCTAATAAATAGCCCTAAATCTATAAACTATCAAAATTTCGATAATACTTTTATACATACAGTCAATTGCAAAAATTCTGGCCGCTACGAAGTATCAGTATATCAATATATCAGGTGCATTATGGGTAATTAAATAATCGAAAATTCCCCTTAAAGCGGGTTAACGCCAGCAAAGTTGGTAGAAATATTTAGTATAATGTTTATTTTAGTCTTACGGTTGTTGTTTGTAACTGATTTTGCTTCATTTAATAGTATTAGTGATGCACCCGATATATTGATATATTGATATACCGTGGCGGCCATAATTTTTGCAAATGACTGTATACTAATATATATACACGTTCTCCTGTTCATAGGGAAAGATTTTAATATTTCATACGTAACAACCAACCATGTGCATACAGTTGACACAACGGGAGCAGGCGATAGTCTTGTAGGGGCCTTGGCCTACTTCCTGGCATGCCATCCCAAGCTACCTTTTAAGGAGGCAGTGCAACGGTCTGTTACCATAGCAACAGTTACTGTGACGTCACATGGTGTACAGTCAAGTTATCCAAAAAGAGAGGAACTGCCGACTTATTTATTTGGAGACAATTGTTGTAGCAATGGAAATAAATAGGTATATTGAGCACAGTACAATTTGCTTTGTCATGGGCTGCCTACATACATCATCTTGATTATTGTGTCAGGTTTTTCTAGCTTATCACAAGTGACATTTACATATTAAATAGATTTGGAAAAAAAAACATTAAACATTTTAGACTGTGAAAAGTCCATCCTTTTCCCTTCAGAATCAGTCGCACTCGGTTTCGGTAGACCTGAACACGTGGAGAATGGGTGTGAGCTTGAGGCAGGGAGAGAGAAAAACTCGCCACAAGTCGCTGTAAGTTCTGGTCTACTGAAACTTGGCGTGACTGATTCTGGAGGGAAAAGGACGGACTGTTCACAGTCTAATAAATTTTATATATATGTACAGTCATTTGCAAAAATTCTGGCCGCCACGATATATCAATATATCAATATATCGGGTGCATTATGGGTAATTAAATAATACTATTTTGAGTTTCCTAACTTATTAAATGAAGCAAAATTTACAAACAACAAACGTATGACTAAAATAAACATTATAGTTAATATTTATACCAATTTTGCTGGCGTTAACCCGCTTTAAGGGGAATTTGCTATTATTTAATTACCCATAATGCACCCGATATATTGATATTTCGTAGCGGCCAGAATTTTTGCAAATGACTGTATCTAAATTTTATTATATAGAAGCGTTGTAGTCTCCCTTGGGGGGGGGGGGGGGGGGGGTACTCCCTTTGTCCAAGTGGTAGGGGTGATCGGCAGTCGGTTTAGAAAACGACCCCTAAAAGGTACGCAGAAATTAAAAGAGCTGTTGAATTAAGCCATGTTGATTTCAAACCCTAAAAGGTACGACCATATATGACCATATATGGCGAAAAAGTGATTATGTGATATCGTTAATCAGTGACTGGACAACATCTTTATTCTATTCTTTCAATTGACCCTAAAAGGTACGGACTCGTGTTACGTAACTGACTTTTGTGATGGAACCCTAAAAGGTACACACAGGAAATATTTTCAACCCTAAAAGGACCGCCGATCACCCCTACCACTTGGACAAAGGGAGTACCCCCCCCCCCCCCCCCCCCCCAGGTTGTAGTATACATTTATACAAATATCTAATGAGATGCAAAATGTTAAACATGCTACTACAACTGTTTAAGCACAAAATAGGGCTGAAAATCATTGTGTTGTCCTTGCTGGATGAGATACTAATCTAAAATTGATGTTTCAGAAATACTAGAAGAAAATAAGCGCTGTTTCACACTTTGCATCTCATTGATCTCATTAGATATCTTGTATCTCATTAGATATTTGTATAAATGTATACTACAACCTTTCTGCAATCAAGTGTAAACTGATATACATCTATAATATACATTTTATCAGTATACATACACCTGTTTTCAAAAACGTTGTCCATTTACAAAATACAAAATAGTAAATAGTAGAAAGGAATTAACTAGAGAAACAATGAGCCAGAGTTCAGCTTGAGTACATTTCTTTTGTCTCTAATTAATTCCTTTCTACTATTTACTATTTTGTATTTTGTAAATGGACAACGTTTTTGAAAACAGGTGTATATAGGTATTGTGATATAATTACACTTTTACGTAAATTAACTATAACTAAGTTGGTATAGACATATGGCAGACTAGTTACATATACCTATACAGGGGCGGATCCAAAGGCCCCCCCCCCCCCCTTTGAGTTGGGCCCAATACATATTCGCCCACGTTTCCCCACCATTTGATGCCCAGAATGGATGGAAATTACATTTTCGAGCTTCTAGATTTCAAAATTTTCTGGGGGGCATGCCCCCACACCCCCTAGAAGAAGGGGCCTTACGGCCCTTTTAGTGGTGCACCCCCCTTTCAAAAATCTCTAGATCTGCCCCTGCTGTGTTATTCACTAGAGTATTATGACATTCAATATATTCATTAGTCAAAATTCCCCCCCCCCCCCCCAAAAAAAATTCTCCTGTTCAAAATTCCAATAAAGTGGTTGGATATTTTTGTTTAATTTTGGTGCAAACCTATTTACACTACAGTTGTAGGATCGTATCCGTACAACTCTGCTCTCATAGAAGGCCATCCACTGTAGGTTTTAGGATAAAATCGTACGTATTTGGTGACAATCGGTTTCTGCAATACGTGGCTGACTACAGTATCGGAGTCGGTGTTGCCTTGAAAAACCTGAAAATGATTAAAGAAAAGAGTAATTGGATTTTAATTCTGTTTTTCTTCGTATTCATTACTCCGTTCCATAGAGTGAACAGTCTGAATGAATGAGAGGATGGATGGATGGATGGATGAATGGATGGATGAATGATAGATGGATTCATTCATGGAAGGATGAATGAATAGATGGATGGATGGATGGATGGATGGATGGATGGATGGATGGATGGATGGATGGATGGATGGATGGATGGATGGATGGATGGATGGATGGATGGATGGATGGATGGATGGATGGATGGATGGATGGATGGATGGATGGATGGATGGATGGATGGATGGATGGATGGATGGATGGATGGATGGATAAATAAATGACAAACTGAATAATGATAGACGGACGGGCTCAACGATTTACTCACTGACTGACTCGTTCGCTAGCGGTCTGACATACTTACCTTTTGGTTTTCATAGTAAATCCAGTCGACGTTACTGTCATCTTTGTATGCAATGGTGTACAAGGTGACTCTTTGACCACTATTTGGCCTTCCCTGAGTCGCTATCTTTGTGACTCGCATCTTTTTACCAATGTCAACTTGAAGCCAATGAGTTCCTCCTGGAGATTTAGGTGCCCATGAAGAAGTAGGATAATTCAATCGACCGTACCGCGGGTAGGTGCTGTCAGTTGACGAATAGTACGAAGAAGCGGTTATCTGATCATCTGGAATTCGTTTGTCTTCGAGACCAAGAGGAGCCAGCACTGTTTTATATGAATGAATGAATGAATGGATGGATGGATGGATGGATGGATGAATCCAACCGTTTATTTTTAGAGGGTAAAAGAACACATAACAGTTATACAATGATATAAAACTTGTGGCCCTCTTGCTATGAATGAGTGAATGAATGAACGGATGGATGGATGTGACAATGTCTTGACAGGAGAAGGCGCTACTTTCTCTTACTTCTTACTTACACATTCCTACTTCTCTCTTTCCTTCCTTCCCTCCATTCCTACGGCGTCCTTCCTTCCCTCCTTTCCTCCTTCCCTCCTTCCCTCCTTTCCTCCTTCCCTCCTTCCTTTCTTCCTTTCTCCCTTCCTTCATTCGTCCTTAGCTTCCTTTCCTCCTTCCTTCCTTCCTTCCTTCCTTCCTTCCTTCCTTCCTTCCTTCCTTCCTTCCTTCCTTCCTTCCTTCCTTCCTTCCTTCCTTCCTTCCTTCCTTCCTTCCTTCCTTCCTTCCTTCCTTCCTTCCTTCCTTCCTTCCTTCCTTCCTTCCTTCCTTCCTTCCTTCCTTCCTTCCTTCCTTCCGTCCTTCCCAATTTTTCCTTCCTTCATTCGTCCTTAGCTTACTTCCTTCCCTCCTTCCTTCCTTTCTTCCTTCCTTCATTCCTTCCTTCGATTCCTTTAATTCTGTCCAGTAGAATCGACGTAAGCTTATTAAAATTGCCAGAAACACTCACTGTTGACTTGGCAAAACGTTCCTGTAAACCCACTTGTACATACGCAGGTGTCGTTACTTTGTACTGTAAGCTTAAAACATACACCGTTGATACACGGTGAAACTGTGCACTAAACACAAAATAAAAACAAATAATTAAAACATGGTTGACACAAATTGTTAAGCAAAACGGCATAATAGGGGACTTGTACTAAGAGGTCACGTGACCCCATGCTTTGTTATCGGGAACCAACATGGCCGCCATGACGTACATGCAAACTTAGACTCGTACCCAGTCGTTACCGTGGAAAGGGAAGTAACCGGACCGGAAGCGCAAAACCGGACCGGAAAGCGCGCAAAGGCGCTTGGGAAGGTGGGGCGCAAAGGCGCACGCGTTTTTCTTTCCCCCTTCCCACTAAACACCGCGCGCCCGCATTCCGAGTAAGAGAAGCGACTGGGAACGAGTCTGATGCAAACCAGCAATTGGTTAATATTCACCATGCAATAATCTGACTTTTAATTATTTTATTGTAATTGCGTACCCTTCGTGCTTTAAAGATCGCTCCAGGATTCTCAATCACAGTAAATTCCTTAGAACGACCGTCCAAAAGTTCACAACGACCTGACGTGTCGTGGTAGTTATACATCCAACAGTTGTCGATCCCGTGACAGTGTAACTGACAGGTTATTTCATCTGGAGTAGTTGTGGAGTGGAGGACTGGGCCGAGAAGGGTGTGATCTGTGATGACGTCACCAAACTCTTTCCTGACGACACCAGGACAGACCGCGGCTGTGTGAGAAAACATTACTGATTAGATCTTTTTTTAGGTTTATTTCAGTAATACTAGTTTTTCCTGTTTTACCTGTTTTACCTGTTTTGCTTGTTTTTCCTGTTTTACCTGTTTTTCCTGTTTTTCCTGCTTTACATGTTTTTCTTGTTTTTCCTGTTTTATATGTTTTTTCTTGTTTTACCTGTTTTTCTGGTTTTACCTGTTTTGTCAGAGTTACACAGCAGAAACGCCACACAGCCCAACACGTGGAAGCTGACATTTTTTCTTGTTTTTTTTTCAGCAGAGACGGACACTGAAATTTTTATTAATGATTAGATTTTAAATACCTGTTAAATTGCATTTAAAATAATAATAATTATAATAATAATGATGATAATTTTAATCTTTAATGAGGATTTAGATCACTATAGAGTTTTTCTAAGGTTTTGACAACCTGTAGAGAAAATTTGTCTATAAGTTTTTCGAGTTTCACAGTTGCGCACAGTCAGAAACGCCACACAGTAAAAAAAACCCAACATTCGTGGAAGCTGACACTTTTTTGGGTACACCAGAGAAAATCCAGACATCACTCTTTGGATTCTGCCAACTTTCGCATTCGCCCTGTTCAGCAGAGACGGACACTGAAATGGTTTTCAGTTTCTTTATCAAATTGATTAGACACGAGAAAATTAAAATCACACGAGTGATTTTAAAGCTTTGCAGTGTTCTTCAAAATAATAATAATAATGATATAATGATGAAAAATAATAATAATAATCTTTAATGAGGATGCTTTCGTAAAAGATCACTATACGCGAGATGCTTTTCACTAAGGTCCTGAAAAGCGTCAAAATCGCCCATCATCCACTCAAAAAAAAAATAAAATGGCAAAATAAAAAAGTGCCGTTTAGAGAGTTTTGGACGAAAAACGTTTTGAAGAATGCTATTTTCTGTCAGAAAATTACAGAAGAATGCTTGTTACAGTTACTAATGTCAGAAGCCTACGAGAAAAGCTGAAAAAAAATCAATGACGAAGAAAAAAATATTTGACAACTTATGAATGGAGCACGATCAGGTTATATCAGTTTTTGTCGTATTTTTGAATCTTTTCATCGCATTTTCGACAATATGGACGTTTCTGAAATTCAATAAATTTTTTCTCTTTGACATATTTTACTTTGAATGTTCGGGTCGTGTAGCCGTGTAAGCTAGAAGACCTGTTTTCACTGTTTTGTCTAAAATACGGCATTTCTTGATATTTTCAGCGTACACTTGAGAATATATTGGCTATATAATTTACAAAATGGTTAGTATGTGATTGAGAAAACCGAGCCGTTATATTTAGTTTTTTTCGTTTTTGTTCTGGACAATTCGCGAGTTTGTTTGCTTGCCGTGTTTGAATTCTTGCAAAATTATTTTTCGGTTCAAATCATCAAAATCACATCTACATAGAACATGAACTTAACTAAGCAAGAAAAACTGTAATTCTATGGCTTTTGTTTAGTAAATAAAACATGTTTGACAACAGAAAAAAATACTTTTGTGATCGATCAAATCCACTGCATCGCTACAACTACAAGGTCGTTCAAGGTCATGAACCATGTTTATGTGCTCTTATATCACATAGCTTTTTAGCCAATCATAGCGCGCGTTATATATATGTTATTTTATAACATGATTTATCAATACGAGACTGGTCGAGTCTTTATTCACAAACCTTGTTGGAGGAAGTTTATGTCGTCTTGTTTTCAAAATAACCTCAATAATTCATAGAGATATGGATTTATCAATCCAGTACTAGTACTGCAAAGGGTTTAGAGATCTTCAGAACTTAGAACGAAGTGAGTTGATACACGCAGCCGGCGGTGAAGAGAACAGTTGTAAGGTTTTCAGCCGACCGATATAAACCGTCGAGGTAAACCCATATTTACACTTCATCCAAACATTGTTTAATCACTCTGCGATGTCTAGTTTATGTATACGGTATTTGTATTTGTATGGATATATTTATGGTAACAAATAAACAATTGTCATTGTCATTCATGATTCGCTGAGTTTCTGAAATCGCAGTACTGAAATTGCAAGGAAAGCATGTTCTAGATATCGAGCTCGAGTCACGCAACGACAAGGTCGACGAGCATGCACCAAACGCTGTTTTAATCGCATTATAAGATATCTATATTTAGTTCAAATAGGCTACATTTCATTTAGAAGCCCGACTTCACGCTAGAAGAGCGTCTAGTTTAAGAATATATTTAAAACAAAAAACAACAATAATTAATTGTGAACATGACGCTAGCTAGAGGTTTTGGGGCATTTCTGCCAATTAAGCTAATTGTATTTTATGACTATGTACATGTTCAATATGAAACTTTGCAGAACTGAAAAGTGAAAAAATGAAGATATAAAACTCAACTGAAAATATTTGTGAAAACAAAGTTATGAAAGGGAGTATTTGATTCTAATTGTTAGAAAAGAGATGAGAAAACGATGAAGAAAAAGAAAAAAAACTAATACATTTTTAAAATACAATTCTTACCAAAAGACTGACTATTCGCTTCACAAGTGACAATTAGAGATGAGAAAACGATGAAGAAAAAGAAGAAAAACTAATACATTTTTAAATACAATTCTTACCAAAAGACTGACTATTCGCTTCACAACTGAGTGACAAGAGATGAGAAAACGATGAAGAAAAAGAATAAAAACTAATGCATTTTTAAATACAATTCTTACCAAGAGGCTGACTATTCGCTTCACAAGTGACAAGAGCTTGGTAAAAATAGTTCGTGATTCGAATTTAGCCACAGTGTCCTTGCACGATCATGCAGACAACTTCAATTGAACCGATGAATAATAAATCGGGAACGAAGCCGAGTTTATTTATTAACTTTTAACTCAGACCCCCAAGCCCCACTCAAGTTATTAACAAAATTTTAGCAAAACTAGAAAACACAAAGGCAACGAAAGTGAACAAAGAACTAGTATTTGAAAACAACTCAGAAACATAATCAGCCATCAGCTGGAGGTACAAACAAGAGAAGCTACAACCATGTATTTTGAGGACTGAATCCTTCCTATAATCGGCTGGTACGGGAGTAATCGTCGTATTTTTTAAGCAGTTTGTGTTTGAAATCGGTGATCCGGTGTTTTTTAGGGGTTGGTGAGGCGAAATCCATTTTTTTTTAAGATCACTCGATTGGGTTTTTCCGTAGCGATACCTCTTGCGTTTGAAACACAAGTTGTGCATTTGTGAACGATCTATTGCGGTAAATTGAGTATTACAACCTTGTTACAGAAAGATCACTGTCGAAACGTATCAACAGTGATGTTGTGATCCAAATTCAACTTAACAAAAAAAGAATAAAAACACACAAGATCACCTCAAAACTCCTATATTCTGAATTCGGTCACACAATCAATATCATCTCCAACTGCTGTAAGAAAGTATGAAACAATATACTCAAACACTAATTTCAACTGGAAACAAATATTACATTACCTGTCAAAATTTCCTTAGATACTATAAATCCAGAGAATTTCAATTTAAAATCCTACATAGAATCTTGTATACAAACTACCTAGGCTTCAAAATGAAAATTACAAGCTCTAATCTTTGTACCTTTTGCGAAAACACTGAAGAATCCCTTGGACATTTATTTGTGAGTTGCAAACACACGAGGTTTTACTGGATAAAAATCAAAAATTGGTTAAATTCTCTAGGGTACAACGTAGCCTCCTTCTCTGAAATAGACATACTATTTGGTCAATGGGATAATGAATCGAACAATTATATTACCATTAATTTTTTAATTCTAACTTAACTGCCAAGCAAGTAATTTATAAACGGCAGCCGCAAAATGCAGACTGCAAAATGCAGACTGGTGCAGACTGCAAAATGCAGACTGCAAAATGCAGACCATAATCTTGGGATAAATAGCAGAGTAGTGCATTATTATTATTAATAAAACCTTCAAGCTTTTCGACTTTCGCTTTCACTTTCGTTCAAATTCTGGCGTATGTCACATAGATATTAGATATGGCAATATCTGATAAACTTGTGGTTCTCTAGTTACTATTTTATAAAGGCTGGTTTCCTCCATTTGATCGCTAGCCTACGATCGCCGAAAAACATTTTTTTCGATTGTGCCCGACTCAGTCTCCAGTCGTGAGCCGGGTTTCGTCTCTGACAGGGAAGAGTATCGCGGGTGCGCGAGACTGAGCCTAGATTGTAGCTGGACCTAGCAATCGCCGAGATAATCTTAGCGATCATATGGAAACCAAGCTTAAAGTGCTTATATTTGGATTAGGGGCATAGCGTGTACGCGGTGTATGCACGAGGAGAGATTTCAGCAAGGGGCTCCTCCGTAATTTAAATAAATACGTAGCAAAACCCTCAAAATCAGCCATATTTAATTTATGACTAAAAATCGAACCGTGCGTTAATTTTTATCTCAGATTTCAATATGTAGTTTTACTTTTTCATATACCGTATGAATGAATGAATGAATCGACTTTATTTATCGAGGGTAGCATGCAGGTGACAGTTTTACAACCGATAACCCTGTGGCCCTCTTATGCACGCAACCCCCTGTTAGATTGCCCCATGTACTTATGACCACAGGAATCCCAACCCAACTCACACAACTCACTTAATTGTGAAAAAGAAAAAAATTGAGAGAGAACAATGTAACAGGTTTTTTTTATTTCGTACTTAATTGAATTGATCTGATTTTGCGGCTGCCGATTTATAAATGTCCCTGGGCACAAAATCAAAAAAAAATTTTTTTCGGCGATCGTAGGCTAGCGAATTTGAACGAAAGTGAAAGCGAAAGTCGAAAAGCTTGAAGGTTTTATTAATAATAATAATGCACTACTCTGCTATTTATCACAAGATTATGGTCTGCATTTTGCAGTCTGCATTTTGCAGTCTGCACCAGTCTGCATTTTGCAGTCTGCTTTCTTTTTGCGGCTGCCGATTTATAAATGTCCCTGGATATTCTCATTGTAAAATTCAAAAACAAATCAAACAAATTGAATGAAGAGTTTTTATTATTTTGCAAGGCGATGGGACAAGATGCTTGACTACCTTAAAAATGGATTGTGAATAAAAAAATGACTTGGCAAAAATATAAATGTATAGATCATTTCACAACTTTTATATGATTAATATTTGTTCTTATTTTAGTTTATTTTTAATACAGTCAAGTAATATATTTCTATCTAGCATTGCTATGTAGAGTATGTTGTAGTATCAGTAGTAGAATTGTAAGTAGTCGGTATTGTAATGTAATGTAAAGCATATATCCATAGAATATCGAAATGTAATGTATACTGTTTTTAAACATTTAAAAACAAAACAAAAAAAACAAACAAAGCAAGAGAAGGTGACAAACTAGAACAAAAGAGCTGCATAATGAATCAACAACTTACAACTACTGAAACTGGTTGAAAAACGTTCTGATTTGAAGCTTATATTTGGCGGCCTTAAAATGTTTCAATGAGCTTGATTTTACACGAACATATCAGCTACAATCTAAATTTGAGCATATTCAATTTTTAATTATGACTTTTTTAGTAAAAATAGAACGAATGGTGGACAGCAAGAACAAAGTAAACACCTCATCGTGTATGACTTGAGCTCACATTTTCCGATATCATTGCAAGCGATTTTTCTCAACTTTTCCAGAAAAGTAGTTTAATATCATTGCAACAATTATGTCCACTATAAGATCACAAGAGCATTTTCCCAAAATAACCCTAGAATCTATAGAAATCGAGAATATGTAAAAAGAGGAATTCTGTCTCAGCGTTGCCATAGTAACGCCGATCTACAATCTACAATCGATTGCTAGTGAAATTACACGCCGAGCTCTATCGATCCCATGCATCTGGGAAGTGATAGATCAAACAAGAGTCTGATTATATATCCAAGGTGTCTGGATCAGTATCGGATCCAACATCCAACACTCTAAGGCCCCGGGTACATGAGAGAGAGATAACCCTAGCTGTAGGGACACGTACAATTCTATTGCTTTATCATCCACAGGGAATATGTGAACAATAGAGCTGACTCTAGTGCTAGGGTTATCTCTCTCTTAACTTTCGAGTGTTCAGGATCTCGCTACTCAAGCCATGCATTAATAATTATTGAATAATTATTTATTATATCATTTTTCTATTCTTCTACAAAGACATTATTATTATTATCATTATTTATATGCTATTGTTATTATTATTAATTATTATTAATTATTATTAATTCTCATTCATATTATTCTTATTCTTATGCTACAATAGGCACAGTTTTTCGATTCAGTTCGACTCAGTCCCTACTGACAGATCTTTTTTCATGTATCTTGTGTCCTCAAAAACAAATTTATGATTCAGCAAATCTCTGTAACTATTGTCAAACGCCTTCAACTCACCTTTCGATAAACATGCACTTGTCATAATCAATCTTTATTCACGAAGCCCAAAAAGTACTGGAAGTTTAAAATATAATTTAAATTAGCAACCAAGTGACAACGAAGCTTACAGATATTTTTTTAATTGAAATCCTTGTTGATTATACACTGCATGTATTCATTAATTTCGGAGGAAAGAAGTCTGCTAACCATGATATATTAAGACCGGAAGAGAAATGAATGAAATAATGAATATATATCGTTTCAAGTGTCAATGTGAACTATTTTCTCATAAACTAATCGCGAGATAAAAATGCCCAAAAAGTTTGTTTGCAAGCGAATTTAAAGCCGTTTTCGGCGGTTAAAAGAATAAAAACTGTCGATCATAACTTTCATTTTAGTTTTCAATACCATCGATCTTGTGTTGGCTCAAACTCCTTCACCATGTTGGCAGAGTTGATTTTCGTCGTCAATTTTCTGTGCGTCCAGCTGTGAAAATAACTTGCACTGAAAGCGATGCATTTTAATTTGCGTTCAGTCTGTCCTGCAGCTGATAGGAATTTATACATGAACAGTTAGTTGACCTATAACTACATTTTCCGCCATCTTTATCTATTCTTTCCCATTTGGCAAGGCCTCGATCTCATTTCCATTACTGCTAAATGGAAGCTGTTTTCACCTTCTGAAATCAGTGTCACTCAAAACCTGCTTTCAGTGAGCGCTGGGCTGAGCGTTTTTTGACAAGGTCTTGAGGATAACTGATGTTACTGTTGTGTTTTTCTCTTTTCTTCTTATGCCCTGTTTACATGAGAGAGAGACTGCCCTAATACTAGAGTCAGCTCTATTGTTCGCATATTCCGGCCCTGTGGATGATAAAACAATAATTGTCCCTACTGCTAGGGTAGTCTCTCTCCGGTCATGTAAGCGGGGCCTTATTTTCAGTGTCAAAACGCTGGTTCTAAAGCCGTGTGTTTACAGTTCCAACAGAAATGTTATCTTTATTGTCGCTTATGTCAAGCGTTCGAATCGAACCGGATGGAGAACTTCGCACGGCCGCCACTCCATGTCGCTGTGAAACCTTTAATGCTTGAACGTCTCGACTCTCTGAAGTAGTACTGTTTGTTTGCTTCTCTCCGCAACTCCTGAGACACGGGAGTAATCTCAAACTGTGTGCGAACTCACGTCGAAATATCGGGCTCATAATCCCGTATATAACCGGGTTTACGGAACTGCTCACTGATACGAGGAAGGTGTACGCGAGATAGACCGCGCGCGGTGCGGCGAGTTTACCCAAGAAAGTATCAACTAGATCAACTATTAAAACCGGACTCCAACAGATCATGAAAAACAAGACGATAACAAAAAGAGTACGTGTGATCTTTATCTCTTCAGTGCTGACTGCGTCTTCTGTTTTGTTTTTATCAAAACGCTTGTTTCTTTCCCTGATAGTTTGAAATACTTTGAAATAACAAAATAAAATGATCGTCACAGGAATTCCAACATAAACGCAGACCAACAACGCCGTGTACCATCCAACATCGAGCTCAGTGTAACAGAAGAGCTTGCCAGGATGCCAGACGAACCTGTTACCAGCAGCCATGTAGATCATAGGAGCAATACACGACAGAGTCCATACCATCGCAATGAGGTATAAACTTCGACGTCTCGTGAAGTATGTTCTATATAGAAGACATTTTACAATCCCGTAGTATCTATTAATCGCTGTAACTGCAAGTGTCTGCGTTGAAGCAGCGGCCATTATGATCGCAACGTAGCCTTGAATCTGACACACAACCGGACCGTACAACCATTTTGAAGTCGCCACCACGGAGAACGATAGCGGCATTGCAAGTACACCCATTCCCAGGTCTGAAAACGCCAAGGAAGTCACGAACATGTTTGGAATAGTACGAAGTTTGGTGTTCCTGACAATTGCCACGACAGTGAGAAGATTTCCAAAAACTGTCACTAGAGTTAGAAATCCAAAAATGACACATTCGATGACTACCTCAGCGGTGTTTCTCGACTGGAGTTCCATGGAGAGGACTACAAGTGTATCCGTTGGCGTGGTGTTCATGTTGATTTTATCTATGTACAATGCACAAGTTCATTTCAGCCTTGTCCTCTTTGGTGCCTTGCTCGTCCTTGAGGATCACGGATTACGCCGTTTCGGCCAAAAACGGTATCCTTCCGATGCGAGTGAGTGCGCGCAAAGTGTAAATTCATCCCCAAAGCAGATACATGCGCCAATGGAGCGCTGATACTGAAGCTGTATCTATGTATAGGAAATTTGAATAATTTGTAATTCAATAATGAAGCGATTTTTATTGCTCCGTGAGCAAAAACAAAAGAACAAATCAATTACGAACTTGAGTAACTTTAAATAAATCAAGTCGATCCTTAATTTAAAATCGATATTTTTTATATAAAGCGAAATCTAGTTCCACAATGCTCAGCCGAAGGCAAGCAGTGAATCCAAAAGTGAAATACAGCATGACAAAGTCAATAAAACGCAGAAAACACATATTGTTAATTGCAGTCATACTCTATTTGTATCCGTCTCTTTGTTATTCTTATTTCAATCGTTTCACTTTTGACTTTAAATGCGTTTATATTAAAATCCCGAGAAGGATTTTTGTGTTCAGTAAGGTGTAATGTTGTATATGAAACTATATTATATTTGATCAAGTAATTATTTGCTGGTTGGTGTAGAGATGAAAATAAAAATAAAAATAAAATAAAAATGTTTTGGTTGAAGAAACGAAAAAACTCATCATATATTATATTTATTTTATTTATTTATTTATATTTATTTTTCAAATGCAGGTGAGAATATTAAAGGATTAACAATGACAATAAAGCACGAAATCATGATTAGTTTTAGTGACGACCTGCAAAGCGGAGCTGCTGGACTTCCCAGGCAGAGTTTAATCAGTGTACAGTTGTGGATCAGTTATACTGGTCTACATCTGGTCTACAGTTATCTCGAACTCCCATGGGAATCGATAAATTGTTCGAGATAGTGGGGATTCGAGATAACAGATAGCAATTGACTGAAAAAACGACCCAAGTAGGGCGTAGCCAGGATATTCCATTGGGGGGAGGGGGGGGGGGTCACACTCCATATCGTTCACCACCAAATCCCCCCCCCCCCCTCCCCTTCCCAAACATATAAATTTAAAGAGTAGACCCAGAGATACTGGGGTTCAACTGTATATATATTAGATACTCCGTGTAATTTATTTTTATTTCCCTATGTCTTGCAGTGATGGGTATCTCCCTTTGCAGGACCCCCTAATGGATGTAGATATAGATGTGGAGCTGCCGGTTGTGATGCAGAGCTTCGGTGAGTGGACGCCGAAATGGACGAAGCCGTGTTCCTCGAAATGGTTCAGATAATCGGACGTCAATATTACGTTCCCCGACTCACGTACACCTGGTTTTATAATACTCTATTCACTAATGTGCAAGCATAAGCCATTTATGTCATGTAAGTGTCGATATTATATTGTTATTTTTAATTAGACATATTATCCTTTGTAATGTGCATTTGATCATTCCATGTAATTTGCGCAATATAAGATATTAAATTATTAAAATAATTTAATATCTTAAAGAAAAGGAAAACATTGAGCGCTGTTCTTATGCTTACGTTATTATTATGAATACGTCAGGTCCGTTTTCACAGTGAAATAATAATAATAATAATAATAATAATAATAATAATAATAATAATAATAATAATAATAATAATAATAATAATAATAACTTATAATAATAATAGTAATAATAATAATAATAATAATAATAATAAATAATAATAATAATAAATAATAATAATAATAAATAATAATAATAATAACATGTTTTGACAGGTTAACCATTTCCTCTTGTGCTCGTGTCGCTAGTGAGACCACTTTACCACATATCCATTATTAGTATTGAACCGCAGTTAATTCAGTGAATGTGTTTGTTTGTTTGTTTTTGGAGGTTTGTTTTGTTTTGGGTTGTACGGTAAAGGAATATGCCACCAACTATTTGTATGGTGTATGTACTATTTGTATTATTATTTTTTGCAATTAACTCGTACTGCCTTCTAATTATTCCACAATCAGAAGCGTTTATTAAGGGCCGTTTACACGGGCGATTTTTTGCTCGAAATTTTGTGCAACTTCGCGGCGATAAAGTTGCCGACAAAATCGCCGATAAAATCGCCCGTGTAAACGGCCCTTTAGAAGTCAGTTTATTGATTTGTCTTGGCGTTTTATAGTTTCATATTGTTCATTTCAAACATCTGGAGCCTTCTGAATAAACTCATATCAAATCGAAAGTCATATTGGTTTTGTATGGCTGTCATGAATCAGGTGCAAACAGCGCCACAATCTGTAACCATTAAATCTTTGTTATTGACTTTACTTGACATTCAGTTCAGTTTCAGACGTTACTAACCGCGCTGAAGGGGCCGGTATTTATAGTCTTAAATGGCATCGGTACTTTTTCAGGGATTCAGAATCAGCCTGTTTCTCGAAAGCCATGTAAACTTTTCGGGCCCGAAAGGACATCCCAGAAATCTGAGACACTTATTTATAAAGCTGTTCTTTTGACATGTTTTTTTTAAATATGAACAAACTTTCCCTTCATACAAAGTTGCATGGTTCTACTTTACTTTGAAGATATAGAAACGAAAAGAAACCCTTTTCGGGGCCCCAGCTGGAAACTGATTTTTTTTTTCATTTCTTCCTTTCTTTTCCGATTTAAAAAAAACTTTTATCGATTTTTTCTCTCGGTTTTCTCTCATATTATCGACTAGTTTGGCATGTAGACCTCAGCTGAGTAACAAAACTACATTTTGAAAACTAAATCTTCTATCTTCACACATTTTCAATATTTAATTTAGCAAAGTTTGTGGACATGTTTAGCTTTTATTGGGCGAACTATCCGTTCAAGTTTATTTGATTATTATCGATTTATTCGGAGGAAAATATTTTTAAAAACCTTACCTGCACTAGTTATCTTCATTTCCTTTGAGTTACTGAAAATATTAACTTCTATTCTTCTTCGATTTTTTTGCGGTATATTTCAAACTCAGTCAGTTCAACTTGCAGACGCGCGCGCGCCTCACTTTCCCGCGCAAAGTTAACCTAAATGTGATTGGCTAGTGTTGAGATGAACGGTAATGAGAATTTTAATCGTTATCCTTTGAATAAATCGCCACAAATGAAATTCAACAACTGTTTTTGTATTCTTTTTTTTATTTTTAATGAAAGTAACAAGAAACAATATATATGTTCGTTGCAGTATATACATCTTTTTTTTTCAGGCGAAGTTCCTGATTTTTCTTAAATATTTGTTTGTCTGCTTTTATTTTGTTTGTTTTGCTATAACTTGTGTATTTTTTGTATTTTAT